>JAWWTY010000088.1:12130574-12180013 GCA_035222235.1 Margarornis squamiger
ATTTCTTCCCCCCCCCCCCCCCCTTAAATTCCATGTTTTAAAAAGTCTTACAAATGCAGAAATAATTCAGAATGTGTAAGCATTGAACAGTTTCCAGATCTGGATGGAATGTGGATACATTTTGCTGTGGATCTCCATAACACTGGCAAAAGCAGGACTGGAGTAACCACAGGCCCAGTCCACTGCTTTGTGTGGTCTGTTTTGAGGACTGATGCTGCAATATGCTCTTCTTTTTGAATGTATTGCTTCAGAGAAATAACTTGGCCAAAACTAACAGGAACTGACAGTTCTTTACTCCTGACCGAAGAAGAAATTGATGTAAAGTAAATTGAATAGGAAGTGTGAAACACGATCATTAAAATCCTCATCCTAAGAAAAGTTTTAACTAATAAGTGTTGATACTAATACGTGTACATGTAATATAAGACAAAAATACAAAACTGAGGGTTTGGGCAGAAATATTACGTTCAAAACAATGCACACATTGACAAAAAGAGTGCTCTTATATACTTACTTGAATGGTGATAGAGTTGCAAACCATTGTTCAGTCTTGAATTTGCCTTTTGAGTGTTAACTTATATAATTCAATAATCTACATTGTCCTGGATTTCAAAATACAGCTACACTGTTCATCTTCATATTGCTCAGTAGGTATTGGAGGATGACAAGATCATCTTGGTATGGAAGTCACGGGATGAAAATCCATTGACTGTGTTTTACAATTTAAAAACTGAAGGGATCATTATGAAATTTATATACCTTTTTAAAGTATTTTAAGTATTAAAGTCTTTTAAGAAAAATCTGGAAGGAAACTGAGGATGTCAAGTTGTGCCTTACCTTTCAGTGCAGTCTAGGGTTGTTTCATAGTACTAGACTAGGAAAAACTTCCTCATGGTCCTACCCAAATTTCCCAATGGTTTACACACTTGGAAAGTGTTCATAGTTATAAATTAAAATAAAAAAAAATACACTTTCTTTCCCTTCTCCTGCATATTTTTTAATTTGTTCCTCTGAATGGCTGTGTTCATGACAGGAAGAAAAGCCTCTAGGTCTCATATTTTATTCTTCTCATGCATATCCCTCTAGAATTGCTCTGCTTGGAATTTTTCTTTCCATGATAAACTACTGATTTCTATTAAAAATAATGCAAAACTACTAAAAAAAAATTCTGAGAAGAAAAAAAAAAAAGTGATTTTTCCTACCCCCAGCCCTAATCTTTAGTCTCTGGAGTGGTAATTCATATATGTTGATGTCTAGTAGAAGATTCACTGATGATTAACAAGCACCTTTTAGCAGTTTTCTCTTAATCTGTAAATGTTTTTTTAGGGTACAGTCATAAATAACAATGTTCAATATTTGTAAGAGAATTTTTACAGTGGGAATCACAAGTTATTCCAAGTAATTACTTACTCATTGGGAATACAGTCTCTCAAAACAAGACAGTGATGGAAAAGTTGTAATTACTTCTGTACTTTTACAGCCCTGTTCTTTGAACTTGCACAGAACAGTCCAAGGAAATCTGAGTTGTTGGTTCATTGGAATGGAAATAATTGAAGTCATTAAACTTCTAAATTTAACACAAGATATCTGCATTTCTGTGTCCTCTAGGAATATTATCCCAGCTTGTGGTCTATAAATTCATCATTTTTCCAGAGCATGATGAGATTCCTAAGCTGGTTTTTTCATTTACTGGTAGTTTGTTTTTATTTTTGGCTATTATTGTTGACTGAGGATAATAAAAGATTAATTGAAATGAACTTAAAATACCATATTTATAGTGGGGTTATGATGAGAAATACATATATGTGGAATTCAGTTTGAACTACTACTTTGAGCTATTCTGTCTCAGTGTGCAGACTTACCTCATGCTCCCTTTTTGGAGTATAACTTGTGAACGACCATTGGGTGTCACTGCTGCTGCTCATAACACAGACCTGTTCCCACCACTCTCAGAAAAGCAGGCGTGAGGTTTAAGTCGGGGAAAAGAGAAGCTCACACTGACTTCAAGATCTGCTTTCTCCCTTTTAGCAACAGGAAAAAGGGTCACCCAGAAATACCGTGACTGATATCAGATAGGAGACACAATTGCTGAGGTGCAGTTTCCACAGATATGCTGCAAGGTCCAGAGTGTATAATTAAATTCAGTTACTCTGGTACAATACTGACAAAATTATGATAATTGTTTTCCATTAATGAATAAATTTCCACTTCAGTGAAATCAAACACACCTTTGTTTATTAAGAGAGTAAGAGCCTATGCTGTCATGTTGCTGTTCTTAAAACAGAGTTTTGGTTAAAAAAACTCCAGAAACAAACGGTGAAAATCCCAATGAGTGAGTGCCTTACATCACCAACAAGCACAGCAGGTGGCCTGTGGACCCTGACAGGCTGATAATGTTTCGTACTGTTGTCAGAATCAAATGTGGTTTAGTACTGGGTTGAAAATAAGGCTCTGATACTGTAATATGCAAACATCATAACCTTTAGGGTCTTCTGCATTGGAAGGCTCTGCATCTTCTCAGAAGCACAGACTATCACAAGGCTCAGCTCAGGCGAAGTCTGTTCATAAAGAATTGCTTTGTGTCCAAAATATATCAGGAAAAATGTGTTGGTTTAAAATCTTTTGTATCTGAAATATCAAATCCACTGTATACACCATAAATATCTGTAAAATATATACAAAGTGTTTCTAGAAATTATTGTGGTTATACTGTATTTAATGCACTTTGTGCTTATGTTTTTGGTTTTTCTTTCTGTAAGAAGAATTTTATCTATGATCTTTTTTTCTTGCTAAGAGTAAGCTTCTAGCAGAGGAAATAAACACTACAATTATGTTATACTTTTTTAGATAAAAGACTTGAACTTCATCGATAACTGTAACATTACCAGTATGCAAGGTCTTGAGATGTTTGTACACTTCAGAAAAATGGCTTGTTCTTAGCCTTTTAGATGTTTAAGACTTTTCTATTCCTTTCATGAAGCTGTATAACTTTATGTAGGCATCTGTGAATATGTGTTGCACAGATAATGGTATGTTCAAATTAGCAAAATATGGTCTATAAAACTTCTATAATGTCTTTATGCTATTTTGTGAGTCAGGGTGCTGCTACTACCCTTGTTTTCAAAGAGGAGGAAATAAACAAAAATGCACCAAAGCCTGACACAATTGCAAAACGCAACAAATCCCACAAGCTCTAAATGCTGGAAAATATTTTTTTAAAAACATTTGCTTCTGAGATCTGTCTGATGTTTCATTGAAATTAATGTTCCACTCAAAGAACTCCTTCTCCCAGAACTTGTATTGTTTTCCAGCCTCAGGGTCATGATTGCAATATTGCTGTTACTAAAACTAGAGTAAGCTAAAAAGTATGTTAAGTTTTTTCCCCTCTGTTTTTAGTTTGGCTTCCATTATCACATAGGGGTTCTAACTCTCACTTCCTCAGTGCACCATCTTCATGTGGGATTTTGAAGTAACTTGCTATGCCCAGATTGATGACTGAAGTGTATCATTAATTCAAAGACAGATAAAAGGTGGCAATGATTTTCCTTGATGATCATATGGGATAAGAAGGTAAACTGATGACAGATACAACTGTACAGGGTTATTTAACAGAATTCATTCTCATAAAAGTTGCAGGATTTAAAGGGGACCATAAAAACTTCATGATGTAAATGTTTTTAATGAGATGGGAAGTTGTCCTACTTTCTGTACTTTAGAAAAGTATATGTTCAAAGAGTTCTCTGGCCTGATCTTGTTAAAAACTGCAATAATTCACATCCTTCTTATTACTAAGTTGTGGAGCCCTGTTTCATCAAAATCTAATAATAATCAAAATCCTTTTACATTTTCATGCTTAATATGGAAATGGTCTGTACTCCAGGCTGGTTTAAGTTTTTTTAAAAATGAAATGGATCTGTGGTTCAAATTAAAATGTTCACAAGATGACAATTTGTGATCAGTGTCTCTTCATATGAAATAGGCTGTAGAGACCTCAATTTTATTACTGCTCGCAGGGGGTCTACTGCTTCCTTACCCATTTTGCTTCAGATGTATTGCACTTCTTAATTTAACTTGGCAAAATCTCTCCTCCTGGTCACTCAGTGTGGAGGCTCCTGGCACAGGATGCTACATCCAAAATGTCCAGGATGACTTCCCACAAGCGAAACCAGTACAATCTGATCCCTGGTTGAACGGAGATGTGTCACCCACAGTAGAGTTCTATACTGATTTTGGTACCCACCTTGCTTGGGAGCTCAGTTGTGCAGTGCTACTCTCCTTTTTCCATTTATGATATGCTCCCCCACTCTGATCTGGAAATGTTTGGTTTTGAGGCCATTAAACATGATCTATCACTGAGACCTGGACCGAACTGGAGGTTTTTCAAATTCTTTGACAGACAATGAAGTTGTTATTTTGTGCGTGTGCTTTCTCCCAAGTATTTTAAATCTCCTAGCTCTCACGAGAAAATGCTTATTTTCTGAAGCAGGTGCTTTGGAGAACAGATTTGCATGAAAGTGGAATATGATTCTAGAGATCATGTGCTGTAGAAAACACTGGACAGAATCAGCAAGCTGGGAATTAATGAAAAAGAAAGGGACCTTTTGGAGAAAGATATATATGAATGAGGTAATTTGGCAACTCTTTCCTCGCTGGTACCTACTGTTAGCACAGATCCAGATTTGGTCACAGTTTGTAGTTCTCACCTCTTGGAGGGAATGAAAGGTGCATGAAATATAGATTTAAAAAGGGGCGAAGGCATATCCGAAGATGGAGATGAAAGACAAAGAAAGATCTGCTGCTGACTGCAGTAGATGGCTGGTGGAGTTAATGAAAGGGTTGTATGTGATCTTTTGAGTCTGGTCATAAAAGAAATAGAAGAATTACTCAGTAGGATATTAGTCTTGTGAAGACCAGAGCTTTCCGATTGAAAGTGGGAGTGTTAGTGTTTACGGTGCCAAAGATTTCAAAGAAGATATATGAATAGTACAGAAAGAAGATTTTTCTGCCAAAAAAAGAAAAAATAAGTATCGTATGATTCATTAAAAAGAAAAGTCAGGGTTGTGTCAGGTTTGGATATTGATCAAACTTCTACCATTATGCTATTAGTTGTATGGAATTGATAGTTATAATTAAATTTATCTTATGAAGATTAGAAAATAAATGTAATGTTGGGTACCTCTGGATATTTGCAGAATTTCTTCAAATTCACATAAAATACAAAAGATATTGATGGTTTCAAATTTGTCTTTGATAAATAGTAAATGTCATTAAAGACTGGTTCACTGTAAATAGAGAATAGACAGATGGAAGCCAGTATGTCATCTACAAAATAACAGCATCTCAGGCATTAGAGGTCAACTTCACATAATCAAATGGGTGAGGTTAAATACATTGGAAAGCAATTAGATCAAATATGCAAAATAGGTAGAAGTTGTATACTAAACAAAGGAGAAAGCCTGAAGTACTTGCTAAAGCAAAGCTGGGGACTAGCAGAAGTCTTCAGAAGTGCAAAAATATTTTCACAGTTTTCTGGCCTTAATTTTTGACCTTTAGATGTGTGGAAGTTTTGGAATAAAATAAGAACTGCTGAAAGTTTGATCTGTAAACGAAAAACCTCAATAGTCTTCAACTTCACCAATAAAAAGAATAAGGGGAAGTAACACAGGCACCATCCTGTGAACATAGAGAACTGGAGAAGTCTAGGCAAAGCCCTAAAACTAGATTGTCAATCTTCCTCTAGGACAAAAGTACTGATAATTGGAGGTAAACTACAGCTGTGGTGAAGGAATGGCTGGAATATGAAAACTGCTTCAACTAGGGCAGAAGTGAAACTCAAGTGAATGTTTTCAAACCTTTTACCTTGAATCCTGAAAGAAGAATCTGTGTTTCCTCACCACATCCCTGCATTTTCCTTTTCCTTAGGAGGGTGAAAATTTCCAGGTAGTTTTGTAGCTTTCACTAAATAAAGTCCAATGACCTCTGAAGGACCCCTCTTAGTCTGGAGAAAAGGAGAGACTTTATCTCTCACTACAACTACCTGAAGGGAGGTGTGGGTGGGGTTCAGTCTCTTCTTCCAGGTAACAAATGACAGGACAAGAGGAATTTGCCTTAAGTTGAGCCAGGGGAGGTTTAGATTGGGTATGAAGAAAATCTACTCACTGGAAGGGTGGTCAAGGACTGGAACAGACTCCCCAGGGAATTGATGGAGTCACCATACATGGAGGTATTGAACAGACATCTAGATACATCACTCAGGGACATGGCTTAGTGCTGGACTTTGGCATTGCTGGGTTAACAGCTGCACTTGATCATCTCAGAGGTCTTTCCCAGCCTAAATGATCCTGTGATGCCAAAATTGCAGTGTCTTTTGTGTCAGAAAGCAGTAAGAGCATTAATCTGTTCTTAGCTGTTTGTGACTTTAATAGAACCTTTTAAGAAAAGAGAAAATACACCCTTAGAAGTAATGGACTAAGAATTCAGAGGAAAAATAACACAGATCATGGACTGAAAAGGAGGTAACACATCAGAAAATAATTCAAAGCATTTATTTGTGAATATATTTTATAAAAGTGGCTACAGAAGAATTTTCTTTGGCCTGCTCTGAAAAGGAAATTGTCAGATTGGAGGAAAGTTACAGGTAAAGTTGTTCAGGAATCAGTCTTGGAACCAATATAATTTAATATTTTCATTACAGTCTTTGGCAGAAGAGAGCTAATGAGGCCTGCTGATAAAACAAAGTTGTTCAGCATCATCAAAAAGAGGGATGAAAAACTGGGTCACCTTGTGGATGAGTCTGCAAGGTATGAGATGAAATTTAATATTACAGCTGCTTAGTCATATCCCTAGGGAGCGGTAATAAGAAAATTCATTATTAACTGAAAGCTGTTTAGTTGGAAATGACAAAAGATTAGAGGAATTTAGTGTAGCAGTTGATAACAGAAAAAGTACAAGTCAAGAGTTATGTAAAAAGATAGTTCCAAGAAAAGGGGCAATGTGATCCCAGGATTCCTTGCTAGCTTAGTATATTCTTTTCTATTATAGGAGTGTTTCTAATACAGTGTTTAAGAAAAAGGATACAGGCAAGGATCAATGTGCAGCCTGTTATGAGGAAAAATGAAATAAACTATGGGTTGTTTGGCATTGCAAAGTGAAAGCATGACCTCTAGAAAGGGTAAAGGAGTATTTTAGCTATATAACAACACTGGTAAATTACTAAATAAAGTGAACATGATAAAGTCTAGAAAACCTGGAGGAATGTTCAACTCTTGGAAATAGTGGGAAGTTCTGAAAAAGAAATCAGTAAGGGTAGTGGGACTTGACAGTCCAAGTGCTTTTAAGGCACCTTGATGAGCTTGTCACAAAGCAGAAAGTGTAAAAGGCTTTCTAAATGTAGTGAAATAACAGAAGCAATTTTTTTCAGGCTTTACATCTCTTAACTAATTTGAGTTTTACTGAAGCCCTAAATATACTCTTAGGAGTGTCACTGCAATTATATTTACAGCCATTTTCATATATTTTCTTTAATGATCATTTACTTATTAGTTACTTTGGTGCTTGTGGACGGATTATCTCTTCTGCTTTGAGAAACTGCATTTAATAAGTTGGCAAGTAAACCAAATCAAGGAATTACCTTTATGACTGCTCTCAAATTCCTCTTTATTTTTTCAAGGTTTCCTATATAACTTCTCCTTCCTTTTCAGTGAGATTCTTCTCACCTTTCCTTACACTCATCCCGTTGCCATGCTGACACAGTAACACTTCCATTTTCCTCACCTCTTCTTAACAAATCAGCAGCGAAATTGCTAAAGCCTCAAGTTTTGCAGGTTTCATGCTGAAGGCATGTCAGGCACCTTACATCTTAGAACAGTGTTTTTTCAGCCTGTTTGTAGTCATAATCAGTCTTTGCCAGTTCACACTTGGTTTAGATCACAACGGGAAGTTTAGAAATTTTACTTTGTAAGCAATACTTCAGCTTTCAAAAACCTTTTGTGATATGTGCATCAAGTCTGTATGAATTTGTGGCAGTTTTTCTGAAAATAATAGTGTTTTTTTCAAGTTGAGATTCATAAACCCACACTGTATGATACCCTGAAATGATAATGAGACAAGTCAAAGGGAGTAAAGTTTTCAAACATCACTTAGCTTAGTATAATCCATGAGAGATCAGATCTTGATCCTTTTGGTAGTGGCATTCTGAACCAAGAGTCTCAGGGGGATGACCCTTTACTCCATGAATAGTCCTAACAGACATCCCTACTTCCCCTAAGGCCTTTTTAAAATGAATCTCTTTTAGAAGGAGGATAATTATTTGCTTGTGGTTTTTTTGGATTGCAGTACCAGTCCAACAAGATCTTTGAAATACTCAGCAGAATGATGTTTTGGCTCAGAGACATGGGGTTGCAGTGATTGATGAGAATTTTGTTTGGGTAGTGATGTCTGTCTGCCTTGACATGCTGAGCTAATAAAACATGGTCTAAGAGATTAAAGGGAGCTAAATTGTGCATGCCAATTCAGAGCGCAATAAAGAGTTACACTGGCCATCCACAACCAATTGTTTTGGAGGATGACATTTGATTTTCATTCATATGGACAAGAATATCTCTGTCAAAAAACTTGTGCTTCTGCCATTTTTCACAGCACGATCTTAGAAGCAATAAATATGCTGACAGAGATTCTGAGGCTTGGTGCTGAAGGCAGTGATTTAGGGAAACAATCAGCATTTAGAAAGAGAAAATTGTTATTCCACTTTTTTATTATATACTACAATAGCTCAGATATGCATGGCCATGATCTCATTTAAATTTGTGTTGTTTGAATATTTTTTATGCCTTAGCAATTTGCATGGGTTTTTATCCTAAAAAGGGTACTTAAATGTTTTTTGAGTTTTCCATAAGCACTTCCCACAGAGATTTTGCTAATAAAACACTGGCTTAAAGGTTACAAGAGTTACTATAAATCTCTGCTGACATACCATACTAAGTTCTGTAAATCCATGGCCTCTAGGCAGTGAATTTGTTAGTGAGACTAATGCAGAATGACAGCACATTCTAGTGCTATTCAGAATTTTGAATCAGGGTATTATGTTGACACATGTTTGAGACCATTGAATAATTCAGAATTCTGTTCGTATATGTCATTCATTCTGATGATCTGAAATAGTTCTCAGGAATCTCACTTTCTGACCTAATACAGCACCTGAAGATAGCTGGGAAATGTCTGCTTTGTACTGAGATTTGCAAGGCTTCCTCATGTCCTCCTAGGTCAGCCTGTATTAGCTGCAGCTCTATTCACCATCTGAAGTGAATGAGAACTTTGCTGTTGTTTTCTGTCAATAAAATGCAGAGCACAGAGAAGAAAAATCTCTAGAAATACTCTGATGTATGCTGTCCTAGCGGGTTTTGATCTAAAGGGGGCAGCTTTTTCAGAGCTCAGGAGGTCTGAATTCAGGAGAGAATTGCAGGAAAGAAACTCAATTTTGTTTTGTGTTAGTAAGAGTGTGCTCATCCTCAGTAGTACTCACTAACTTAATACATTTTGGAACAAAACTTTTCTATGAGTGAAATTAGTAGACATTTTTCCCTTTTTAATAAAAACTATGGCTGAAAAGCATCATCTTTCATATTGTGCAGCTGTTTATGATGATGTAGTTATGGTTAACTAGCCACTTAGAAAAAAAAATCTATTATTGTTCTCCAGCAAATATATTCCAAAATCCATTCCTTATTTCAACTGGTGTTCATTCAACATCAACAGAAAAAAACCCCTTGTGTTTTTTAATGAATAGAAAAAAAATAAATCCTTTCTTTGTTTTGTTTGGAGTTTGTTGTCCCTCTGAATCAAGATTCATAAAACATTTGAAAACATTGTTTAAGTTGTTCCGGCTGTGAAGACAACAACTCTAAAAATTAGTAGCTTTTTTACCCTCTTTCTTTCTAGTTTGGCTATAAACTGAGACTTGATGTGCTAGCTTCTCAAGCAAGATCTGCTTTTTACTTTTAAGTGATTTTTTTTTTCCCCCAGAAATCTGTTGGAAGTTTTCTTGGCTTTTTGCAGGCCTTCATTATGTTGTTTGAAAAGGGAGGTTACCTTTCTTTAAGCTGATTGATGGCTTGTTCCAAAGTAAGAACCAGGCAGTGCTATTTGCAGTAGTTCATAGGAAGACCAATTGCACAAGATTACTAATATTACTACCCGGTACTGAGAAAATGTGCTCACAAAATTGCACCTAAAGAACTAGTGAAGACAGAAATAAGCAACAAATATTTCAACTTCAAGAGTGGTGCATCATAAGTGGCATTTGGACAAGGAAGATGTACAATGATGTAGCAGACACTGAAATTTTGTGATACATATGCGTACATGTTTATTAATTTTACATTACCTTGTGTGATGATGATATTAGAAAATATCCTTAGCCAGTAAATTTTAGTTTTCCTTTAAGACTTCAGGTTCTGTGAGTCTCTGAGAGAAAGAAATAAGGTGGAATTTGGGATTGTGACTTGAATTTTTAACTTTTTAAGCTTGTGTTCTCTGAGGCATTCTGCAGTTTTACTTCCCACACAGGCTTTTGATGTACTTCTATATTCATAGTTTTTGCTGAATTTGTCCCTCTGCTCCTTAATGAGGCCACGCACCCACTGGTTTTGAGGTTTTTTGGGCTTTTTTTTTCAGCAGATCAAGCATAGGGACTGGCAGATGTTCCTGAAAGAAATGAATGATATCTGTTTCAGTAGAACTCTTGGGGTTTTGAGAAAATCTGTTAGTTAACATAGCAAGTGAGAAGCATTCTATAAAAACAAACCCTGGAGAGTTCAGCTCTGTCAGATATTTAAGTTATTTTAATCTGAAGAACACCCTGATTACAAAGTTAGTAGCCACATAACACATTTTGAATTGTGTCTCTGCTTGTTTTAAAATCCAGTTCTTAAAGATTTTTGTCAACATTCATTTTGATAGAACTACATAGAGGAATAAATTTTATGCACATGAATAAGTCTTTAAAAGGCATTTTGGAAATAGACTAATTACTAACTTATAAGGTTTGGTGGAGAATAAAGCCTTTCACAAACATTGTAGCTACATCTTGAATCACACACAAAATACATTTCCTGCTAATCGAGTAGAACTGTCATTTTAGGACTTAATTCTTCCATCCAAGATCATTTTAATAGGTGAATTGGTTTAATTTCTAAGACATTCTGTATCATTAATTAGATTAAGAAAGGTTGTACTCTAGATCTATGATTGTGATACACGCTGGTCTCCTTGCTTTCTTTTTCTATTGGTTAAAACATGGAAAATTAGATGTCCACTGGATGAGCAAGGCATTCTCTTCATCTATTGTCTTGATAATCACAGGTGTAAGAAAGACTAATTCATGTGGAAATGCTAGGTGATAATCTTGTTCATGATCCTGGGGAACCAAAATTATCTTAGATTCAGGGAAAGAACATCTTGTTCAGCAGCCTTTATCAGTAAAATATGATAGAAGTAGAAGGACATAAGATATAGGACAATACAGGAACATAACTTACCAAAATATGGAGGCCTCTGGAGAAGTATTTTTTTACAGTTCAGATGGATCAGCATGTTTCTGACCAGTGCTGTATGAGATGCACATGTTATAGGATTACATTATTATTTCTGTGCATACTGTAATAATTTTGTAAAAGATGCTTCACCAAGAGCTAGTCCTGCCTGACCATAATAGTGGCCTTCTGTGATGAAGTGACTACATCAGTGGACAAAGGAAGAGCTGTGGATGACATCTATCTGGACTTCCTTAAGGCCTTTGACATGGTCCCTTACAACACCCCCTTCTCTAAAACAGGGAGATATGGATTTGATGGCTGGAGTATTTGGTGGATATGATGGAATTGGCTGGATGGATGAAACCAGAGAGTTGTGATCAATGGCTAAATGTCCTAATGGAGATCAGTGATGAGTGGTGTTCCTCAGGGGCTGGCAATGTGACTAGCACTGTTTAATATCTTCCTCAATGACACAGACAGTGGGATCAAGTGCACCCTCTGCAAGTCTCCAGATGCCAGCAAGCTGAGTGGTGTGGTTGACACAATGGAAGGACTGGATAACATCCAGCAGGACCTGGGGAAGTTCAAGAAATGGGTCCAGTAGGAACCTCATGACATTCAAAACTGCCGAGTTCAAGGGTCTGCTGTACCTGGGTAGGGTAACCCCTGATTACAATACAGGGTTGAGAAGCAGGAATAGAAAGCAGCCCTGCTGAGAAGAGCTTAGAGGTCCTGATGGAGAGAGGGCCTGGTTATGAGCCAGCAGTGTACACTGGCAGCCCAGAATGGCACTCATATCCTGTGCTGTGTCAAAATAAGCATGACCAGCAGGTTGAGGCATATGATTCTTCCCATCTATTGTGTTCTTGTGAGACCCCTCCTACAGTACTGTGTCCATGTCTGGGGTTTCCAGCATAAGAAGGACATGGATCTGTGTCCAGAGGAGAGCCAGGAAGAAGACCACATAGCCAGAGCACCTCTGCTGTGGAGAAAAGCTAAGAGAATTGGAGTTGTTTAGCCTGGAGAAGAGAAGGCTCTGGGGAGAGCTTATAGCACCTTCCATTACCTAAAGGAGGCTTATAAGAAAGAAGGGAACATTGTAATGGGGCATGTAGTGACAGGGCAAGGGGTAGTGGTTTAAAACTAAAAAAGGGTGAGACCAGATACGGGTAAGAAAATTTTTATAATGAGAGTGAAGAAACACAGGAACAGGTTGCCCAGAGAGAGGGTAGGAGTCTCATCTCTTGAAACATTCAAGGTCGTGTAGAACAGGGCTCTGAGCAACCTGATCTACTTGAAGATGAACCTGCTCATTGCAGGGAGTAGATGACCTTTAGAGGTCCCTTCCAACCCAAACAGTTCTATGATTTTATGACTCTAAAATCTGTCATTCACCCCAAAGTCAAGGTTTATCATATTCAACACCATAACCAAGACACATAGTTTTAATTTCTCAGTGAACAGAATTCATCAGTATTTGGTTACATTATAAAGCATCTGGGACAGAGTGAGCCTGACTGGCTATTGAAGATTTGCAAGCAATTGTTGAGTTTTAACATAGAGCATTTTTACTCTATTTGACAGTTTATGTTGTCAAAGCATTTATTTAAGCAATCTCTATGTAATTGGAGGGGGAAAAGTGGGCCATGGAGTTATGCATCCTTTTAGATTGCCTTGTCAGGCCAAATAGCTTACTGCTGCTCAGTATTCCTTACTCCTTCAGCTAAAAGATCTAATTTTGCTGAGAAAGCAGGCTCCTGATTCCTGACAGTTTAATAACCAGTCTAATTATTAATAATTAGTCTTTGAGGTTTCCTTTCTTGATTGGCAGGCGAGACGCTCATTTTATTTCCTAGTTCTGTATTGC
Source organism: Margarornis squamiger (assembly GCA_035222235.1). Classification (NCBI taxonomy): domain Eukaryota; kingdom Metazoa; phylum Chordata; class Aves; order Passeriformes; family Furnariidae; genus Margarornis; species Margarornis squamiger. Next base: position 12,143,973 of record JAWWTY010000088.1, read on the forward strand.
TGCAAAGATTTAACCATTCTCTAGAACTAGAGATTAGTGAAATTGCAGACAGAAATGCAATTTAATAGCCAGAAACTTCAGAAAAAAGAGTTATTCATTCCTATTCCATGTCTGCTCAATGAAAGTACTGTCGTGTTTCTGTAGGAAGACATTAAGAATTAGTGGATATATTTGGTATTTTTTTCTGCACTGGTTTTCTTGCTCTTTATAACTAACCATGGGTACCCAAACCAGAAACTCTTTTCCATTGTTGCAGGAACCACTAATACTGTAAATGAAACTTGTTCTGACTGATACACACTCTTTATATGAACGAACATTTCACTTTTGATCTTATGTATGATGGGAGTAACATCAAATCAAGCTCCATCTCCCTGAAGGGGTAACTACCATCACTGTGCAAGACCTATGTACCATTTACCTCTTCCTTGAGCTGCATTTTGCATAGTTTATAAACATTGCGCTGACTTTTTGCACAGGCATATTTCATTACACTCGAGGAAATGAACTGAATGCTAGAGAATTAATCACATGATAGATCAGTGAAGTATTTCTTTGGTCTTAATCTCAAAGCTTTGATAACGAGTTTACTGTGCACCCAGTATGGCTTCTCACCTCCTATTTTCAAAGTCATTTCAAGATCTCAGTTCTAAAAAGTTGCACTTCTCTGCACTTGAGGTATATATCTTACCTTAGAGATTCCCCTTCAAACAAGAAGCTGTGTTCCCAACCCTCAGGGGTACAGGGATAAACTGGAAAAGGTGCCAAAATTATTAGAACCCCTTGGGAACCTGCTGTAATCATCCTGAGAGTTGGCCTTCCAGGAGGTTTTAAAGCCTTCCCAATAAATCTATGTACCTCAAGATATGTAGAGACAAGCGAAGTGGAGAAGGAAGTAAGAAGCTTTCACTGTTCCTGTTGTAAAGGAATAATCTCTTGTGTATTACAGGGCAGAAACGTAGGAAAAGTTTCTCATGCAGTGATAACAAGGGAACTATTTATTTGCCTCTGGAGTATTCATGTAAGGAAGAGCTAAGAAGAAGGATGAGTGTGATTTTTAGCTTTGTCATCTTTGGACTGATGTGACTCATTTAGCACTTAGAAGAAGAGAAGCTGGCATATTTAGCTGGGTTCATATCAGTCTCTTGTTAGCATGAACTCTGATAAGTAAGTATCAGCATTCCATACCTTGTCTCTGAAACAGAGATAACAAACACTTCATACATATGGAGATGTTGTGATAAATTAGTCAATGATTTTGAGGCCATAGTTTCATGTATTCTGATTTAGGATGACATTATGTCTCAACGAATACCTTGTCTAAGGCAGCTACAATATCTATGGGTAAAATGTAAAAAAATTTTGTTACTGCACTGTTATAACTAGAAATTGCTATAGTTGCTGCTTGGGATGCTAGTACTGTAAAACATTTTATTTTCTATGGCAAATTGTTCTCAAAATGCTTCCTTCCTGTCTTCAGATACATATTTTAAAGGTAGCACACATCTCTGGGGATGCTGAGTGCATTGACATCACTGAAAATATAATTGTCTTGTCTACCTGTAAAATACAAGTCAATGTCATAGCAAGCCTCACTCATTTCTTTTAAATTGACATTATTAATACCATTATTACCCATCTTCCTTATGACGTATAATGTAGGTTAGCTAGATATCTTATTTCGAATTTAAGAAAAGTCCAGAAATATAATCTCAGCACTGTGCAAATACCACATTTTGGCTAGATGCATTAAGCCACTTACACATGGTAAAGTAAAAAATCCCAGCAATTCTCAGATAAGTTTCTTTTTGCTTGTGTCAAGAAAATGGCAAGTGATTCTTGTTAGGGCCATTTTAAAAAATAATCTGTAGGAACAGTAAGATACTGAATAAGAAGCTGGGAAAAGCATGTGAAGAGTTTATTGATGCTGTATTGATCATATAATGTTTATGCTCTTCAGTGAATGTTTTAAATACAAACTTGAAATACACAGCTGTCCAAGATTTCCTAATGAAATGGGAGTTTTTCAGTTTCAAAGCTTTTAGAAGAAACAGATCTGGTTAGCATTTTCTCAAACAGGAAAGAAATTGAAAACCAAATCTACATAACCGTGTATTTAAGTTCAGCAGTTTAAAAATAGCCTTTTTTATTTAATTCAAAGATTACTTTCATTTTTACCTTTACTATTTTGCAGTCAAATTGATAACAATTTAAAGTACGTTATTTCAAATTGGAATTTTAAAAGTGAATTCCTGTTTATTTTGTCTCTTACTAAGATTTTGAAGCTTTAAATTAAACCCTGTCTTTCTTTTAAAATTAATTTGAAGTTTTTTAGATACAAAAAAGGTGTTTAGAAGAATGGTGAATCTGCCACACCTTATCTCTCTCTACAACTACCTGAAAGGAGGGTGAAGCCAGGTAGGCATCAGTCTCTTCTCCCCAGTCACAAGCAACAGTAGAAGGGGAAACAGCCTCTAGTTGCACCAGGGAAGTTTCGACTGGATTATGGGAAAAATTTCTTCACTGAAAGGGTTATAAAGCCCTGGAACAGGCTGCCCAGAGAGGTGGTGGAATCACTATCCCTGGAGCTACTGAGCAGTCATGTAGATGCGGCACTCAGGGACATGCTTTACTGGCTGGACTTGATGATCCCAGAGGTCTTTTCCAACCTGGATGATTTTGTGATGTAAAATTGCAGACATCAATAGATAGAACTTGGTGCTGTCTCAATTTCTACAGCTCCTATTAATTTCTTTTTATCATCACAATAGGAATATGGAGTGAGAAAGGCCTGTGACCTCAATCATAAAAACCAAGCTCTTGAAAATTACGATGACAGACTACTAGGGTTCATGTCTCATACTGATATATCTTCATGGGGGCAGTTACTTTTAACCTATAGTTTTAATCTGTGTTTTTTATTGAATATGTTTTTTTAAAGTACTGATTTTTCCTTCCTTCTGTAGAAGTACATGGCAACTGTTTTGAGGCTCAGGTATTACTGCATCAGTGCAGTTCAGTCTAGGTAGCCAGACTAGACAGAATGGACATAAAATTACAAAACATTTTTCAAGGAGGTGACTATGCCACAGAGGTGGGTACTGCCAGCAGTGTCCAGTTTCCAGCCCTTTACAAGTTTCTCCTCAGTCAACTTTCTTGGCCTTGACCCAGCACCTTCCCTAAAAGTGCCCACTTTAGGTTTTCTTCAGTACCTACCAACTGTGAGTAGATCACTAGGAAACCTGTAATTTGTGAAATTCTCTTGGATAGAACTCTTAATAGATATATTCTCCTCTACTCCCCCCAATAGTTCCAATAAGACTCTATATTAATATTGTTTGTTCTTTGTGTCAGCATGTCCAGCACACCTGCACTCCATGGCACACCTGTTTCCAGCCTCCAAAATCAATAGGCAGCAACATCCCACAGTGCAGCAGGGAAGGCCTGTTGCTGGGTTTTCTGAGGAGGGCTGTATGATGCTGAACCATCACTGGCTCTCCTGGGTGTTGTGATTTTTGTCTCAGGAATGTATTGCATTACAGCTGTTGAGAGTAAAGGCAACTTATGTTTCTCTTTTAGTTCAGAATGGATTTTGTCCACCTCTTGTGAAGCCAAAGAAGCAGATCTGTTCATATACTCATGATGGCATTGACTAGGGACAGGTGCCTCAGAATTCCCCTCAGCTCTGCTCTTCCGTGTAACACCATCAAGATGCTATTTCTACATTGTATATTTTTCATTATATTGTATATAATCAGTCTTACCAAAGCACTGCTGGTGAAAGGCCCAAAGCAGAAAAGAATCTACCTGTAACAAATAATCTTTCAGGATATCCATTGTCCCAAAGGGCAGGTTTTTCCTTACTAGATAGAGGGGCTTTTGTAATTTCAGTTCTGCTGGCTAAACAACTCCCAGCTTGGGAGTAGCAGTGATGGTTTCCAGCTTGTTAGTGGAGGAGTTCTACATAGAAAGCAAGTGCAAATTGTAATTTCATAGTTTTCACCAATCCAAGTAATTAGAGGATGTAATTCTTGTAAAGTTCCTCACCAAGAATTACAGGTTTAGCACCTTGGAACTTTATGGGCTATAATTTGCGGCATATTATTCCATCAACTGGTTTATTATTATCTAATTAATTGTTTTATATAATATATAAAAGCAAATGAAAGAAAAGCATGTTTTAAAACAGCAATGATTTAATATGAACTTATTACAATATGTACATGTTGATATGGATCTAATTGATATATTCATAGTTGGTTAAGCATCTCAGTATTGGGAAATGTTCCTGGGAAAATGCTGATCATAAAGGAAAATTATTTTATACTTGCTTTATGTAAATCACATATAGATAACTGTGACAATTACAGGATTTTCTGAACGTCCTGTGTCTGCCAATGACAGTATTCTTGGCTGACTGATTTAATATGGTTTGATAAATGCCCTGAAAAGCTAATTTAGATTCATTTTGTAAGTTGAGTAAATAGCTTATTAAAAACTCTTTCATGGAATTCAAAGTAGATTGAACTTCTACACATTTCTTTTCACACTTTTGCAGTACAGTAAGTACTATACACAGAATATAAACAGGATATGTGAGATCATTAAAAAGAAAAATAGTTTTGTCTTACAAAACTAAAATGTTTTAATCATTTGTGGCACAACAGTACTGATACATTTCTGCAAACTCTTTTTAGCAGTTTTCAGTTCAGCCTTTTTCAGGAATCCTTCTGGAAAATGAGATTTCTGGCTCTTCAGTAGCAACTTCATGGCAGATATGGTCAGAGGATATAATTACAAGTGGCACATCTAAACAATTGATACAGTGGGAGTAAGAGATGCAAGAAAAATTGGAGACACTAAAACAGATGCTGTATTAAAACCTATTATTCTGCTAACCAGTAAAAAAAAGGCAGTAGCCTATTTGCTTGAGTTTATATTAATCATATTTCTAATGCATTTCTCTAAGATTCACAGAGATGGAAATTATGTCCTACTTGTATTGTAACATTACTCTGAAGACATTTTAAATTGGGTGAGAAATTGCAAGAGAGAGATTCTGAGATTGTCCCTGATATCAAAGAAATAGAACAAGAATGTGTCTCTTGCTTTCTAAATAAAAAAGAAATATGAAAGGAAAGGCTTTCCTCATTAAATATGTTCTTCTTGTACTTTCTATTGTTGGAACAATTTTTTTATGATTCCATCTCTCTCTACACCTTCATTATTCTTCAGTTGTGAACATGCAAGTCTTACAGGCATACTAAAGTCATACTGAAGCTTGTCTTTACTGAATTTCAGTAACTTTTTGCAATGGTAGAATTAAGTATTAAGATTATTACTTCAATACTTTATTAGTATTAATTTGTCTAGTAACCATTTAACCTCCCAGCAAACACAGAAGACAAGAACAAATTGTCTCCATTTGTTTCTACTAAAAAGCAATTCAGTACAGAAGAAGCACAGAGTCTCCAAGAAGGTTATCTCTTTCTTTTGACTTAGTTTGGGATAGTTTCTTATTTTTTCCATGTGCTGTTTTCATATATATAGATTAAGCTTTTTGGACATACTACATGAGCTCTTGAACATAAAAATAAAATGAAATAGTAACTATAAAAGTTTACATTGATTAGATCTAAAACGTGTGTTGTCTTTGGGACAGGTGTGCACTATTTTCAGGAAGGAAGGAAGGAAGGAAGTGAGGGAGGGAGGGAGGGAGGAAGGAAGGATTTCCATTATTGTTAACAACTTGGGCACATTTTTGTATTATCATATCAGTGTTTAAGATAAAATCTTCATCGTCCATCACATGACTCATACTGACTCTCTTGCTAAAAGCTGCAGTGCGATGAAGTTTGTACAACTTGTCAGCCTCTGATCTGTTTCCTCCTGCTGCTTCTGCAATTGATTCTTAGAAATGTGATTTTTGTTAGAATATGTATCTGCTGTTTGCTGCTGCAATTGCTCTGTGTTTACTCCTCTCATCTACCAGCTTTCTTATGCAAGGCAAGGACAGTGAGACAGGAGTAGAAATTGGTCAGCTGGTCCATGATTCTGAGATGAATCCTTTTCCTGGTGCAATTTTCTTGGTCAAACCTGTAGAAGGGAAAAGCTTAAATCACTATCAGTTGTTCTATTAACAGCTGATATTATTAACTGACAATCAGTGAACTGTAATTTAGGATCAGTATCAGATACATAACAAATAAGCTGCAATACCTAATTATTACAAATGTTCGTCATTCCATATTTTTCAAATTTCTATGTTATTCCTCAGTTACTGTATAATCTAGCTGATGGCTGCCCTCTTCTTTCACATAATCAATTTTTAGCAAGTACCATTTCAGGCAGTTTTATGTATTTGATCCACACCTATTAGTTATATTCACATTCCTAATTTAACAGCTGTTTTTGTCCAGGGTGATTTCACTGCGGGTGGGCAAAGCACACACACTGCAGAGCCCATTAATAAAAAAAACCCCGAGTGGGATGTGACCTGGCATTAAGCAAACATTTCTTATGTGAATTGGGCTGGGGTTTACAAGAGGAGTCGATAAAAGGATTCATTATATTATGAAAAGATTAGTGTTGAGCTGAGAAATATTGGCAAGCAAAAAAAGGAGCAACAGAAGGACTCAACTATGTGGGCCTGTATTAGTGTCAAAAAAGCTGTGCAGTGCCAGAGAGTTGTGTGTGAGTCATCAGGTGAGGGTCATATCTGTCTTTCTTTGTCTATGGGTCTTCAGGGCAGTCAGAGAAGGTCAGAAGAGTGGCAGCAGCATCACCAGCACTCACATGCAGCGCTGTTGCAGTTTACATTTGAGACAACAGAGGACTTGCCCTGTCACTCTGACAGTGCTGTGTCTTCCTACACAAAATATGCACTTGGCTCCTTTCTTTTGCTGTTCTCCATGAGCAGTGCCTTGCTCTTTCTCTCTCTCCAGGCTCTCTGACAGCTAGTTCCAGATGACATGAATGCCTCAGAAAAACTCTCCCATTCTGACACTGTAAGCAGCAGCAGCAGCAGCATCCTCTCTGTAGGACACTTCTAAGACCTTCCTCCTAATTCTGTAAATTAGACACGCATTTTTTGGCAGCTGCTCTCTGAGACCTGCAGGCTGAATTTTTTTTCACTGCCTGGGGCCAGACCCAGCGTTCAGCTTGACTCTTGTTAAAGGTGCTTTCTCTGGAAAACTGCCTTCTTTTGAGAATGGAAAATCACTCCTGCTGCTGCTGCTGACTAGTTTAATTTCTGAAGGCTGTGTCTGACGCCAGGTCACAGCCCAGCTGTCATCTTTCCTAGGGGCTCTGTCTCCTTCTAAAACTGTTTACAGAATCATCATCATCTTTCACTTAATGCCTGCAATTCCAAGTATGCAGAAAGGAATCTATTTTCAATCATAATAAAATATGGGGAAAGAACAGTGTTCACAGAGTGAAGAGTTACTATTTAGGATTTTAAGCACAGCAAAAACAACACATCCATATAGGCATATGTCAGGGAAATACTGAGGAAACAGCAAAGTCAGAGTCCAGAACCTTATCAGACATATCAACTCAGTATGTGAAAAAAGTAAGACACAGGAGAAAGGTAAATTGGCTGCTCCAAGAAATGTAATTTCTTCTAACTTGGTGACAGAGGGATTGCAGTAAGTGAGGAAATCAAAGATGTAGCATGCATATTAGACCATTTGAATTGTTCAGATTTAAATCTGGCAAGTTGAAATTTAATTTTTCATTGCCTTAAAAGACAATTTTTGTTTCCTTGAGCATCTACATTTTGAACTGAGGAGTTTTTTATATGAGTGAATCCGTTCAGACACACTTGGAATGCTTTCACAGAGTTGAAAAGTCACATGTCTAATAACAAATGTGAAGTAGCCTTAAAGATACAACACACAGTATTCTAATGAAGCTAAAAATACTGTGATAATAGTTGTCCAAGGGAAAAGATGTATATAAAATGTATATTACATACATATCCTTGTGTTATGAAGTAACTGTCTCAATGGACAGGAGGTGTTAAAGAATACTGAGACAAAGCTATACAAAAATTGTATAAACTAACACTTACTTGCTTTTAGGAATCTGCCACCTGTGATTCATTTAAAAGTAGGGTGGCCGTGGTACAAAACAGCTGGGGAAACACATTGTTTAGACTTAAAATTATGCTACGCTGTGGGAGGATTACGTATGTATGTTTGTTTATTTGTTTATTTATTTTGCTTTGAGTATAAGTATACTCCGAATCCAGATGAAAATAAAGATATAAGCCAATACAAACTAGAACTGAAGGAAAAACTTGCCATAAACATTTTCAAATGGCAACCAATCTCTTCCCATGGAGTTATTTCCATGTGACAGGCTATGGAGATCTCTTACATCTTCACTTGCTGATCTGCCAGGATAAACCTTTATCCCCACATTGACTGATGTAGAGCATCCTTTGATTTCTCTTTTTTTTTTTTTTTTCCCTCTTGTTTTTCCAAAAATAGAGTGTGTAAAGTGGAGATAAAATTGTGTCATTAAGGCCGAAAGAATTACTACATAGGCTTCCACAAACTAAAGGAATTTAGCAATAAATAATATAAATAACAAAAATAATTTTGCAAGGTGCCCTGTGTTCTGTATGGGTACATCAGGCATAATTTCATTGCAGTGATCTGCTTGTTGTGTTGGAGTTCAGTGATGGCTCAAGTGACCTCTGCATCTTCTAGATTCTCAAGATTTGTTTTGGTATCTACGTGATTTTGCATTTTGCTTTTGGTCAGTTCCAAGACAAGCTGAAAATAAGTGACTGTCACCAAAATAAATACCATAAAAGCTAATAGAGCTTTCATATTAGCAAATATAGGTACTGATCTGAGTAATTCGCTTCTTTATTGTCAATTGAACTATAATTATGATAACACAGAAATGCTATAAGGTCTGCTTGGTAGCACTACCAATTCTTAAAGATTATTTTGTGGAACAGATTGCAGGTGTAGTTCTCATGTAACAGTTCTTCCTGTTTTTACCATATGAAAAATGCAATAATTATTTACATTTATCTATTAAAATCCCTCTTTTCCATTGATACCTTTCCAGTGATCTTCAAATTAAGAATTTTGTAACCATGTTTTATATGGATTATACTTTAAAATTGTTAGAATAAGGAGAATAAATAATACTTTTTATTTCTCCCTTTCTCTTTAACACAGAGAATATATAATATTCAGGAGAAAAGGCATGAAAAGATTTCATTCATGCTGCTTAGGTAATCTTGAACTGGGAAAACAGGCTGCCATGGCTAAAAACTTTAGTTACAACTATGTATGCATTTTCTAACTTGCAGGTACTTGATTTATCACCTCAAGGTTTTTCTAATGTAATTAAGAATCTCCTCCAGATGCCTAAGTCATGATAAGCTAATTTTTGTTTATAACTATGTTGAATAGAAACTTTCAGTGTGCTGTCCATCCTGCTCTTGGAAGGCTGAGCAGGTGAAGAAGGATGAAAGAGCAAACATAGTTGAAATTGGGCATTGAAATTAGGAGCTTTTCTGAGGCTAGAAAAGATGACTTTATCAGAAGAACAGATTAAACACTACTTTTGAGCATGTGAAGTACCATTTATTCCGTGTGCCTGATTCTAGATGTAGGGTTTGAATATATTCAAGGACCTGTGGAGTCAAAGGTACTTGAGAAAAGGGAGGGAACTCTCTTCTGCAACAGTATTTAGGAAGAGACCTCTACAGCAATGCAGTTGAGCCCATTATTGCTACAGCCTTTTAGCAGAATGCTCTTGTTCCTATCCCTCATTTCCTCCCCTCATCCACACTTGCAAGTTACGTGAGTTATGACTCCCTGTCATCCCCACCTCAAAAATTTCTGTGTGATAAGAACTGACCCATGACAGTTCTACTTTAGCCCTGAGCATTCTTACTGCATGATAAATGAATTTTCCTTCGCCCTTCCCACTTCCCATCAGTCTCCTTTCCCCAAATTTCTGTTCTCCCAGAGAACACTTGAAATTCAGCTTTCAAGCTGCATATACTGTATTTTACAAGACAGACATATGAGCAGCTAGAAGTCTGGGCAGGCAGCCAAACTCCCTTATCATTGAAAAGAAACAAGAGCACCTGGTAAAAGGAGGGAAGAAGATTGGAGGACAGGAAAAGAGACAACTAAGCATCTCATCACTCAAATGCCCTGTGGATAGGCAGATTAAGTGCTACCAGATTTAAAATATCCCAGGAGCAGTTAAGCTGTGCAGATGTAGAACCTATTGCCAATCACTTAACAACTATGCTGATGGCCTGATGTCATTGATACATTAGATTATGTTGCTGAATCTAATGCCTTAAAATTTGGCTTGCTGGTTATGCAGTTAGCATTTCAATACAAGAGCAATATCAGACTTTGGTAGCTGTTGATACTTGATGGGGAATGGCAGAATTCATGTCTAAGTAAGATGCCTTCACAAAGCCAAAGGACAGTTTCTGAAAAAAGCACACGGTCCCAGTTCTGATTAACTCTTTGAGGGTGATGGGAAGAACTGTGTCATGTGAAAAGGGGGGCAGGAAAAGAATAGGTTTCTGTCCAACCTGTATTAATTTATTTTTCTCTATTAAGGTCCCCCCCAGGTATCAAAGCCTTTTTTAATGTCCCCAAACAGCCTGTTAGCACCTCTTAGAAGACCCTTCACTTTACAGATTCACTGTGAAGACATTTGTTATCTTTTATAGCTACTGCACCTAATAGTGATAAACTCCTCAGCAAGCCTTCTACTATGAGTTATTATGTTGTCAATAGAGACTGCCAGCACCAGAAAGATGGACTAACTCTAACATATAACTTACTAGTACAGATTTGTGGCAATTAAAATGGTTTGGGTTGTCAGTGATGGCAGCTAAATGCCTAATTTACACTTAAACTACCAAACAAGGTGCACCCTCTAAAAGCACAACAAAATGCTAAAAACATACCCACACACCCTAAAACAAAGTAACCCAGCAACACAACCCAAGTACACAAATTGAAATACTCACATATATGTATAGGAATGACAATAAAGACAATTGCTCACCCCTGAGATGTCCCAAGTGAGTGGAAGGAGAAAAGGCAACCTGTCGGCCACCTCTGCAGAGCTTGATGGAACTTCTCCTTGATTTTGCTTATGTTCAATCTATTTTCATCCTTTTTTTCTTAGGCAGTTTGGGTGGCTATAGTCAATGAACTACTTCTTTTGAAGTGACAGGCAGGTGACAGCCAAAAGGATCGTATTCCTGTGTTCCCATCTGTCAGGATTTTGGAAGAAAGGCCATGTTATCTTCATAACACTGCTTTCTTCATTTTAATCCCTTTATCAGTTTCTGGGAATTGTTTCCCTCCAGGTGCTGGGGTTTTCCAGGAACCCATCAGGAGTTTCCTTTTGTTAGCCTGAGCCACCACCTCACAAACTAAGCAATGGAACAAACAGGTGACAGGAAAAATAAGAGAATGGGGAAAAAAAAAAAAGAAGAAAAAAAAATTTGATATCACTGTTTTTTATTGAAATTTTTACTGACATACATTCTGCAGACTGGCAGAAGACCTGATTGGATGCAACAACAAAATATGTTTGCAGAAAGGAAGTTGATATACTTGATACTACATCTCAATACACTCTGCAGAAAATTGAATGGTTTGTAAGAAATAATTTTCTGGTTTACTGTGCACTCTGTGATTGTGTGAAATGATTCATGACAAAGACACATAGACACAGGTGCGGATTTCAAAGAGGAACACACTTAACTTCATTATTTATATTAATTTTAGGTTCACAGATACTCTAGGCATAATCTTAGGTTACTCTCTGAATTTTTTCAGACAGCTGTGGGAGTTAAGGCATCTGTTCTCAGCACCATGTGCAGGGTGACTTTCTTCTCAGTTCTTTTTGTATGTTAGCCAGCCCTAGCAATTAGTGGCCTGTGTAACTGCTTGGCAGTGTTCTACTCTCCATCTACTTGACCCTAGCAGTAGCTTCAAGCAAAACCTTTGTTCAATCACTTGAACTCCCTGCACTATGCCCAAACTGCCTGCACTAATTGTAAGTTGTGCTTTTTCTTTTTTATTTTTTTTCCAGTATTAGAAGACAGTTAAAATCCTAAAAATAGCCTGATTTTTTGTTTCATTTCACGGAACCACTCAGAACCAGACTTTTTCAGAATAAGACCCCACAACTCCTCTGGGCATTTTGTTCCAGTGCACAGCCACCAACACAGGAGAATTTTTTCCCCTCATATTCATTTTGATGTAATAATTTTTCATTTACTGCAGCTAAGAAACTTATTTTTCAGTGATAAATAATGAGGGTTTTTTTGTTTGTTTGTTTGTGGTTTTTTTGTCTTTGGTTTGGTTGGGTTTTTTTTTTTGGTTTTAGGTTGGCTTCTGTTTTTTGGGTTTTTTTTTGTTTTGTTTTGGTCGCCCCTCCCCCCCCTTCCCCATATTAGGGCTTTAGCATCTATTTTTAGTAGCAGAATCTGTGGATAATTTGACATATATTTTCAGACTGTGTCAACTTTATTATCTGGATTTTCAAACCAGAAGAGGGCGATGTTAGTCTCATTACCAGGACTTAAAGTTACATATAACTTTCATGTGAATAGTGTTTTATCTCAAACATTATGTGAATTATGTACCTTTGGGCCCACTCCTACTTTCATGTAAACCTTTGACTTGATCTACAGGAGTGCATAGATTTACATGTCGACATGTGAACTACTTTGCTCCTGCACTGATAGGAATGAATTTAACTATGAAGTACAGATTTGGACTGTAACACAATATCACAGCAGGTTTAACATTACAGACTGTAATTTGCAGTGCATGTGAGCTCTGTACAAATGACACACTGCTCCTCAGAAAACACAAGGGTCAGGTGCAAATACACACTGAGGTCATGATGCTTTCAAACCTGACAGTGAAACAGCAGCTTTATTAAATTAAAAACTAGATTAACAACAATTTTGGTGGTATCAGGTTTCTACCTCAGTTCTATGTTCAGAATGAGATATTAAGTGCCATTATGTTTCTTTGTAGTTGTTTAGTTTATATAAATGCAAATATAGGAGCACAGTAATCTGGACTACTCTATTTTCCTCAGCTAATTGTCCAAGACTCCTCTACACAGTTTTACTTTCACGTTGTTTCTCATTCTGATGCAAAGAATGTCGATATTCTCTGAAAAATTGAAGTTATGCCAAGAAGACCTCACTCATCCATCCAGGCTGTAAATGCCTACAACTGCGTGAGAGGAAAGCACAGCATGAATGATGGCAAATACCTGCATGCTAATGTAATTCAGGGAGCCCAGGACTGTGTGGGATGACCACCTCAATAGCTGTGTTTCTGTCATGAGGCTTTTTTTGGCCTCATGGTAAAGAGACCTGATCAGTCTGAGGGACTTTCTGTTCTTGTGCAGAGATAAAAGTCATAGGTGATGCCAGAGGGAGGAAAAGCAATACTCCTCTGGGAGGTACAATTGCCAGCTAATGCCATCAGACAGCTTGAGCTACAGTCTTCAGGATCACAGCTATGGATTTTGGCACTTCACAGTGAGCTCAAAGCAGCTCTGCATGTTGACTACTCTGAGACTTCAGAATGTGAAGACACATTACTGATAGAGTGTCAAAACAGAGCCCAAAGATGTGTACCTACAGCAGTTACATCTTTAAAGCTTTTCTAGCTTAGGTAGGCGCTACTCCAGCCTTTGCTTTAAGGATGAGAAGCTGCATGTATGTGCCTGGCTGATTGAGCTAACATATCTGACACAATAAAGCAAATATCTGCCTTTTCTATGCCTGGACTGTGATAGAAAAAAAAAAAAAAAGGGTTCTCTCCATTGTTCAAAACTACAGATGAGTTACTGAAAATGCAACAGGTTCAGCCATTGTTTTATAACAATTGCTCGATCGTGCTTTAATTTAACTTAAATTAATTTAAATCTTCCATTTCTGTAAACACTCTGCTTGTGCTAATAGTTCTGTCTGTAAGCAGTGAGCTTGTATTTCTGATCCAGTACCCACTTTCAGAATGTCAGAACACAGCCTTAATACACTTATATGAAACACACTGTGCAGGTTGCATAATTGCACCAAAATTAGTATGTGGCAGGAACATAGAGTACATAGGTGAGGCTCTTTGAGTGATTTCAGAGGCCAAATTCAGCAAGTCCCTCCCAAATGACAGACCTTTTTGAAAAACAAAGATTAAAGCTGACCTTTGTTGAAAAAAACCAGGAAATGTCACTAGTCAATTCAGTATACTCAAAAATTCTTCCTGCCCTATCTCAAACAGCCTTTTTAGGTTGACATTAAATAAAACCCATATAATATGAAAGCTGCCACATGGTTAATATTCTGATTCCTGCCTTCAAGCTTATTATTTTTTTCTCATGTATCTTTATCATTCCATGCCTCTCCTACTTCACACTACTCTAATCCCTGTCTCATATCATCACTTCACTGAAAGACAGTAGCCACCAAGAACTCCAATCCATGACAGACACTCTAACCCCATCATGCAATGACACACAAGGTATTAAAATATTACAACTGAAATCAGAATTCAATTAAGTGAGCACGGAAAGTTTTGACAGAATGAATTAAGCAAACAAAAGCTTTATTCAGTTGCATATAATGGAGTTGAAATAATCTTTGATAAAGCCATTTATTATGGTAGATAATTATTTTATAAATTTTAAATTATTATATAATTAACAGTAAAATAGAATATTATGCAAATTTCTACAAGGTGCCTCCTGCAAGACAAGCTTGAAAAATTATATGGGCAGGGAAATGTAATTGCTAAAGACACATCTCCCCTCTCACTGTTACTTGGTGACTTAAAAAATATGTGGAAATACCTCATTTGGTTACAAGGATTTAATCTTTCATCTTTCACTCATTTTTTCATTGATCAGTGGCTCCGTAATTGAGTTACAACTTAACTGGCATAAAACTGGGACTTCAGACTTCAGCAAAAGAGTTTGATTTTTTTATTTATAATCTTGAGCACCTCTAATAGAGGTATTAGCAAGTTCTTCATCCTTTTATATCATGAAATAAGACCTCAAAGAGCCTTAAGGAGACCTTTTTCTCAGAGTAGTGGAGGTTCCAGTTTCAATTTCAGTTCCAGTAGTTCCAGTAGAAAGATGCACACTTTAGTTACAGGTTCTGTATTTGATGTTTCTACAGGCAGAAGGATGTTTGCTTGGAACATACAGTCAAACACTGTAATTTATGCCAGTTCTTACTCTCATAAAACTTCTGGACTCTTTTTTTTTTTTTTAAATTTTATTTTTGAGCTCTCGTGACTGCTGATGATTTTTCTTCT
This sequence comes from Margarornis squamiger, assembly GCA_035222235.1. Taxonomy (NCBI): domain Eukaryota; kingdom Metazoa; phylum Chordata; class Aves; order Passeriformes; family Furnariidae; genus Margarornis; species Margarornis squamiger. The sequence continues at coordinate 12,159,329 of JAWWTY010000088.1, forward strand.
TTTGTTCCTTTTTCCTAGGTTATGGAAAGTAAAATTAATTTTTTTTTTTTCTGTAAAGATATTTCTAATCATGTCCAGACAGAAATGCTTTTTTTAAAGAAAATAAACATGATAAACATGGGGAAAACTCAGAAAAAAATTTTGAAACCATTTTAAAGTGTGTCAGCATGACTCAGGGTGAACTTTGATTAGGACATATTTTCAAGGTGCCAGATATGCACTGTTATCTTCTATTTAACTAAAGACATGGTGTGCAAAGATTACCTTGAAACTCATTACAAATATGTGGAAATCTTCTTCAGATGGTGTAATACAGATTCATGGACACTTCAGTTTGTGTGTCCATAACATGTCTGTAACTTTGTGTTATGTAAATAAGTACTCCATTTGTGCTTTTCTGAGGTTGTTCCTCTGCTGGAGGTACACGGCAGAAAAAATGCTTCTTATTGGCTTATTCATAGCACCATCACAGTGACTGTCACTGATGGGCAAATGGGGGATAATAATGGATCTTACATCACAAATATTAATATGGGAAAACTCCTAAAATGCCTTTTACAGTACTTGGACAAATCACGAGATACTGCACTGCAGTTTAACCATTCTTAGTACCAAATGCTGAATTGTGTTCTTAGAAGGAATGGGAAAAATTATGCCATGATTTAGGCAGAATCGGAGATTTAAACGGGCATTCAAATGACACAGTTTGAAAATATTTCTGCAACTGTTTAGCAGAAAAGCTAACTGCAGTCCTCAAACAACAGTCAGGTAGTTTTGTGATCAGTCAAATTCTCACTCATTGAAACACAAATATCTTTTCAGCTATGTACCAGTTTTGAAAAACTTTCAGTGGAAATACTTGAAAATTTTAGTCAAACTAAACAGCAATGGGTGCTACAAAAGAAACAACAGTGGAGTTAAATGTAGCTAAATCTTTGTTCTGTGTAATTTCAGAGGAGGGAACTGTACCTTTATATACCATTATTGAAAGTGAGAACTTTGGCTACTGAATTGTTACCTCACTTGTGGTGAGTCTCCCTTTGTGTTTCATCAGTTTCCTAGAGGTGCTGCTTCTGTTCCTGTAAGCAACATCATTCCTTTTGACATGGTAAGCATATTCTTTTGATAAGGCAACATTTTTTCCCCACTTTGCCCTAAAGTAGGCAGGAATATCAAAGCTAATTGCTGCCCCTGGAGAGGGGTGAGTCAAAAAGTTGGTTAAATGCATGTATTCCCTTGACAAAGAGGGGGCCTGAGGCCCTGAGGGAAACTTCTGCCCACGGAGAATCAATGATGGAGCAGGATCCGGGCAGGAGCCGTCGTCTGTGTAGAGAAGCCCACACAGGAACAGTATTTCTGGTACAAAGTGTGGCCTGTCAGGGACCCACCCTGGAGAAGTGGGCTCCTGATGGGCTGTACTCCACGAAGATGATCCATGTTGGAGCACATCTTGGATAACCACAGCCCGTGGGAAGAACCCATGTGGTAGCTGTTAGTGAAGGATGGTACTGGGTGGCATCACATTCTGGAGTCTCATGGGTCTTCTCTGTGAAGAATTAGGGAGGGCTGACAGAAGTGAAGGGGAATTCTTGTTCTAGTGAGGGACCTGCGAGTTCACTGTAATGGGTACATTAGGCCTGGAAAATATGTCAGTTTTCCCCTTGAAATAATGTGTTCCCAGCAGAGTTCTCTTTCCCGTCAAGATGACGTCAAGATGATTTAGTAGTTTACCTGATTTAATTTTCTGGGATTCCTCATCTGTCTTTCAGTCCTCCACAATGAACCCAAAATTCAAGAAGCTCCTCACTTATGGAATGTGTCTGGCTATCTTATGGTCTTAGGCTAAGGTTCAAAACAAGCAAATACTATGCCCACTATATTTCTTGTACATCTTAAATGAGGTGCAAGGCAGCACACACAGGGAAATGTACATTATAATCTAAATCACATAATAATGCTTTGTTTCCTGTGGCCTGCCTGGAGTTATGCCTTGGAAGTGCAAAATGTGTGTCTGTACATTGACAGTATACAGTGCAGTGACCCTTCTGAAAGGACTCAGTCTTTCTGTAGAAGAATCAATGAATGTACTTCTTCACAAACACTCAAGTCTCACCAAAATTAGGACATACATTTATGTTCAGCAAGGGGTCTTTCTAGGGCATGTCCTGGAGTTAAAGTTAGCCCTGGTATTTTCAATGTTTGAATAATAACAGTTCTGAATTCAAAAGGCAATAATATGTATTGTGTCATGCAGCTGTATGTTGAAAAATATTATGATTATTGCTTAGGAAATAATGTACTAGCAATGTGACCCTTGTGGATGTAGTCTTCACACCATTCTTAGCTCCTTAACATTCTCTTTCCCATATTTAAGTCGGGTGGCTCGTGCGAAAACATGAAAATGTTTAACCTCATACCAGCAGACTACAGTCTCATGAAGTCAGCAGAAGTTTGAAACTTGTGCTGCATATGAGGCAGAGCAATTCTGAGTATGACAATAAAGATCTGAATCAAGTGTTGAGTGTCTAATTGATGTTATATCAATGCAGGCAGCAAAACACAGCGAGAGGCAATCTTAACATCATGTGTGTGCATCTTTCCCAAATAATACTCATAGTCAGAGCTTCTACGTTTTGCAGTTTTGCAAGCACAGTGCTAATTGTGGGGTAGTTTGGCTTCATTCTGGAGGCAACTGTCTCCAGCTTTTAGGACCCTCAGCACGTAGCTCATACAGGTCTAGAATTCCTTTTTCTGGTCTTCTGAGGAAATGTGTGAGCTAACAGGCTTAAACCATAGAAGCAAGTGGCAAGTAAGAAAAAGGATAGCTTTTCCACTGCAGAGTGCTGCAGAGAAGCAGAGGTCTCTTTCTGTCTGTTCTCTTAAACAACCTCGAAAAAATACTGGAAAATGTAGAACATTCTGGTTAGTGTTACTTAGCTTTATGTGTTAAGCTGAGGCAAATGGAACTTTCTGTGCTTCTGGTTTTTGTACTACCTCTCATTTGTGTAATCTCAGCCTGACTGGACCTCTCAGCTGCTGGGATATAGTAGTAGTAGCAATATGAATAATGAAAATGCCATGTTAACAGTGTTAAACTGTTAATATTTAGTCTGTTAAGAAGAAATGAAACATGGAAAGAAGTCAGTTCACATGTCTTTTCTGAAGTAATTAATTCTGAGTCATATATTTAGTATTCCAAACCCCACTGTCCACTACAAGGCACTTTGTTTAAATAAGCTCAGATCTATGAGATAATTTTCTGAATTTTAAGGCTACTGCTTTTGGACAGTTTTATGAGTTGGTATTCTTTGTCGCTTTTGGAACTGTAGATCTGTACCACATCATGCTGGGTTTTAAATTGAATCTTAAAAAAGTATTTTCCAGGAGGGGCTCTGGGATAACAAGCAAAAGATAAAGTTTCAAGGCTTAACTGTACAGGACAATGTAAATTTCTGTAACTGTTTCCCTGTTCCCATGACAAATGATAACACTGAACATGAGAGCAATGAAAGATGACCCTGAAGACCTGCTTTGTTGATTGGAAGAAAATTGGTTCTTAATACTCAGTGTTACATTGGAAATGTTCCTAACTGTAGAATCTGGGGAAAATTACAGGGTGGAAAGAATAACTGTTTTAAATACTCAGAGTACAGAATCTGAAACAATGGTAAGCCATTTGGAATTATTAAATCCCTTTGTGGCCTAGCAGTCCTGCTGTGCCTAAGTGCTTATTTTTAATAATAGGAACTTGTATGATACAGCTAAACATGAAGAATAGAAAAGTCTTTCAAGCTCTAAACAAACTAACATTTCTTTCTTGTGGTTTTATGACTATTTTTTTTTGCTTGTGTGTGTGATATTTGATGTAGCTCCACCACTTGAAAAGCATGAGTGCACTTTATAGTAAATCTTCTTCCATTACAGGGGTTAGAAGTGTTCTATAAAAGGATATTATTGTAGGTGATTAAAGTATGTTAGGGATCATGCCGAGGATGGAAAGGACATCTTTCAAATTTTCACACATTTTATTCCATTAAGGGTATATAATGACTAGCTCTTGGATGATGATGATACTGCTTTCTATCAAGTTTGTCACTATGCTACAGGATTTGATGGGTTTTGGACGAGTAGATAGTCTCTTTGAGACTAATATTAGGTATTGGTGAGATACTTTTTTGTTTACCAGGTAGAATTAATATTCTGAGATGGAGACATGGGTTTAAGTATATTTTGCTTTTTACTGTAACTCTTTTAATGTCTTTAGAGGGTATAAGTCTCTAATATCATCCAGAGTAATCAGGAAAGCAACTTTAATTCCTGAAGTACTGTGTATCAGATCTTTACTGCCTCAATAGCTTGACCACTCTAGAATTTCATCACCATCCTTGCAGCAAAGAGTGCTGCTTTGTTTATTTTCCCCCTCTTTTAAACCTCTTATGACTGTGCTAAAACCTAATTTCTATAAGCAACAGCTTCACCATTTATGTATTCTCACAGTGCTGTAGCTGTTAAAAGTCACTTCTTCCTGAAATGAGCAGCAAACACACCTTTGCTTCTTGTCTCTTATGCCACTGCCCAGAAGACATCAACTCAACCACAAAGAGCTCTGTAAGCATGGGAACTGCTTTATGTATGCATGTTTTAGAGAATATCCTGTATATATTCTCCTCTTCCTGTGTAACAGCTTTATAATTTCTGCTGCAAAATGTTATGCTTTCTACTGCACAGATGCAGAATACTGCTCAGTGTTCTCCTAGTCAGAATACTCCTGATGCCAGAGATGGAGACATAGTGGAATATTTTCATGACTAGAATGGGTTTATCTTTCTCAGTATTTCTTTACTGGGCCATTATGAGAAGCAGCCGAGGTAGCTAGGGTTATTTAGTCCCAGAAAAAGGAGGCTCAGGCTCAAATCTCTCTCTACACCTGAAAGGAGGCTGTAGCAAGGTGAGGATCGGTCTCTGCTCCCAGGTGAAAACCAATAGGGCAAGAGGAAGGGTATCAAGTTGTGCCAGGGGAGGTTTAGATTGGATATTAGGAAAAAAATCTTCATTAAAAGGCTTGTAAAGTCCTGGATCAGGCTGCCTGTGGAAGTGATGGAATCACCATCGCTGGAGATATTAAAAGACGTGTAGATGTGGCATTTGGGGACATGGGATAGTGTTGGACTTGGTACTGTTGGGTCAACGGTTGGAGCTGGTGATCTTAGAGTTCTTATCCAACCTACATGAATCTATGACTCTGTGGTTCTATGATTTTCATCAGTGATGAAGAAATCTGAAGTTATTACCTGTTTACTATGATTTTTGATGCCAGTACTGATTTTAACCTTTGTACCCTGTAGTCCCAGCGATCAGCCTTTGCTTCCTCACCCAGACCCTCTCCATTATCAGGTCTGTACAAGGCATTTCCCTACAATTTCTTCCTGGACAAATCCATTTTGCTGCTTGCTCATGCTCCTGTCTCTTCCCAGTCCTGTTCATCCTGCCTGGCTCAGAAGACATGATTTTCAGCAGGTGTCAGTGCAGGCCTCTCTTTCTTCTGTCATGTTTCTTCTAGGCTTTGATTGTGTCCCCTACTGTTAAACAGCCTTTCCCTGGATGGTGAGCAACCACTCAACAATTGCTTTCCTTTCACTCCAGCAAGTGTTACCCTTTGTGGCCCACATGTGGTCATCACCCATGCCTGAAGGCTGACTCTCAGAAATCGGCTTTCTGACAAGCTCTAGTGCAAAACCAACTTCTTTTGAGAATTCTTGTAGCCATTTTCTTAGCAGAAAGGGAGAAAATGTATGAAGAGAATTACTCCCTCTAAGAAATAACAAAACAATGCAGCCATGTAAGCACAACTTGAGCAGTTAAAAAGGGATGAGAAATTGAGCACTGACTGATCATAAGGCAAGAGGGGTAATTTTAATGGTAAATTAAAAAACAAAGGGTTTATTTGGGACTTATTTTGGGGGAAAAAGTCTTCTTGATAGAAGAATAGGTACATGAATATGAAAGCTATTTCTAGAATTCACAAATCTTGACATTTCTTAAAAGTTGCCTAAAAATATTGTTAAATTAAAGCTTGTTTTAAATAGAGAGCTTAGAAAACAAAATAATTGTTCAGCCAACACGTATGAAACATTGGTTCAGCTGATCAGAAGCCTGGAGATCTTTTAAACCCAGGTTAGGAAATCTTCACATTTCAGAAAATCACAGAAATCAGAAACAGAAAAGTTGCCTTCTGCCAATACGCCCTAGTGTATTCCTCATCTTGACTGCTTTCTCACATCTAATTGGAAAAGATTCAAGTGACAAAACTCTCACTACTTCCCTTGGGGTGAAGGGGTTTAATTGATCTCATGGTGAGAAAATTACTTCTCTGAGTTCAGAAAGTAGTTCTTAAGAATGTGCCCTGGTAACCAATAGAGATTTGCATAAAATCTCACTGAGAAGGCAAAGCTCCTTAATGCGCTTTTTGAAGATTCAGTAGCCATGTTACCTCTTGGTTTCATATTCACCAGGAGTAAAAGCTAGCATGTGAGCTGATCTACCTCTGTTCTCTAGTGCAGCCTCTATTACATGCTGCCTTAGCCTGCAATTATAACATGCACCTTTGCAGGAGGGCAGTGGCACCACGTTGTTGAGGTGCAGAGGTGTATATCCTTCCATTTGGATTCCCAGCAGGGACTAGCCAGCTGCATGCTGCTAGGTTTAGAACAGAAGTAGACTTATGTAAGAGTGTATAAATTAAAAGCTGTATCCCACTTCAGATGCTGTAACATCAGGTTCAGTCCTTTATATAAAACTCTTTAGGAATTTCATGGGGATAAGGCCATGGGAAGCCAAACCAGTGTCAACTGAGATTTTAACTCAATGCAACATTCTGCAGTTTATCAACATAAACTTCAAATCACTGATTCAGGTTTTGAGAAAAAGCAAGCAAACAAACAAAAAATGCCCCAAACAATCAATCAATCAATCAATCAAACAAACAAAAAACACATTAAAAAGACACTTAAGTAGGCAGTTCTCCTTTCTCTTTCCCAGGCTCATCTTCAGTCACAACTCCTCTCTTCCCTTTTAGTATCACCTCCTTTTTTTATCACTGTGTGTCACATTCACCCATCCCAATACCTTTGGTCCACCAATGAGCAGCCTGGGGAGCTGGGGTCACATGTATACTGGCGTGCATGACACTCCTTGCTTTCTACTCATCTTCCTCTGTGCCAGAAAGGGTCTCCTCTGGGCTGCAGTTCCTCTGTGGGCGTCCAAATCCTGGCATGGGCTGCACTGGGCTGTAAACCTTCAGGAACGCCCCTGAGTAATGCTGCTGTCTTGGAGTATCTGCTTTCAGATATCTCTCCAGTTCTGACCACAGCAATATTTCCTTTCATGTGCCTCCTCTCCCACTTTTCCCCCTTCTAGCTGCAATTTTTTCTTAAATAAGTGTGAACTGGGTTTGAGCAGGTCTCCCTTGCCTGGCTGTGGGTTTTCTTGAAATGGGCAATGAGGTTTTGGCAGTGGTCTCACAGACATCTGGAAACATCTGTGGCTGGCACTGGGCAGTTCCTAGTCACATCCCACCTAGAGTATGCTGTAGTTCCTTGCTAGGGAGACCCATGCAGAAGGAAGTAGGATTCAGTATAAACTGATGACATGACTGATATAACAGCTCTTTTACAGAGCTTTCAGGATCATAAACCAGTTTGAAAGTTAAGCAGAAAAATGGATTCTCTGCTGAAGATCCTGATTATTCCCTATGCACACATGATTTTAGACACATGGGAAGACACATGCCCACATGTGCAGAACTGGAGAAATTGAGGAACATCTATTTTTCCTGCTCTCCCTTCGTACATCAGTGCTATGGACTGAGGACAAATACCTGGATGCAGACATAGATTATAGTATGGGATTCCCATGGCAGTGGCTTCCACTTTAGAGCAGCACTGTCTCTAGGATATTCACTGCTATCTGAGGGAATGTGTGAGTTTGCAGAAACTGAGCAGTACTCACCATTCCTCCAGGTTGTATTCATAACTCTGGCAGGCACTACTGGAGTACTGTTGCATGGGAAATACAGTGTTTGCATATGGAAATATGTTAAATACACACCCTTCTGTCCCTTTATAAAGAATGCCACAAACACTTATGTAGAAGCTTCTGCTCCACTCAAGGATAATATTTTTTCATTTTTACTGCGTATTATTTGTTTTTAGCAGTATGACACATAAAATTCCAGTTCATAGTTGTAGTGGAGCTCTTAGAGGGTCAATGTTGTTTGGTGCTGATGAGTTTATTTATTCTAATCACATGAGTGACTTCCAAAGCATGATCACTCCTTTGTTTTCAAACTCTCTTCCCTTTTTCTGACTGACTGATTCCAAGATTTATTTGGTGCTCTAAGGATTTTGCAGTTGAAGAAGGAATTTCTCCCTTAAAGTCATGTCCATAGCAGTCAGATCCTTAAGCTTGCACTTAGTTTCACAGAGACTGGATCACACATATGGTTAGCTGGATCTCAGTCTGGTAGTTGAAGACCAATCACTTTGGTGTTTTTTTTCTTTTTTAATGGCATTAAGAACATTATTAATTAAGACAAAAATAGGGTTTATTTTGTTTTCTAATAAAAGTAATGGCTATGATTAGCTGACATATAAACAAACGTCTGGAGTCTGGATCTTCCAAGCCTCACTAGTCCTCTTTAGCAACATACAACTTTATAGACCTATTTGCCAGAACCAGTTTATATGCATTTAGACTCCCACAGTACTGCAGTTCCTCTGGATAAATGGAAAAAATATCATGAGATGGTATGAAAAACTGCATCGCCCTCTCAGCCCACTGATAACTGGCTAATTTGTATCACCAAGTTGCTTGCAGAACTTGGCACAGTGTGAGCTGTTTTCCTTTGGGAAAGGTGTTTCATACAGTGTAATGTCAGATAATTATGAGTGAGTACGCTTGTCTCGAAATAGTGCTGAAGACCAAGTTCTGCAGCATATTCATAAGGTGATAAAATGTGAATCCAATGAATCTTTAGAGATTCCAGTAGAAGACTTGTTATTCTTTTTTAACATTTTCAAAAGCATACACAGGAATCTCCATGCTGAATGCAAGAATGCATTGGGAAATGGCATACTGTCAATTAAAACAGTTGTTATGGTTCTGCTGTATCATGCTTTGAATGTCAGGGTCTGCTCAGGTAATATTTACCCAGAGGTGGGATCTGCCTGTGCCTCTTAACAGCTCTTCGCTGTGATAAGACTGTACAAGGGTGGAATTGTAATCACTGAGATGCTGTTCTGACATTTCAAGCACTACACTGTGCCTTCTTTGTCTGACATCACCTGCACATACCAAAGGGACTTGCTGCTGTGCTTCAGTGACAAGGCATAACCCTGGCCAGTGCAGCTCATGGGGGATCAGCCCAATCCTGCAGAATGCCAATAGTCTTTGGTTCCCTTTTCCAAGCACTGACACTCTTGGTGACAGTTTGTGCACAGCAGAGTTTGTCAGATACCTTGATCAAAATTTGGTTGGCTGTTTGAGAAATTTATGCACAAGATAAGCTAGTCACTGGATTTTTGTCATGCTTCCAGCTGCTGAGTCTTCAGGGTGCATCTCAGCATTGTCAAGTGACAGAATGAATAATCTAGCACAGGAGAGAAAATACAAGCCATATATCTGATCATATGAATGATGCCTACTCTCAGGAGCATGAAAGGGAGTTCATAGGTTGAAACCTTCCTTTCAATTATTCTTTTTTTTTCAATTTGAATAATATTTGAGCAGTTTGAAATCTCCAACATAGAGGAGAGATGAAGATAGTAAAAAAAAACAACCATCTTTTAGACTTTCTGGAAAAATCTTTTCTAAACATTCTTCAGTGCCTAAAATGCTGTGAAGATAGAGATTTTTGCCACTCATCAGAGCATACTCCATGTGTAGTAAAAAATGTGTTTGTAAAAGCAGTATATAAGTGGGATCAAGGCTGGATTTAGCTTTCCTATTTTCCTATAAAGCTTCTGCAGTTTTCCTGAATCCTAGCAGGAGTCATTTGAGGCAGTGAGTCTCATCTCTTTTGCTGGGTCACCGACTTCCTGACTGTTTTTATTCTATTGAGTGGCACTGTTGGAATCTCTTGGTTTTACTTACTCCTTTACAATAGCAGCTGTTAACTACCATCAGTGACTTCACACCAAAGGTCTTTTTTGGGTGATGGGATATGATGAACTCTGAGTGAGGCCTGGATGGCAGCTTGTAATTTGAGTGGGACTTAAAAAAACATTTCCACTTTATAATGGTTCTATTAGAGTTGTGTAATCATTCCATATAAATTGGGTTTGATTCTCCTCCAGAATTTGTCCCTACTTGATTAGGTTTTGTTGTCTTAATAAAGAAACTTCAAATGGTAACCCTTCAGCATGTTAAAGTTTTTCTGCTTTTGTTCAGACCTCACAGAATTAGATAAGGATTAGTATGCTCAGCCTTTACAGAAATTTCTGGATTTTGAGACCTCCAATAAGTTATTGTTCATTGTTTTCTGGCTTAAGTCTTCAGTACAAGTTGTTTTGCTCTTCCAGGCTAACAGAAAAGCAAGTATACCCTTCAATAGCTTTTATTTACTCATATTTCTTCAGCCTATCTCCTTTTCACTACATTACAAGTAGAAAGAATTATTTGCAGAGAAAACTTGAGGTGTAAGAACTGTGAGATGGAATTATGGAAATAGATCTCTCCAGAAAGGCAGAAGCACAGAAAGAGCCAATTAAAGAAGCAAAAGACCAAAAATCTGCAGCAGCTGCAAACTGAATATGTACTAGGATCAGAGAGTTGATCTCAAGACACATCTTTTGTTTTCCCCTCTCCTTCTCACAGTACAGTCACCATCAGCATTGGGAGACTTTGACTGTGCTGGCATCAAGCAGAACCAGACCACAGTTTTCCCACCAAGGCGTAGAATTTATTCAACAAAACAAACATGGGATGTGGATAAAAACTCACTGCATTCTCACAAGTGATTAAGTTACTGCTCTGTCTGACCTGCCTGTCTGTCCTTGGGAAAATTTGGAATTAGGAGTTTCTTTTCTTGTATTCCCCTTCTTGCAATGGCTTGAGAGAAACTATTATCTTGTGTGTATTAACTTGGAATCCGTATTGTTTAGCTGGACACATGCTTTGTTTTTTATCCCTTTAACTGGTTTCTCAGTGATGTATCAGACTGTGGAATTTGTGGAACGCACCACATCTCAAAAGTTGCAACAACCCAAGCAAGGAGCTTCAACTGACAAACTCAGCCTTAATTTCCTTGGTTCACATTTCAGTGTGAAAAGTGACCAAAAAATACCTCACTACAACCTCATTTTGTATATATGCTAAGAGTATTGCAAGCTTTCTAAAATAATACAAACCCCCTCTGGCTCTTGCAGCAACTTGGCTTATAATTTAATGTAAAAGAAAAAGATGTTGCAATGTTTGTGTTCATATTTCATTGAAAATACAGTGTGAGCAAGCTCAGAAGTTTCTTTTGTTCAAAAGAGACTCCCTGGTAAGTGGCTAGAATCATGTGAGGAGCTGTCTGACAGGTGGTGTTTCAGTCCCAGAGATTCATCCTCAGCTGGCAGTAGTTAAAACCACCCCAAAAAGCTATTGAGAGAATCTGTCTTGTGAGGCATCATAGGATGAAAAGGGAAGAAAGAGAATTTCCCTGTTGAGCTCTATATAGGAAATATCTTCTTTGCTTCATCCATACTTCAGATTTCTTCTTTCCCCTTTTAGTGATAACAATATAGATAAGAAGATGCACAATTAAAGATGCAAATTATTATAATCCAGGGCTCTAAAAATTATTGCTTCTGATCTGCTTGGTCCTTTTGAGTTTTATTGATTGGCAACAATTTTTTCTTCTGCTTTAGAAATGCTTTAAATGGCTTGATATGACACTGGAAATGGCTGTCAGTGAGAAAGAGAAATCCTACTGGAAGATCTTTACTCTAGTTGCAGTTAAATAAAGCTGATTTAAAGAGCAAAAACTTCCTCTCCCCTGTAATCACTTCAGCAATTGTGCAGATGCAACTATTTGTGAGGCTTCAGTGGCATGATTTGCATTAAAAGCAATCTCTTTTCTTTGGGTATAACAAACTTTTTTTTTTTTAACCCAGATAATTCCAATGACACAGTTGAATATATAATTTTACAGTCCAATTCAGTGACTGGTGAAGTCCTGGTAAACTGGGAGGAAATTTCTCAAAGGAACTTTTCTGTTGAAAATAGCATTCCATGAAAATATAATCATCCCTGATTCTTCATTTTGTTCCTGTCTGGCAGGGCTTGTTATGAGCGATCACATTCTCAAGCAGCCCTGGCCTGGGAATTCCTCTGACTGAGCTGCTGGAGCCCACCCTGCTGTCTGTAGACATGGACACACACACATGCACCCCACACACACCAGGTTTGGGGAGGACAGACACTCCCACCCCCAGTACAGAGACCCCACAGACACTGGTGCTCCCTGGTAGCCTTTTTTTGGGGCACAGACTGCTTCCATCCAATGATTAACTGCAGTGACTCTCACTCTCAGCATAACTCTCCACTCACATCAGCACATGCCAGGAGTTCCCAAATCCCCACTCTGACTTCAGGATCTGGTACACAGTCCACTTGTGTCAGTGCTCCCCCCATAGCTAAGCAATCTGAGGGACAATTAAAAGCTCACTTTAGACCAAGGCTTTAGATAGCTCTATCAAAAAAGTCAAGTTACACTCATTTCGTGTTGTTTTCAATCACTTTTGGGTCAAAGATGTGCCTGGTATAAATGCATGGGTCTCTAAAGTGAGATATATAAGAAACTGTCTTGGACCACCACAGTAATTTCTTCCTCTGATAGGAAGCGGACAACAGAACTTATTTCTCTTTTCATTATGTCAGAAATGGCTTTAAGGTTTCAAATCATCTTTCCTTGCTTATAAGTTGTTATGCTGGCTTAGAACTAGTCTACATTTCTTTTCTTGCAGTCTTCTATGCCCAGTGTAACATGAGCTTGGCAGTAGAGATTAGTGGAACAGCTTCTCTCCTGAATATATACAACTGTGGATTATTGATTGTGTTCATTGATCATAATTTTCAAAGGAGAAAAATTTTGAGTAGAAATTAAGGGGAGCCATGGAAACCATAGGTAAGTCATATTTCAATTTGTAAAAGCATGTAACTCATGGTCTAGTTATCTGTGATTGTGTGTTGAAGTCACAGGATGTTCAGTCTGGACACAGAACCTTGTACTTGGTGATTAACTTCTCCTTTCTCGTATTGTACGTCTTACTGTATATATTTCATTTACTGTTTTTTCCCCAAATCCTCTGCAGGGGTTCTTTATTCTTTTTGTGAGAGCAAATATCACATATTTATGTTTAAATATTTCTTTGTATGCTTCTTTTTTACCATTACACTTAATAATCAAATATTAAGGAGTGACACTTGCAAATATTTGCTGTATTCTCTGTAAATTTCATGGTCTAGATCAGCTGTTGTTTAGTACAGTGGGGTGAGCTTTGCAATATTTTCATCCTTCAGTTGTGTGAGCTGTCTCCTCCAAACCCCTTCTTCACTCTTTGGGAAAACTAAGTTTTCGCTACTCATGGATGGTATCATGGGATACTTTGAAGACACACACACATCTATATATATATCTACGTTTCCAGCTCATTTTTTTTTGGTTGTGTTCATAGCAGTACTATTTTTTAAAAGATTATGGTTAGAGTTTTGCTACCAGGCTAATGAACCTTTATACAAAACTTGAAGTGAGGTTGAGTGAGGAACTTGTGTTTGACCTGTTTCTTATGGTATTCATTTAGAATCTGGCTATCACATTAGATGTTTTCTGCTGTATGAAGTGAATTTCAATGCAAGCTTCCATGACATTTAATCCTAGCTGTCATTTTGCTCAGGACCAGAGACTTGATGTCCCCATGTGGTAAAAACAAGTGTCTCACATGTCTGTGCCTGACATGCACTTTGCTTACACCACACCAGTGAGGTGAATCTAACTGGCTGGGATGCAAATATCTTATTTAAAACAACAAAACAAAACAAACAAACAAAAAAAAAACCCTTTAGAACTTCCTAGTTGTAAGCCAGCAACTAGTATAGTAAAATTTGTTTAGGTTTAATGAATCTTTACTGAGCTATAGTTATATGAAATTTAAGCTATTTTAAACTGTTAAATAAATACAAGTACAAATAGCTGAGCTGGCCTGCAGTCACACAGAATATAAATTAAAAAAAAATCAAGATTTGGATAGACAAATAATTCTCATTTACCCCTTTATTGGCAAATCCAAGTTGAATGAATATTAATGCCTCTATAAAACATTGCTACAATGTGTAGTGCTGACCATATGCTGTTGCCAAAGAAAATGATAGATCTACGAGTTTTCAGCTGAGGAGGTTCAAAGTGAGTTTGTTGCTTTTTAAGAGAGTGCTAACTAGCATCTTCAGCAGAAAGATGAAACACAGCTATGCAGGTCATCTAAGATGCTTCCCGACTCCAAACTGTGTAGCAAAAAGAAAGGAAGCAGTAAGGGGGAAAGGGGGAGATTCACGTGTTTCTGCTGAGCAGGTGTCCAACTTTTCTAGTTGTATTTTCTCTTACAATGGAATAATTTGTCACTCAAAATGAGTGTCTGAAACTTCTAAGGATAAGTACTTCTCAGTATGAATCTACTAAAGTAGGAAGTTTGGTTGCAATTACCATTGGGAAATCAGTACTTTGGGATGTGAGAGCCATATAACATCTTCCTTTTCCTATTTTTTCTTTTCAAGATCCAATATAGGTGCTGAAAAGCAAGTATTGGGTGTCTGTATGCCAAGCAAGAGTGACAATAAGTGAGAATAAGAATAAGTGTCATGGTACTGCAACTTTCAGCAAAATAGTCAGTATGGTTCATGTGATGCACAATGATGATTTTTTCTTAAATGCTGCTATGATAATACAAAAAATAAGCCCAAGTTGTGCATATCAAAGGAAATCCGTGTATGTGGCTTGTGAATTTTTCTGAATATGTTGGATTAGTTCATTAAAATGTTCTTGAACAAAAGGAAGAGCCCTGTAATGGCTCCATTTGTATCTGAATCACAATACAGTCACAGTTTGGGAAAAAGGAATGAATTTACAATACCTCGGGGATGTCAGCACTCTAAGAAAATAGTTAAGAGAGGCAAGGTCTCGGAAATGTCCCTTATCAAGTTGTTAAGGATTGTTACTGTATTGTCTCTTGCTGAATATTAGGGCACGATTCCTATCCAAAAAATCATAAACCAAAGCCTCCCTTTGAAAGAAGTAGAAATCTGAGACTCATGTTATGGTGAAATTTCACAGTCAGCAAAGCTTTATGACCCAGAAAGGAGGGAAGGTTGGACTTGTGGGAACAGAGTAATTGAATACAGCGAACAAATATGCAGACTGAGTAGTTTCAGATCAGTATGTTTAAAGCAATTTAGGTATAGAGTAGCATTCTTTATTCAGTATTTAAGCTGGCATGAAACCATTCTAAGTGCCACCTTGAGACTATATTATCATCTGGTGACTTGAAGACAAGAATAAATAGTAGAAGACATCCAACATAAAGGCACAGTGAGTGACTTTTCCAAAGGAGTGAAGTGACACAAGCAGCAAAAAGACTCTGAAATGGCTTTAAAATTGAAATAAAATAAAATTTAAGAATCATGTGAGCTGTATATTGAAAAATCCAGTTACATCCATAGACAAGCTGAACAGTCTCTTCAAGATTTATGTGCTCAACAGTGTTTTAAAAATCTGTGTCATGATACTATGGAAGGGGAATTGCCTTTTGATGACTTTCCTTCATTATTGGGTCTAATTCTTTGGGATAGGTGCATATCTGCTCACTCCATTTATTCTGCTTAGGAATTCCCTCTCCTCTTTCCACCAATGCCTTTAGAGATATCTGTGGTCAGACATCCACTGACTGTTTAATTAAAAGGCTTTAGACTTTTTATTCTATGAAAAGTTCCAAATATTTTCTGACTGTTAATCACATTCAGACTTTGAAAAAGGGAATTTCCAATAGAATAAAATAGGATTAGATACAATGCTAACAATTTTTATTGGTTTACACTCATAGCCCATATATTGCAAATTTAACATCAAAACTTTAGAATTATTACAACATTATAAGTAATGGCTGTGAGTAATAAACTGGAAAATAACTTGTAATTCTTCTATTTAATTCAGACTGGGAAAAAGTCATGGATGTTGCACCCAGTAAATCTCATCTACCTACAGATACAGTGGAAAATTAAGAAGTATTTATCCCTTCTTATTTTCAACAAATTTAAGAGGTAATATTGTTCCTTTTAAGTAGATAACTCAGGTAAAAATCAGAAAAGGCAATTTATGTGCACCTAAACCATAGGTAAATAAATAAAAGGATTCTATCTTTAAAGGTAGACACAGTTTTAATCCAATTCTGTCCAGTCCTCCGTGTCTGATCTGCAAAAAGGTATCTGCTTTATGGAAGTCGAAGAATAACATTAAATCAAATGGGAAACAGTGCAACTATAATCTTAAGCACTCTTTTTGACTTGCAAAGGGCAGCATCTGGCTGTGTATATTCATGTCTGCATTGCAAATTGTACTTTAGGGACTTCTTTATCAGAATTAATCACTGCAAGCACAGGGGTAAACATCCACACAGGGCTCTGTGAGTTTCATGCATTAAATGAATTAACATTAAGAATGGCATATTCAGCTCCTCATAGTTCTGAAAATGCAGCTATACTGTCACCTTCATGTCTCTGACTTCACACAATATGTCACTGTGTAAGCTGTGATGCAAAGGTGGAGAAATTGATGTGACATGACGTGACGTGACGTGACGTGACATGTCATATAAGTCAACAACATGCAGGGTAGGAATGAAACAGGTTGTTTACCTCTCAAAGAAATACTCTAATCTGAATATTGTATTATTTAATGATGTCAGGAGGAATTAGTTCATAGAATTATAGAATGGTTTGATTTGGAAGCAACCTTAAAGATCGTCTATTTCCAATCCCTCTGCCATGGGCAGGGACACCTTCCAGCAGATCAGGTTGCTCAGAGCAACATCCAACCCTTAAATACTTCCAGGAATGGTGAATCCACAACTTCTTTGGGCAATCTCTTCCAGTGCCTCACCACTTGCACAGTAAATTCTTCCATATTTCTAATCTAAATTTCCCATCTTTCAGCTTCAACCATTACTCCTCATCCTATCTCTACAGTTCCTGATAAAGAGTCTCTCTTCTGGCTTCCTTGTAGGTTGCCTTCAGATGAGGACTTTCAGACTGTTCCCCACTCAGAACTTTTTTAGAATAAAACAATTTTAGATCAAGATTGTCATGCCTTGACCTGCATTTCCAATATTTTTAATAGACAGAATGACTGCTTCTTCAATTCATGGAATTGTGGGTACTACTGTCATAGAAGTCAACAAAAATTATGCCCTGCACAGTTGTGAGCATGTTTGTTTGCAAGCAATAAAACTGTTTTTCACTGTTTCAGAAGTTTATATTATTCAAATGATACCTGATTACTACAAAAGCACATGGGAAAATTAATGTGCAGAGAAGGGGTATCTAAAGTTAATTTTTTAATGAACAATATATTCATTACTGAATGGAACAACTGACTAATGTTGTTACCTCTGACAGTGAATTTACACAAATTATAGCAATGTTGAAAAAGATTTTTACTCACTGGTATCCACACCTTCATTATACTCCTTCCTAGATGATTAATTAGATGATTAATGAGGCTGACCTATGTTTCATTTTAGTGTGCCTCCTGGCAGCACTTCGTATCAGCTCGAGTATAAAAATATTATGAACTACACATAATATACTTCTCTGTAATATACATTTCCCAATCTGTGTTCCGTCATGCTTCAGCCAAGTTTCTCTTCCACCCAAGAGAGGAAGGGGTGAATAAATGTCCTTGAAAGTCACGAAAACTAGCTGAGTCTATTTTGTGAAGGATCAGCACTTGTCAGGAAGGGACAGATGGCTGTGTCCCTTTGGGAAGTCAGTCTTCCCAAGGGAGAGTTTGGGTTTTAGGAGACCTTGGTGCTACTTGGTCTTGTGAGGTGCGAGAGAGCCTGGGCTGAGCTCGGAAGGGTGAGGTGTCACCCTGAATATCAGCGACATTTTTTGTGGTTGCTCATTCTAAAACCTACAAATAACAGAGATCAGGACTAGTGCAGTGGAAAGCTTTTATGAACTGAATCCTCCTGAGCTGCAACAGCCTTGCTGTTTGGGCTAGGATTTGTCGAAGAAAAATTACAGAAGCAACTTAGTGATGACTTTAGGCCCCACAGAGCATGACAAAATACATACTGAAACAAAGTATTTTGCTACAAGTCTCTTAAGAAAAACTGAGTCTGGTTTAAGGACATTTTTGTGCAAGTTTTATAAATACATTTTAAAGGTACCTGAAAAAAAAATAAATAATTCTTTTAGAATGAAAACCTTTTCCAATCTGTGGTATGGACCAACTTGGAAATATGCTTTATGAAATCTAGTTCTGAGATTGTTGTGAAACAGAAGCAATAAGAAATACAAAAAGACCCTGAGATCAAATAGCTTGTTTACAATGCACAGGGAACAGTGTCATAGATACTTAGTTCAGGAAGATTCACAGAGTCTGTGTACTGCTGTGTGACAAAAAATCATTACAAAATCCTGTACTGAACTTAAGATATAGCAATCAGGTGAAGGAGTAATTGTCAGTTCAGTTTTTACACTCCATAAGATATTCTTATTCTGTGCCTTCTGTATGGTCCTTGAGAAATCTAAAATAAACATTTTCACTCATGAAATCTGAACTTTACTCTGCACATAAAAGAAAAAGTTAATGTAGTCAATTTCTAAACTGATCTTTAGCTGATTAAAGCTTTAGCTTTTCAGTGAGCAGTTTCAAAATGAATAGGAGATGAAAACTACTTCCTCCCCCTAATTCTCCTGTACTTAAAAATTTACAGTCTTCTGTTAATCTTATGGGGCCAAGCATTATAAAAGAATGTACTCAATGATGCATACTTCTAATTAAAGGAATAATGAGATGTAACACCTAACTCCTATGATAATCTCCTTTACTGTTTAATGCTGTTTAATCTTTTTATCCCACAGATCCTGAGTAACTCTAAAAATTTTGTCAGCTGCCCTGGACTTGGTCTGGAGAAGGAATGGCAAAGACCATTATTAGTGTACTATTAGTCTCCACACTAATCCATATGTTTTTTTGGGATTTTTTTCAACATGGTGAGACAAATTGTAGCCAGCCCTCAGTAAAACATGAATCATTCACAAATGTACTAATTCTTCTCCAGAGTGTTCCCATACAAGAATAAATCTATTTATTTGTAGCTAAGTATGGATAACAGGGTATTATTCCAGGTGCAATAGGTGCTGACTCTAATCCTTCAGCATTTGAGTGGGATCTTTTCCATGATGAAAAGAGTAGGTGGCAGTTGGGGGATGGTTCCCAAATAATTAAAAATAATAATATATTGACGAGGTACGCTCCTGCTACAACTAGCCTATGTGTGGGATTGTTTTTACATGGGTTTTCTCAAGGGTTTTCTCTTTTTTTAGGCACCACTAAAAATTAGGGAAAACAAATCTGCAGTTCCTTCCCAGCTTAAATTTCTTTCAGTGCTTGCTGTCTTTCTGGAGGAAGAAGTAAAGTGGGACTACCATGACAAACGTTTCCCTGAAGCCAATTTTCTTCCCCTTTGAGGTTAATCACTAATTATTTTCTGTAATCTCAATTGTGAACCAGTGTAGGTGTTCTATAAAATCGTGTCTGCTTCTAAATGAAGTACTTCCTCCAGGGCAGTTTATTATCTGGTTAAATAATCCCCTTT
Source organism: Margarornis squamiger (assembly GCA_035222235.1). Classification (NCBI taxonomy): domain Eukaryota; kingdom Metazoa; phylum Chordata; class Aves; order Passeriformes; family Furnariidae; genus Margarornis; species Margarornis squamiger. The sequence goes on from JAWWTY010000088.1 coordinate 12,179,242, forward strand.
CCAGAATTTTACTGTGAGATACAGTTTTGTAAGAAATTGTGCTCAATTACTTCAGCTATAAAATTCATTGTGACTAGTCCTCACATCTATTTAAAACTTACCTTTATTACTACACTTTCCAAATTTTTTTCCCCCTCTGAGGAAATTTCAGGGCTGTTGAAATATTAAGATAATTCCTCTCTGTGTGGGTGTGAAATATATGAGACCATGTGCCACTATGTAGTGGCATGAGAAAGTAGAGGAAAGATCTGCTTCTGGTTTCTGGGAAATGCTTACACTGGAGTTTTCAAACAGGAAATTAATTAGCATTAAAAGATCTTCTTCAATGTAGTGGGTAAAACAGCAAGCACTCCACCTCATATTGTCTGCAGTGCTGCTCCAAACCACATGCTCTGTGGGACAATTTTTCAATCACAGCATCCAAGAGTACCCTTCCTTTGAAACTTTTCCTTGGTCATGTATCTAATTTCACGTCTACATTTTGTTTCAATTTATATGGCTTTGCTGATTCTTTTAAGTACAAAAAAAACCCCCAAACAAACAAAAAACCCCAAAATAAAACAAAACAAACCCTCAAAACAAAACCAAAACCCTTAAAAAATATCACTTTCATGTATCTTTTGGATTTTTTAGACATTGCCTCTAAACATGCTTTCCTAATTTCTCAGTTTTCTCCAGCTTTCAGTTATTACATTTTAAAATTAGAATCTGAGAAACACTTATAAACCTGTAACAACATCATTTTGCATCCCAGAGAAAAAAATATAAAAGC
>JAWWTY010000088.1:12180113-12235036 GCA_035222235.1 Margarornis squamiger
CCCTCGACCTGCTGCCCACCCTGCTTGGGATGCAGCCCAGGACACACTTGGCTCTGTGGGCTGTGAGTGCACATGGAGGGCTCATGTCCAGCCTCTCACCCACCAACTCCCCCAAGTCCTTCCCAGCAGGACTGCTCTTGATCTGTTCATCCCCCCGCCTGTGTTGACACTGGGGGTTGCCCCAATCCAGGTGCAGCACCTTGCAACTGATTCTGGGACAGTTTTAACAGTTTTGCCACTAAGGCTTTGCTCCACTTCCTAAAAAAGTTGAACAGTGAAGGTGGCAGGCCACCACTGCATAATAGCAGTTAGGAGGCTTGTGAGGAGAAATGTGACTAAATACAGACCATGTCATAACAAACATTACAACATCCAGGCCAGTCTGTACTCTCAGCACTCTCTCTTACCCTTTTGCACCCTCTTGTCCCCCTGAAATGCCTTGGCTCACCATATCCAGGATGTCAGTCACACATCTGGAATGAGGACATACTGGAGAGGGCTCTACTCACCACAGGTCCTTTTTTTACCAACAGCACTTATGCTACCACAAGCCTTCTCCTCTTCAGAGCCTCTCATATGTCAAGAGCACGTTGCTGCCTATTAACCATTATGGTTTCTGTCAGAGACAGGAACAAGGAGCCTGCTTGCAGCTCTCTGATGCAATCAGTGAAGGGAAGACGGAGCTGATAAATCAGGCACGATAAACATGCACACCATATTGAGCAGAGTGAATGATGTGTGGAGGTGCAGAAGAAGAGAGGACCAAAGATATAAGCATCATCACTATCTACTCTGTCTTCCTGCAGGCAAGAGAAGCAACAGCCATGGGGATTTTCCTCTCATATCAATCCAAAATAGATTTTTCTGTAAGTTAGCAAGAGTTGATGTTGGATTATATTGGCTTCTCGTAGGCTCCTGCTCACTGCAGTATAAAATTATTTTTTTGAATGCTATTTTTTTTACCATTTTGGCTAGCTAAAAATTTCATTAAGAAATAAAAATGTCTAATTATGCTTTGAAATTATATTTTGAAATTTGTATAATGAATGACACTCATATATAGAAACTGTCACAAGTTTCTCAGGGGCAGATACTCATTTTACAAGATTAGGATGTAAAATTCTGACAGAGTGTGAAGTATGTCCTGAAAAGCAATACTACTACAGGCAGCACTTACATTCAATGTATTTCTGCATTACTTCCATCCACAGAGAAAACTTATGCAAGACATTCTCTCACTTTTATCCTAAATTTCTTTTGATACCACATGATCTCTTACATTGAAAAAACCAGGTGTTACAATATTCATTTAAAAGTGGTCGATAATTGTTAAACCAAGCTTAATTTTCTATCAGAAAGTATCACATTCAAATACATGAATCAGTATTTTCCCTGACATTAAGATTACAAAGACATTACATTTTTAAAGGTATTTTGAAGCTTTCTGAGAGGCAATTTTTAATAAAATTGCACATAAGAGACTATATTTTCAATGTGTTCATTCACACCCTCTCTTTTTTGTAAGTATTCAGCTAATCTACTTGAAATGGAAAAGATGGGTGCCACGAGTCGTAAGAATCTAATTTAGCAATGTCATCTGTCATTAGTTTCATTATAAATTTGTCTGTAAGGAATATGTACATTAAAGAGAATGAGAAAAATTGCCAAAGCCACTCTTGACTCTGTCATATTGGAAAGGCATTAGTGATAAAAAGGGCTGACATGGAAGAGGAAGCTCACTATAGCAAATTATTTCCCATAACAAATTACTATAAGTATTACAGCATTTAATCACACAACTTAGGACTGAAATTTTTGTAGGTATTAGTTATAGCAATTATAGGTTCTCTTTTCTGCTACAATATGACTATCCAGTGAAAAAACACAAAATAAATGTGCAAGACACTCTTGCTTATAATTCCTCAAAACCCATGATTTACAGTATGTCTAAGTCTTTTTGTGCTGTCTAGACAGGCCCGATTATGAAATTTTCTGCACTCTTTAAGGCTCTATTTTCTGGCTGCATCTTGCTTAATATGACACTCTTCATATGCTTTTTTGCTAAACTTTTATTTCTCAAGAAAAGGTTACTGATTAAAAAATCTTTTTCTGTCTGTATTGCATTTCACTGTCAACAGGTGACACCTCCAAATAATTAACAGTGTCATCAACAAACAAGCATTCTCCATATCTTCAACTGTTACCCCAAACTCTGTTCTTCATTTCCCTCTTAACTCAACATGTCTTTGAAGGCAAAGACTAAGCTGTGATAAAAGTCCTAAAAGTCCAGCTGTAGTGTTTCTTGACACCCTGATTCATGGGTATAAACTTTATTTGAAAACATTTCTAACTCACTTTTATGTCGAAAAGCAGTTGGATTTTTTAAGACCACCATCTGCTCTAGGACCACAGTAAAATTTGATAATGAACTCTGTCCATCTTCAAAGTAAAGTTGTCTCTAATCTTACAAGTTTTAACATAAATTAGGTGTGTGCAAATAATGAGAATCTAAGTCTTATAGATTTAATTCACACTCTGAAAAGTCCAGACAGTTCTAAGCAGAAAATTGTGGTACCATTCCAGTTTCACAGAGGAAACAAAATGGATTTCTGTAACTGATTTAACTGTTGTGTTTTTATTGTTCTTAAAACAAATCCTTCTTTTTTTTTATTTATTTTTTTGACAATGTTTGCAACACAAAAACCCAAAACCAACCAACCAACCAAAAAACTTAAAACCCGTCAGATATTTTATTTTTTGTTTGATTTTTTTTCCCCCCAGTTCATGAAAATAATCTTTTGGAAGTCCATTAAGGCCTAAAGAGTATACATCACCATTGACACAACACAATGAATTCTTGATGCTTTTGAAGGAAAAAATGCAAACAAGCAAAACACAAAATCTTCAGAAACAGGTAAACATGTAACTTTAAATTGCAAATAGTCAAGCAAACCAAGAGAGTACTCGTGTGTGGATATTACCAGCAACTTTCTGCCATCTAATGAGAGTCATAAATGCAGATCTCCAAAATGAATACATTAGACTTTAAAGAAGCAATTAAAGTGGTAAGGAGTACTGTTTATCTTGAAGCCCCAACCTCCAACACTTTTCAATAGCAGACATCACACGTTGTTAAAGCATCAGGAAACAGACATAGGCTTGTCATCTTTAGAGGGAATATTCAATGCTTCCAGGAAGGGACAGGACTACCATGGGTGCATCAAGACGGATTTTGCTAAGAGCAGCACATCTGTGCAGCTGAGCCTCTGTGTACACTGTAGGAGCCTGGAAAAGAATGAGCTGCTGTCATGAGAACAATTAATATATTCTGCTCATGGTGGCTCCTTCTACTGGGTCTGATTTTTGTCCTTTTGCTCATCACTTGGCCAGGACATAGCTGTGACTCCTGGGGAAGAGAGCAGAAGATTTTCAGGAAGTACTGTGGCAGACAGTGTTTGGTAGCAGCATGTTTTTACTTCAACCCAAACACAGCGGGCCTCTAGGAAGTCCACACTGTCTCTCTGTGACAGAGGCAAAGGCTGCAATGGTCCATAGGCTACCACAGACTTGGATCAATTCAGTTAAAAATAAAATAAAGAGAGGAACATGATAGAAGGTCATCCATAACATGCATGATACAAACTGTGACCCCTTCTAGCTTTCATATGTAGGTAAACACCCTAGATTCTGCTAGAAGCTCTTGGATTTAAGGATAAATGTAAGCATAATGAAAGGAAAAGATAGTTCACTGGAATACCAGAAGACACTGCTGTAGATGAAAACTTCCCAAGGAAACAGTTGCTCAGACCAGTAACAGGAACTAATTTTAAAATCCTTAAGCAAATTTATTGCTGCTATAAACTACTGAAGTTTTTATAGTTGTATATAAAATTATTTCTTCTTTGAAACAAATTAAAGTAGCTTGTCTACCTTCAGCAACTTCCCATTACAATAAAAGCAGACTCTATCTGGCAACCCAATTTTACAAAAGCACAATAAAAGAGCAACATTTATTGTTAACTCTTATTGTTCCCCTGCTTAAAATAAGAAAACAAAATATAGTCTATAAAATGCAGTCATTTTATTAGCAAGCATCACCCTAAAATCCTATTGCAAAAAAATTTAAACTTCTGTGATATATTCCTAAGCATATGTTCATGATTTAAAGGAAAAAGCATAAGCCTTTCCCCCCTCCACCCCCAGCATACTTTTATCCTCTTAATTACTTCATGTTCATGATCAAGAAATTGATCTTAGCACTGCCAGGGCCTTTTGGTACTACAAGGACAAAAGGTAATAAACATGAAAATATAATACTAAACATAGTGAAATTCCTCAGTCTCTTCAGGGCACTCTGCCAAAAACTTAGACAGAAATATAATCAATGATTTTAATTATGATGAACATTTTGTGCAGGAGTACCATGACAAGGACAATATAGAATAGTTTTACTTCAATGATACCAGATACATTAGTCTCTGGATCTGTAATTGCACATCTACAGGAACTATAATCCCATGTCTCCTCTGGGGCACATATGTGTGCAAGCATTGGAATTCCATTCAAAACCTGTATTTTCTCAAACTCTAGAGAGATTTCTTACCTTCAGATTCTAGATACGATTTTCATGTGCATGAAGTCATACTGTGTTTTTCACCAACTGTTCTTTAAACACAATGGCTCCATGAGTTTGATGCAGAGATAACAAAGACATTTCGAATAACAATTATGTAGACTTAATAGCCAGATTTTTAAAGGTACCAACCTAAAGAGGCACTCAGCTGCATTCTAAAAAGTAGTCAAGGACCAATCTAGAACTAATTCTACATAAATGTAAAATGCATCACTTTTTCTTTTTCTTAGAAAAGTTATATACGTGTTTTTACAAAATGGATCTGTAAATGTTTGGCAGATCACATTCTGCTTTAATCTTTTGCAACAGTCTGCAGTGTATTAGTTTGCATATCATTGGGGGAAGAGTCATTAAAAGAAAAGAGACCAATTAAACTGAGCTTTTTTAATCGATTTTCCCAGAAGATTTCTGATCTATGCAAGGGTAAGTATGGAGATATTTGGACAAAGATGTCCTCAGATGGCATAAATAATAGCGACTAGAATGTGGTTTGGAGACCTATAGAACTGGGCAGTGCTATTCAGGGATTAGAAGTTTACTATGGTTTACAGGAGCAGCAGGCAGCTAGCACCTGGGGTAGCCTCTTATCAGAGCAGAGAAGCATGGTCACTTCTGATGTCTTCATTTTTCGAGATAATCTGAAAGTCATTCCACAAAGGACTTCATAAAGGATGAAAAGAAACAATCTGACATCAGCTCGGTTGGTTAGAGAATGTTAATCATGCCACAGTTCTGGGTTTCCTCCCTGTATGGGCCATTCAATTTAGAGTTGGACTTGATCCTTGCGGGTCCCTTCCAACTCAGAATAATCTGTAATACAGACAGACTGATAGACGTGGGAGAAAAGGAAAAAGATCTGCACTGCATGGTGCCCAGGAAGCACACACTGACATTTTATTTGAACTAGCAAAACGAGACAAAGAGAAAATACACAGAGCTTCTAAGTGCCTTTCTCTGAATTACTGTTTCATTTCCTGATGAAAAGACCCCTTCCCAGACATCCTTGACACTGACATAATCTTGTAATGTACTTTCCCTGCTCTTTCAACTCATCTGCAAGGCCTATTTTATGGAACTCAAAAAAAAATTGACCTTTTTTTTTTTTTATCAGAGCTAAAAATCAAGTAAGCTCCATTAATTTTAATGGACAATTTAGCAGTCTCAGGGTCTTTCACTGGCACTCAAGTTCTTTCACCTTTTGGGTGTAAGATATGAAAGTTCCTTTTTCCTTTGTAAGTGAGAAAAGTTCTACAATTTACAGTCAGAATGGGGAAATATAACCCTAAGACACATCTTGCAAAAGGTGCTGTATACCAGGATGATCACAGAACATCACAAATTTTTTAAATCCTTTTCCCTGTCTTTGTCTCTAACCAGTAAATTAGACAACAATTAAAAACAGTCAGATACTCTTAAAAAATCTAAAAGTGACTGTCAAATCAAATTCCATGCACAGGTTACATTTCATGAAAGAATTGTTTCATAGCTCTCTCAAAGCAAATTTCTGCATACAAACTACCTGACTTGAATAATAAACAGATCTATGCATTTCAATGATTAAAACAACAAGAACCAACAAAGAAATATGCAAGGGCTTCAATAAGTATTTTTGTTTCAGAACAAACACAAATTTTAAAATTCAAAAGCTATCTTACTTTGCTTATTCTAAGTGCAGTAACTTCTCACTTAGGAAAAAAAAAAAACTTCAAAGAAAAACATCTTCCCCTGGCCACAGTGCATTAGAACCCTCGGTTTTAAGGACACTAGTTTTTCCAACAGAGCATTTTAAAATCTGAATATTGTCATGCCATAGTCTTTACTGACCAAGGCAATCCTCCTTCCTTTTTCTATCATGGTTTGCATCCGACCTGCACTTTACCATGGAGTATGTTGCCACATCATCCAGCACGGTTATATTTTACTCAGGCCATGCAACGTGGACATTTCTCTAGGACAGTTTAACAAAAATGTCTGACATTCTAAAATGTATTCTTCCTTGACTTTCAAATATAGCACTTTTCTTTGTTGTAAGTAACTGTGTAGGAAGGAAGTTGCTTGGACTTGACAAGAGAAAATACATCTCAAGGGAATTCATGGGGTAGAAGCAGCTTGACACGTACTGAGAATGGGAGGACCTGAATCAGTCAAACTCTATCAAATTTATAAACCACGGAAAAAGCTATCAAGAAAGTTTACTCACATGTTCCATCCCTCCAACACCTTCAGCAAAAACCGTTGTTCAAAGATCTGAAACTTACTGCCATTAAAAGGACCACGTTTTCTTCAAGGGCAGAGATACAGTTTAATGGCTCACATGCTATTTAAATCACTTTTAGAGTTTCCAAATTCTGACTCATTGTGTGACATAAGACATTGAATCTCCTTCCAAATCAGCTAATAGGTAAACTTGTTAAGAAATTAATTAATCACTGTTGACATTACCTCTGTGTGATTTTATATGACCCAACATGATTGATACACTGGTAAGTTTAAGGCCTCTGAGATAGCAGGTCTGCTTGTAAACAAAAATCTGGGGTTTGCCCATGTTACTTCAACTGCAAAAATATTTCTGTACAAAGATCCTTTGATACTTTGGCATTTTATCTATTCCCTTCAAAACAGTGACAAATGAGAAAGAGCTCACTGCCAATGAGGATTTTCCCTTCTCTATTCACTTGGGACCCCTGAAAGCCTTGCTGTAGTTTACTGCTCACAAAAATAGAAGGAGCCAATAAAAATAATGTAATCATGGATTCTAATGAGAAAAGGATTGTCCTGTGAGAACAGCACTTAGTTTAGGAACACACATGACACAAGCATAGTAAACTTCAAGTCAGACTGAATCTGTAGACAGCATTACCCCATGTTAAGGTCTTGTCTCCTGTTCATAAATGCCCACTAAGCCTTGGAATCCCTATCTTTCCCTGTGGTCTGCCAAGACAAAACCCTTTCCTGGTCTTTCCTCTATCGGAACACAACTGAGGCAAAAACTGGAGTCCAAGCCTTCAGGCCCTTTTCCAAACCCTCCCTTGGCTCACTGTGGAGGAACACAACTGGTGCAGGGTTTGCAGCTGCAGTGCCAGACACAGGCTGAGCTCCGGGTGGAAGAACACAGGGCACAGAAAGCAGTGTGGGTGGACAGAAAGCTGGGTGGGTGGAGACTGGGAGACAGCTGGGTGATGGACACTGTGAGAGCCAGGTGATGGAGACCAGGAGACAGCTGGGTGATGGACACTGTGAGAGCCAGGTGATGGACACCAGGAGACAGCTGGGTGGATGGATATTGGGAGAGCCAGGTGATGGACAGTAGCTGAGTGGATGGACAAAAAGAGACAGTGGGGTGATAGACACTGGCAGACAGCCAGGTGACAGACACTGTGAGACAGCTGGGTGGATGGACAGCCAAGGAGACAGCCAGGTAATGGACACTGTGAGAGCCAGGAGATGTAAACTGGGAGACAGCTGGACACTGGGAGACAACCGGATGGATGGACATTGGAAGACAGCTGGGTGCATGGACACTAGAAGACAGCTAGGTGGATGGACAACAGGAGACAACTGGGTGGATGGACACTGGAAGACAGGCTGAGCGATGGACACCAGGAGACAGTCAGGTGATGGACACTGGGACACAGCTGGATGGATGGACACTGGGAGACAGCTGGGTGGAGCGACACTAGCTGGGTGATGGACACTGGGGGGTAGCTGGGTGATGGACACTAGCTGGGTGATGGACACCATGAGGCACCTCAGGGGCAGAGGGCTGGGCAGGGAGAGCGCGGGTGGATGGTGAGGGGATCAAAGCCCCTCCTCCTCGGCACCAGCTCCGTGTGAGCAACCAGGGAGACCGCGTGGCTGTGCCGTGGGATACCCAGGTGGAAGGACAGAGGAAACCCATGGTGGCCGTGAGAGGTGTAGGTGTGAGGGGAGCTCCATCAGACATTCCCTGGCGCTGGGGATGGCCGCACCAGGACTCTCCTGCTCCCACCTAATCAGCTGCCACATTCCCGCTCTTCCACGTGTAGACAGAATAATGCTAAAACAGGTATTCATATTAAAAACCCGCCTTACACCTGCTGCAAGCCAGCCAGCCTCTGAGCATCACTGGCAGCCCACAGCAGGAGGGCAGTGCCCATGGACAATCCCAGGCCCTCCCCATGGACAATCCCACACCTTCCAGGCGGGTCGAGTTCCAACAATAATCCCACACCCTCACAACGGGTTCCCGTGGACAATCCCACACCCTCCCAGAGAGTTCCCACACCAATCCCATAGCCTCCCAAAGGGTTCCCACACTGATCCCACACTCTCCCAGCAGTTCCCACACCGATCCCGCACTCTCCCAGCAGTTCCCACACCAATCCCACACTCTCCCAGTGATTCCCACACCAATCCCACACCCTCCAAGCAGGTTTCCACACCAATCCCACACACTCCTGGCGGTTCCCACACCAATCCCACACTCTCCCAACGGGTTCCCACACCAATCCCACACCCTCCCAGTGATTCCCACACCAATCCCACACTTTCCCGGCGGGTTCCCACACCCTCCCAGCCGGTTCCCACACCGATCCCACACACTCCCGGCGGGATCCCACACCGATCCCACACCCCCTAAGCGGTTTCCCACACTCTCTCGGCGGGATCCCACACCAATCCCACACCCTCTAAGCGGATTCCCACGCCCTCCCAGCCCTTCCCACACCACTCCCACGCCCTCCCAGCCCTTCCCACACCACTCCCACGCCCTCCCGGCCATTCCCACACCGCTCCCACGCCCTCCCGGCCCACCCCGCTGTTTCCGGTTCCGGTTCCGGTTCCGGGTCGGAGGGCGGCGGCGCCGGGCCCGGCCGGGCCGAGAGGGCGATGGGGCCGCGGGCACTGCCGGGGCTCCTGCCGGGGCTGCTGCCGCTCCTGCTGCCCTTCCTCCCCCTCCTCCCCCTCCTCCCCCTCCTGCTGTCCCCCGTGGGGGCCGCCACCGCCTCCCCGCGCCCCACGGAGGCGGCCACGGGCGGCAGCAGCAGCAGCAGCAGCGGGAGCAGCACCAGGAGCCGCCTGGCCGAGGTGTCGGCGCCGCCCCAGCAGGGCCAGCCCATGACCCAGCGCGCCCTGTCCGTGCTGGTGCTGGCGAGCGCCGCCCTCATCGTCTACTTCGTGATCCGGACCGTGCGGTGAGAGCAGGGCAGGGCAGGGGGACGGGGCAGGGCAGGGGGGACGGGGCAGGGCAGCGCTCGGAGCCCCCTGCCCCTGAGGGAGGGAGGGAGCCCGGCCTGGTCCCGCAGCCTGGCATCGGTGCTGGGCCTGGCCTGACCCCTCCTGTTCTCCCCGGGTGCCACTGTCGCCGCTGGGGTCCGTCAGCACCCCCAAATTCAGTACTGGGGTTCATCAGCCCCTTCCCAAATTCAGTACTGGGGTCCATCACCCCCTTCCCAAATTCAACACTGGGGTCCATCAGCCCCTTCCCAAATTCAATACTGGGGTCCATCACCCCCTTCCCAAATTCAGTACTGGGGTCCATCAGCCCCTTCCCAAATTCAATACTGGGGTCCGTCAGCCCCTTCCCAAATTCAACACTGGGGTCCATCAGCCCCTCTGTCACCGCCCCCGAATTCAACACTGGGGTCCATCAGCATCCCTGAATTTAACACTGGGGTCCATCAGTACCCCCAAATTCAGTGCTGGGGTCCATCAGTCCCCCACCCCGAATTCAGTACTTGGGTCCATCAGCCCCTCCCCGAATTCAACACTGGGGTCCATCAGCCCCTCAGTCACCCCCCCCCGAATTTAATTCTTTATGTTCTGTGAGTGGTTTCTGTCCTGTTGGCAAACTTCCGACTTGCCCGTCTCCCTGTCTTTTGTCAGTAAACATCTTTCTTTCGTGGTTTGTTTCACAGTAAACGTACGTGTTTTGTGCTTTCTTAAGGAAAAGGCCTTTTAAAAGCTTCCACTACCAGTCAAATGCCTTTTTGTTTCTCATGGAAGCTGCTGATCACAAAGCTCGATGTGCTTTTACAGTTAATTACAGGGTTTCTCACTGTATTTCTTTTTAGTCCTTGAAGTTTTATTTTTCTCTCTCTTCTGCTTTAACTTGGAACTCCTCAGGGCGAGGCCCAAATGTGTGATTATGCGTAAGGCACATTAATTATGCAGCAAGTTCTCTATGTGCTTTTCATTTTCGTTAGGTATGCTGATTATTATTGTGCCTAGTACTTGCATCATGTATTGTAAAAAGCCAGTGCAAAGACGGTGAACTGTTGTGGCATGTACCAGGATATTCAGTAAACTAAGATATTTTGATTGCTCTGTAGCTCTTATGGGTCATTCTTGAGAAGCCTTCAGTCTTTTGTTAGGATGCATATCTTGATGATACCATATCTTAAAGGAAATGTCATAATCTTTTTGAAGCAAGTGAAAATAGACAAGGGCATTCTCAGGGGTCAGTGTTTAAGAGGCATTTAGACAATACCATAGCACCACCCTCTAACTTTTGGCCAGACCTGAATTGGTCAGGCAGTTGACTAGATGGTTATTGTAGGTCCTTTCCAAATGAACTATCATATTTTATAACAGTCACAGGATAAAGATATTTAAGTTAGTTTTTGTTAAAACTCAGGGCACTGCTTTTGAGTCATAGCTGTGGCCATACATCTGTCTTGCTAAGCATCTCCAGTATTCTTGTAGCTGTAGTCTTTTGATTAATTGGTATACACAGTTTTGTGTCACAAGTGATTAGTTTATCCTTTTTTCAAAAGGATTTGTTTGAATCTAGAAATATGTGCCAACTTTGTCCGAAGCTTCTTTTGCATTATCTGCAATTTAGATATTTGCCATGACTGTCTTAGGTTATTCTCAACTCACAGTAGTGACTCCCTTTCCATATTAAAACCCATTAAGGAATAAAGGTAAAATGTGACTGTCAGCATTCTCTAAACAGATAGCTTTGCACTGTGTTCGCTGGTCTGAGTTCTGGATCTTGAGCAGGACTTGTTCCATGTAGTTCTGAAAAGCCAAATGGAACTGTTCATTGTGTAAGGGGCTCACATGGGACACAGGCCCATGTAGCGAAGCCACAGAAAGTGAGAAAAGCAGATACAGTCTGTTTGTCTGTGATAAGCACCGTGCCTTAATCTGAAATGTCAGTCACTGCCTCTTCCTTCCGTGTTTTGTGAAGCATACAAGGCGTTGACTCTACAAGTTCTCTCTTACTCTGAAGTATAATTATAAACAATGTTTTCAACTTGATATCTATAAAAGACTGCACAAATGATAATAAAAATTTTCGATGTCACCCATGGCTTGTGTTACACTTTTGGTATAGCTTTGTTTGGTTTCTCTCTGATTTGATCTGCTGTTCTTTACAGGTGCATAAAACACAGAGAATGTGTAACAAGGCAATTTTTTCTTGTTGTAGGACCTGCTAAAAGTATGCATTTGCATGTATTTTTACTTGTCTCTTACATTTAGCTGCCAAGTGCTTGTGTAGGCTTTTTGTATTCACTACAGTAATGGTGTACAAAACTACGGATTGCATTCTTACTGGCCTTAATCCGTTTCATGTAAACTATTGACTCTTAAAATTATCTGACCTCTGAATTTCACAGAGCTGAGTCCGTACTCTTTTCTTACTGTAAATTTTAAAAAAAAATATACTAAGTATCAATATAGAGGTATTTTAAGGAATAGTTTTCTTACATTACTGAAGCAGAAAGTAGAAAAAAATTATGTGACTTGAATATTTTAAAATACCTTTCAGGCTCAGAAGGAAAAACAGAAAAACGCGAAGATATGGAGTTTTGGACACAAACATAGAAAACATGGAGCTGACCCCCTTAGAGCAAGATGATGATGATGATGATACAACTCTATTTGATGCCAATCATCCTCGAAGGTTTGTATTTAGAACCCAAATGTACTTCTAGAAATAGAAGTGAAGGGTGATAAGCAGTTTTTCTGAGAAAGCTCACTACTGTGTTTCATATGCATAGTTGGAGAAGGGATGTCAAGATCACTTGAATTTTAAATGGGCAAGAATTTAGTGGGCAAGAAGATAAACACCATTTGTCTTCAGCATGTGAGTTCCAGAGAAATGGAGAGGAAGGTAGGATATTTTTGTTACAAATACAGTGTCATCATTGAAGCTTACATTAAAGTTGACCATTCTCTTTTTTTTTTTTTTTTATCATTATAATATTATAGTTATTTTTCTATTTTGGAGGCTCCTCAGTTTTTCCTCTGTATTCTCACCTATGAGTTCTGCTTCAAGCAGCTTTGCTTCATTCTGCATTGTCATTGCCAGAGTAGTCAGCAGTTAGTTGATGATGATCCTGCACCAAGCTTTACATTTGGTACTGCTGCGCTGAAAGGTTCATAATCTTAAGTCACTCTTTGAAACTACATAGATACAGGAAAATTTTGTTATATTTCCTTATTGTCCTTGTACTTAAACATTACGATCAATCCAAACTTAAATTTACATAATTCAGACTTTGAAATTTTCCTTACTGAGTAATGCCATCACACTGCACATGTGAAGATAGAATGAAAAAATTAGTAGTATAGTGAGGACTGTTGTCAAGTATCAGAAGATATATTCTATGAATTCGTCCAGTCACAGTAAGCATTGAATTACGCTGCTTATGTGTCTCAAGCAGAACAATTCAACAAATGCAATATGTGATGTCTCAAATGAATTAGAAGTATAGGAGTAGTAAGTCAGGTGTTTTGCTGTTTGTCAGGAAACAACTTTGGGTGCAGTTCTGGAACTTGAAGTGAGAGATTCAGTTTTACTTAACTTTGTCTCCTCAGGAGGAGTTTTTCTCATTAATTTTTTTCATAAGTTGGAGTCCCATCTTTCTGTTTTCTCTCACTCATAAACTAGAATAAACTAGTTGGACTATTTTCACCTAGCATTCCTCTATATTAGACAATGATGTTCCTCTTATGGTTACCCCACGTTACTAATCTTGTTGCAGTATAAATATATATATATATCTTATGTAATAGGTAATTGTCACATTATATCCAGGAACTCAAAGTCTTCCTTACACCTTTTAACTTCTATTGTAATTGAGCATACTTACTAGACTTTGAGGTATCTGATGACCAGTTAACATGATATTCTTTATAAATATTGACAGGAATATGAAGTATGTTTTTTAGTAGGAAGTAACATGATAATAATAGCTAGTTACTATTAAGAAATTGTATTATACAATTATAATTTTCAGATAATGGATTTCTGCTTTTTCTTTTTTTTTGCTTGTACTTTTCTAAGCACTTCAGTGTGAGGGAGAAGAAAAAAGCATTCAAGTATTTCATTGTAGAAGCATGTAAACGGTTGTTTCAATATCACTCAGAAAGTATGTGCTTAAACTATCAAAGTCCTTATTTTGATACTGAGGACTTGAGAAAACAAGGGCTTCAGTTATGGTTAGTCAAGAATGTGAATATACTCTGTTTTTGTATATGGAGATCTTTATTCTCATTTATGGGGAGAAGCACTGAAAATTTTAGGAGTTACTTTTTATTTCGAAACTGTTCATATGCAGGGGGAAAGCAGTGCTGAACAATGTGAATTCACTCCACAAATCTCTGTAGAACAGCTTGATAAAGTGCTGTCCAGGCTTTGCGAGGCAATGGCATTGTTGGGAGGAAAGTTTGAAAACTAGAATACTTCAGAATTATTTTGTTTTTTTAATTCCTTAATTGAATGTACTTTTTAAAGTTGATTTATTTTCCCTTGTTTCAACTTAGTCTTATGCTTCTGCATTGAAGCTTATTAATCATTCTTCATGTCACTGCTTAAGCGAGAAGGTCCAAAGGGAGTACAAAATACATAAGTAATCAAAGAGTTGCTGACAACTTGATGAGAATAATACTCAGATATTCTTAGGAGATGTCATTACACTTTGTCCTGAGATTTGCAGTAATTTTGAGGAATGGTTGGTTGGATTTTTTTAAGGTAGTTTAAATGTATAGTCAGCCTTGGAGCAACTAATTAGGGAACAAGGAAGAGGGACCCTTAGTGGTTTTTGAGTTTAGTGGTTCGTTGAGTAAAGAGCAGTTGCAGTTTTGTTTAACTTACTGTCAAAAATCAGCTTATTCAGTTCATGAGTTTCTTTCCCTCATAACTCATAATGGAAGGCACTAAAAAGATTACAGGAAATTCTGATCTACGTGTTCATATACATTTATTCTTGACATCAAATTATATAATTATTATATATAAAATAGATGTCTTTTTTTCACTATATTTCTTTATGACCTGCTAGTGGTATCCACTCTGCTTTCATTTTTCTTAATTGAAAATCAAGCTTTTCTTAAGGTGATAGTCTACAGCATAGTTATGCATATGTTAGAAATCCCTATTGGCTTGTTCTGGATTAGCTGGTAAGTCTATATGGCCTTTCCGATGCTAGGCAAAGACTGGCTTCTGTTCTAAATCAGCATAGCAGTGTTTGTGTACTGGTGTCCAGATACAGTTCCTACTCTCAAGAGTTGCTCTTTTATTTCAGAGCTATATGACAAAAAAGTCCCCAGTGCCCTCTGTTGTGACACAGGTGCAGTTTAAGGGTACTCCCACTGTTGTTGTCATCCATGTCCCTCGTCGCTGCGCTGCTGCAGTTTGGGGCAGTTTACCTGAGCAGGATGGTTTAGCCATTTTGTTCAATAGCATACTATTAAATGTCCAGGTCAGAAATTCTATTCCTTGGTTTCTCATGGTACAGCTTTACATACATGTTAACTGAGGTACAGTATGCTCATACCATGTGTTTGTTTTTCAAAGTTGTATCACACTAGTAGTTTACAATCCTCATTAAATGACTTCACGCAGAAACTACTTGCTTTATGCTGCAAGGCACAAGTTAAAGCATTTACTCTATTTTTTTTATAGCATTCCAGTTATGGAATGCTACCAAGACTTACCAAAGTTTCAACAGGGACTCAGGAGCCTTGAAAGTTCTTAAATATATTCAGCATGGTAAATCCCTTTTTATTTTTGTAAGTGAGCTGTCTCTCTATTTGAAAGGTTTAAATGAATGAAGTTTTATGGCACTTTGCTTCACAGTCCTGTGGTAACTAAGAGTTTTTGCAGGCAAATTGAATAATAAAATGTCACGTCTCTGTTGGTTCTTTCATAATGTTTAATCTTCAAGAATGTAGGCTAAATTTCCCCTTGAAACAGGGCATTTGAGATTAATGCATCTGTTTCTTCTGTTGTAGAGAAGTACGTGCCTTTCAGTGAAAGAACTTAATCTTAGAACCAGAGAAGGAGACTGCTTCATGGGAGGAATAAGAAGCAAGAGGGTATGCAAGTGGGGGGGGACTAATTTAATTTGTGTATATTATGGCATCCTTAATTTCTTGCAATAAGTAATGTACCAATTTGTTGTACCTTTTTGTATATAGAGGATTCTAAATGTATACCCTATGGGGAGAGAGTGCTAACTGCACTACAATAAAAACCTATTTGGAAGGAAGATAACTTGTAAAACAGGATTTTTTTTGGTTGTTACAAATCTTGTATGCCATTAAGTGTGGTATACACTTTTTTCTACAGTAATCTGGAATGTTAATTTTATTTTTTTTCTGATATTAAATTGTAAGTAAATATAGCCACTGTGGACTCCTCAGAATTGTTAGAACTTGATTATAATTGAGGAGATGCTTTATTGTTTTCAAATAAAAAGCCCAACTACTGCCTTCTGTGTTGAGACTTTTTTAAAATTGAATTAATATGTTTTGTGTGAACTTTAGTGAACAAATAAAAAATGTTGACAGTGTTTCTAGCATTTAGCGTGATACTTCAACACTATATATTTTAAAGGATATTAATATAATAATGTAAAACATAGTATTGCAACATCTTATTGCTGTTAGATCTGCTGATTACAACTGTTGAGTAAGGTTTTTTTTGTGAGATCACCTTTGATGAAGCAGAGACAAGCCTTTTTTAAAGTACTAAATATTTAAATTAAATCTTTAAATAACTCTAAAATGGACTCAGTATATAAGCCTGTTGAAAACCTAAGGTCTCAGAAGACCCAATGTGACTGGATTTCTTCATAGTTTTAGAACAGACTGCTGTTTGCTACAGATGTCTTGTTTCATGGTACTACTGTTGATGCTGTTCCAAATTTTAAACTGTTAACCCCCTGCAGAATTGATCCGGCTCTGATGAGATTTTTTCTGTTAGATTTCTCTATGCACAGTTGCTTCCTTATCACTCAGTGGCTTGCACTTTGTTTAGCTTACATCTTGAGGCATTCTTACTTTAAGACATGATAAAACCAGAAGGTTCCTTAATGATAAGATATTATCAGGGTGGATGCAGAAGTTCAAGATTTTATTAAGAGATACAAAAGAGGTTTTTTAATCTTGAAATCTTTCGAGTGTGATTTCCTGCTTTCTTCAGTTGGAAGAGTATGAGCCAAAAGACTTACGTTTTTGACATATGGTTTTTGGATGCTTATGGCAGTATGCTTTGCACAAAATGCAATATGTATAATGTTTTCATGAATTATATAGACACAGAAATCAAATGTAGATTAAGTAAATTCACTGGCAATACTAAACTAATAAGAGCTGTGGACTCCCTTCAGGGTAGAGAGATCCTGCGAAGAGATCTGAATAGACTACAGAGGGGGATGATCACCATCATATGGAATTTAACAAATATCAAGTGCTGCATTCTCCACCTGGGATGAGGTAATAATACATACAGATTGAGGAGCAAGAGGCTGGAGAGCAGCCCTGCAGAGAGACATCTGGGAGTTTGGATTAATGGCAAATTGAATATGAATCAGCAGTGCCCTGGCAGGCCGGAGGGGCAGCCATGTCCTGGGGGGCATCAGCCAGTCGAGGGAGGGGAAGACTGTCCTGCTCTGCTCTGTTTTGAAAAACACAGTATGGGAAGGCCTGCAGTGTGTCCAGAGAAGGGTGAAAGGCCTCACAGCCTCACAGGCAAGACTTAAGAGAAGTAGCTGAGGTGACTTGGAGAAGAGAAGACTTCAGCTTGGTGAAGAGAAGGCAGCGGGCAAGAGGGGCAGCAGAATGGGACATGCTGATCTGTCTCTGGTGAGCAGTGGTATGACACCAGGGAAGGGAATGAAGGCAAAATTCAGATAGGGCATTTGGCACAGTCAAAGTTCAAACCCAAAACTTATACCAGAGATCCTTTTGATATTTATTTATATCACCAGGTAACAGGAACTTTGTTTATTGATTTTCTTCCCTAAGTCTCGCTCTGTTTAAGAGAAATAAAAGTTCATACATAACAGCTTCAGAAAACCTGACCCATACAGACAGGATGAAATAGTGCACATTCTCACCCATCTTTTCATTGTTCAAGTTTTAAAGAAAAGTCAGTGTCAGTTCAACAGCTGTCTGACTGGATCATGGATTGTACAGTGTTACTCATTTCTAAGAAACAGACTGTTTGTTTCTTCCGTAACTTTTTCTTTAAAAGAAGTCCAGGAAAAAAGCTTGTAATTAGGGTAAATGACATTTATGAAGAATCTTTATGAAAATCCTAGTGTTAGGGGTTTTAAACTCACACACAGACTTCTGTGAGATTACTTTATTCAAAGGTCTGTATGCCACAAATGTTTTGAAACTTGGGAGATTCCAGGGGGGAAGTGCAATATGTTTATACTGATCTTATTCCTTGAACATGCCTTGGCCACTGTCCAAAAAGAGATGTGTGATTATGTGAATTTCTATTCAGACCAAATACAGTTTGCTCTGATAGAGTGCAAAGGCCCCTCATGTTTTTAAACACAGAAAACTTTAGTTTTATGAAGATATGCATTAAACCTACTGAATCAAAGCAGAAAAATATATATCAACGTTGTGGTGTTTCTGAAAGTTAGTCTTGCACTTCCAAGTAAGAAGATTGTTCAGGTAGGTTGTGAAGTCTGATTCAAAGTTTAACTATCCTTTCTAGCAGATTGATTTTTAGTTGTGTTTCTCCTGATATGAAATCTACATCTCAGTTTTAGTCATTTAGTCATTTTAAGGCTATTACACTTAAGCTATGGTGAATGGTAGAAAGAGCTGTGTCCTGTTGCAGATCTGCCACTTGTTTCAAGATCGTTATATCCTCTTCATTTTGTCTAAGCAAACCAGCCTCAATTTCTTTCCTCACGAGTTAGTATAATTGACAAGCTTACTTTTTATGCCTTCAAATCCTGCATCCAAATCATCTGTGAAGATGTTGAAGAACTCTGGTCACCAGCCTGATGTGACCCCCTTCACTGTAACCCTTTGTGCCCGACCCTTGAGCCAGTTACTTGCCCACTGCATGATGGGTTTGTGCAGCTCTGTGCTGGACATATTGTCCAAAAGGATCCTGGGAGGGACAGTATCCAAAGCTGTATTGAGAAAGATGATTACATCAGCTGGCTTTCCTTGATCAGCGAGGTGGGGAACCTTGTCATGAAAGGAAACCAAGTTTGTCCAGCAGGACTTTCCCTTCTGCCAGCTGTGACTGATGACCGTGTTGTCCTTCAGGTATTTTTCAATAATTCACAGAATAATCTTCTCCATAATTTTGCCAGGCACTGAAGTGAGGCTGACAGGCCTATAGTTGACCAGGGTCATCCCTCTTGCCCTTCTTGAAAACTGGGATGTTTGCCAGCTTTCAGTCAGCTGGGACCTTCTATGATTCTCTGGTTCTATGATTATGTGGTGATGGAAATATGTGCAGAGTTTGTTGCAGCTTTTGTACCTTCAGCCTTGAGATGTTTTCATGGGTTTCTCTGATTAGGTTCTTTTTATAAGAGGAAGAGTGGCTTTTGTTGGAAGCCTCTGGAAGTTTCCCTCCATCCCATAGAGCAGAACCAGTGAGGGCCACCTCCGAAGAAAACTTCCTCCTTTTGAACCATTAAGTTACGCCCCTGCGTGAAAACTTATTTAAGAAGTTGTTGAACAGTTGGAAATTGGCAGCCATGGATTAACAACATCACAACGCAGACATCAAGGTCAGTGCTGGAGGAAGAAACAGTGGGAGGGACCCCACGGATCAGGGAGAGGACTTAAAGCTCTTATTCCCTGACTACGTGGTGATGACCGTGGTGATTATGAGCTGTCCCCTCAAAGCCCATGGGAACCATCGGGGTGCAAAGACCACCCTGCCAGAGCAGGAGGAGGCATGAAAGAGGCTGTTGTTTTGCAGGAGGCCCCCATGATGGAGTGGAGGTCCAGCAAAGATTTGCGGCCGAGACCCATGGTGGGAGAAGCCCACGCCTAAGTAGGTACAGCCAACTTTTCATGAGAGACTGCACTCCATGGAATGACCCACAAGAGAGTAGAGGATCTCTCTCATGGGGGTGACCCCATGGAATACAGGGAAGGACTCAGAATTATGATTCCACTGTGACTGTGGTGACAACTGTGGTGAAGCAAGCTGTCCCCTTTGTAGCCCACAGGAAAACCCCCTGAGACAGCACATTTAGAAGAACTGCTGCTTAAGTTCTGGGACTTATATCTGTGAATGGCTGACCCAACAACAACCGACTGTAAATCTTCCATTCCCTGACCCCATGCTGTCAGGGGAAGAAGGGGGCATGGAGAGACCAAGGGGTGGTGGTGGAAAGATGTTTCTAACCTATTTCTATTTCTTATTTTTAGGTTTTACTTTGTTAATAATAAATTTAAGCATTATTCTAAGTTCTGCTTTGCCCGTGGTATTAATCAAAGCTCCTCTTTTGGTTATTATCTCTAGCCATAAATTCCTAGCTGGTTTTTTTTTTTTTACTTACCTCTGGAAGGCAAAAAGGGTGGGGGAAGAAAGGCCTTTAAACAGTTTTGCTGGACACCAGGCGTTTATCCAGAGTCAAGCCACCACAGGTGTGTAACTCATTTCCCTTCCTCCCTATCCTATATAAAGGATTAGTTACTATGTTTTTAGTTTATATCTTGTATTGATTTAGAGCCTTAGATTTTGTAGCAGCTTTGGAGCCATTTGATAACACAAAGTAAATGCAGAAGATAGGGTTCTAAATGAGATATGAGTAACTGCACATATGCTTTATATCTGCGAGCAGGATGGATGTTCTAGAGCTTGTTCAGTCCAAGCTAGGACATGACAACATTCACTTTTCCAGAGGTGTTGTAAGATCAGGGCTTACTTGCCTGAGCAGCTGTGGTGCCTCTGGCTGCAGTGTTATATGTTGTCCTCTAGCATAATATGAAATATCTGAGTGCCAGTGTATCATATTGATTTAAATAAAATGTTCGTAGTCTTTTGGATATAAATAGTAGAGTGATTAGGATTTTAATTGATTACCTTGACAACTTCAGCTGTCCCCAAGAAAAATGCTTAAACTTATTTGTGTTTATGTAAGTTTCAAGAAAAAGAAAGCTAAAGTAAGATACATGAAAAACTTGTTAATTATAAAATGTATTATTGTTTATTTTGCTATTTGAGTATAAACTCTCTTGTCTTTGGTGCCTATGAAATTGAAATACTGAAATATTTTCCTCAGATTTTAACACTGTGGATACTGTTCTGCCCTTTGCATGGCTAGATACCATAAATCAGAAGCAAAATTGTAATTCAAATTTTAAATGTAAATAAAAACTCCTATTTTAGATTCAGTTTTGTCTTCTTTCTAAAATCATGGAAGGGCAAAATTATGATTAAAAAATGCAAGTTGCAAAGCTTTGGGTTTTAGTTTTGGGATTTTAGCTGGGTAATGTTGCTGTTGTCATTGTTCTGTCACACTAACTTTGGAGTGCAAAGTGTCAATGGTCACTGGAGTAAAGTACCTGTACTGAACACCCCTTATGCCAAAGTGTGATATTTGCCTTGAATATGACATTTCATAGCAAAATCCTGTTGAAACATTTAGAGTGGTCTTTTGTTTCATTTCCCACAGCAAGCCCAAGGTCAGTTTTGGGTAACATATGTGCCATTCTCCAATGAGCAAAAACAAGAGAAGGCAATGTGGGTATGTTTTATTTAGCACAGTTAAATCCACAGCTTCTTAAAATATGTTTCTAGTTAAATTGCAAGGTGATAGTAGTTTAATATTTTCAGAATTCAATCTGAATAGTTTGCTCAGAGGATATTTAAAGTCTCGGAGTCACAATGGTCTGTAGCCCTTATATGTAGAGGAAGCAATGTAAACTCATATATGCTTCAGAGTGAAATTGCAACTCTTAACAGGGGAAGGAAGAGAGCACATGCTTTGTACAAGCTTAGCCCTTGACCAACAAGACCATTTTGAGTTGTTAATAGACTATTTTGAGCATTGTGGCATGTGCCAGAAATGTTCTTTGCACCCTTCAAAATTGTATCTTTTAACATCAATCCTAGCAGTCAATTCATGGCAGTCTTGTTAGGGACTTTGTGACCATGCATCGAAGTGTAACATCCCATTAAAAAATTCTTCAGCAAGGCCTCTAAGGTGTGCATATGTCTCTTTTCTCCCTAGGTAGCAATCAGAAGTCTATTTAGTACCTAAGTTGTTATTTAATCCCAGTAAGAGGTCATAGGGATGAAACGTGTGTGGTATAAGAACTTTACTAGCATGGTAAAGTAATATTTTCTAATTACTTGTACTGTCTAAAAGTTTACGAAATAAACTACTGGCTCCAGCAAGACTTTCACAGGAGTGTTGGTGCTTGTAGGAAGAAGACAGTTTCTCTTGCCTGATGCAGAAATATAGGAGAGACAACGTTCAGCCTGTATTGCCTGATTCAGAAAAGTGATATTCTGCTACCAGCAATCATGAAAACAAAAGGGCTCACAAGCTTTTATCCTGAGGATATTTCTGAATAATACCACTGTTACATCTGGCACAGCTGTGTGGCAGCAGATATCCTGTCATCACTGGCAGAGCATACATCCACTTACGTTACCAGCCAAAGCCAAGTGCCCACCCTGTTGGGATTGCTTCCAAATAGTGAAATGTTTTTTCCAGGATGGTCTGCCTGACACTCTACTACTCCTTAGCTAAGCTGGCTGGTAGCCCAAGCCTCTTTATTTCTTTAACTGTCTGGGCATGGATTTCTCTTCAGCAGCAGCTCCCAAGCTGAGCTCTAATCAGTCAGGCTTCCGCTTCCTTATCAGTCAAGCATTCAAGAAACCTGTTTGATTTAAGATTCTTTGTGGGTTTTTTCCCCAAGTCACTTGGCTCATGTAAGCTGAAAGTGGGCCCCTCCAGCCATGCAGTGAAGTTGCTGTTAAGAATGACCTGATCAACAAAGCAGACAAGCTCTGTGAGCTCGTCTGCTAACATAAGAGGACATCACCTTTCACTATGTAAGCAGCTATCAATGGAACATGGATAAAATGCTGCCAATATATTTCTGCACCTTTTATTGTGAATTTATATACGCTTTTGGCACTTGATGAAGCAACAAAGTAGTTGCAGGTAAAAACAAATGGGTTTTCTCTCTTGGGAAGGCCCTCATTTTCTCTCTGTCCCTGACATGTAAATGCTATCTTTTATGTTACTTGTTCTTCTGTTAGCTTCTTGAGGAAAAGAGGCTGTGTCCAGATAATTTTGGAATGGAGTGAAGTAGAATGTGAAAAGGCCTTTGAGGAGCCATGAAAAGAATGGAAAGCTGAACCTTCTTGCATAGGTATCATTCAGACAGAGGTGGTGTTTGCCTTCCTCCCTCTTTCAACAAATCCACCCTTTTCTCTTGTGTAATAAATGTTGACAGTGAGACATGCCCTTCCTATGAGATGCCCTCCTGAGGAGGATCGTTGTCCAGAAACAAAGTGAACCTGCAAGACACCAGGTGGGAGGGGTTTGTTGTTCTTCACGCTAATTACAACATGTGCAGCAGATCATGATCATCCTGCCAGTGCAGAATGCAAAGCTGGTGTGTAAGGGATGCCTGAGGGCCCAGTTCATGGTTATATGGCAGAAGTTGTGGACCTACTGTTTCCAATATTTTTGATGATTGGAATTGGAGCTCTGTTAGCCACTGGAGCAACAGAGATAAGGCAGTGCTGCTGATGATGTTGTAGTTGATGCACCATGTTTGGAATAGATGCCAGCATATTGCAGGAGAAAACTGCTGGAGTTCTGATGCAGATACACATCAGTGTTGTTTACAGCCAATAGGCTTAATCTGACTGTGCGTGAATCAGTTCTGCTGCGACACTGCTATCATCTCTCTGTGTTCTTTCAATTGGGACTGCAGGCTCTCTGTGTCAGTCACTGATTTCTCATCTCTGGGCTGGCAGGAGCCCATACGTGTCCTGAATTTTCTGGCACTTACAGTAAATATGTCAGGTAGTGCCATAGATCTTTCATTGTAACTATATTAACTGCAGTACTGGACTGCTGTGCAACTCATCCCTCAGAGGTTAGTATTGTCTGCCTCAGGATTGCAACTAAAGCCCAGAAAATAGAGGTCACTTAATGGAACATAGCACCAGGAATGTAACCTCCTGCACCCAGAAATTTATGGCTAAAGAAGCTGAAGGAATCAGTCTGCATACCTGTAATTTTTTTAGCAATGGTCGATGCAGGCTCAAAGACTGCCAACCCAAAACCTGCCAACTCAAAACTACTCAGAAGCTTACTGTTTGTTGGTTTTTGGTTTTGTTTTGGTTTTGTTTTTTTGTTGTTGTTGTTTGGTTGGGGTTTTTTCTGACCAAGTTGTTGCATACCCTCTTGCACTTTACTAGATGCCTTTTGAAGCTCTGCTTAGTTAAAGCTCTATCTCATCTACCTCCATCTTGTCCGTCGTAAGTTGGTGCACTGTCTCAGTGAGGTTTGTGCAGACATTGAAGGTAAAGGTCAAGCAGAGCTTAAAAAACATGATAGATGAGAGAGGAGCTGATGAGCTGGTAGTGAGAAGGGGCCCAGAACAGACTTGCCAAGCTTGAAGCAGATCTTGCAAGTTTTGCCTTAAATCATGCCTTTTTCATGTCTTAAATCTTGATTTAGTGGTCCCTCTGTGGTTTATTAGTGTAGATGTGAATGAAGATATATTGATATCTTGCCATCTGGGAATGTTTTATGCATGTAGATGAAACTATGTAGCCTGAATAAACCCTTTGAACTAAAGCATCATATTGACCTAGACATAGTTACTCAATCATGTGCAAACAGGACAGTTGTGTAAGTCATGTCTTGTATTTGTGACAGATTATTGTTTTAAGGTGAATGCATTTGTGTAACCAAGCTCATTTTACATAGATGTCAGCTCAGACAGGTGGCAGATAATACATTTTCGTTTCAAATCTAGGTTTGATGTGAAGAAGCAATCTAGGCATGATGGTTATATCTCATTACAATTCTGTCTCAAGGAGCTCTGAGATAGATTCTTCTACATTCTCAACACCATGTACTAAGAGAAGATACAGTTTATTAGCAAACTGTATACATATTTAACTCCAGAATAACTGCACTACTCACAGCTCTGCCTTTCAATGCTCTTACTACGCATTAATATTGACGCTTATTTAAAATAAAGTTATCAAAGCATTTAATCATATGCTTAATTTCCACAGAGGTCAGCTGGATTTAATTTAATGTTTAATGTGTCTACTCAGCTTGAAGCATTTTAAATTGCAGTAATGGAATTCCAGTTTGTTTGGAAAAATCGGGTAACTATTCCAGCTACAGCAAATTCATTCCCTGTGCAAAGTGTGCAGGCAGATGCCATACCCTGTTTATGTCAACCAATTATGTGTTACTTAGTAGTACTAAGTGAAACTAGACAGGCCATAGAGTTCTGGCTTACTCTGAAGTACATGTATTTAAATGACAACTTGCAGCATATGAGGAACTTGGAAATGACTTTCTTAGGAAGAACTTGTGAACCACTTCGGCTGCATGTGTTCCTCAGTAGGTACTTAGAAGGTTAGATGCTTCAGTGGACCAAAAAGAGGACCACTCATTCAAGTTTAAATTTACAGTTACATATCTAATGGCAGTATGCAATATCAAAAATTCAAATACATGATGTGTTAAACATTATTCTTTTTTTATATTGTTTATATTATCAAGTTTCACTAGACGATCAAATTCCATGCTATCTTCAAAAATAAAAGAATTTGCTTGAAGGTTCTTGCTTGCTGTGAATCTGTGTTTAAGGCAGATGGAAATCTTCACATGAATTCCATAATGTCTGTTTCAAGTAATCCTTAGTTTTACCTTAAGTGTTTCGTTTTTTTTTCTTCTTCATGATCAGAAGTTTGGTTTTCCTTTTTTTTTTTCCTTTACTTTCTGTTTTTCATTTACTTAGAGTAACAATGGCCAGGGTTTACAGAGTGGGTTTTTTTTATCTTAAATTTTAAATCTAAACCTTTTTTCAGTGTCTAGTTTATCGCTTAGTTGAGAACTCATTGTCAGTATTTGTACAGGCAATCTTTCAAACAGAAGTTCTCTGACATGTATTAGGTTCTCTCACATCTTGTG
This sequence comes from Margarornis squamiger, assembly GCA_035222235.1. Classification (NCBI taxonomy): domain Eukaryota; kingdom Metazoa; phylum Chordata; class Aves; order Passeriformes; family Furnariidae; genus Margarornis; species Margarornis squamiger. The sequence continues at coordinate 12,206,136 of JAWWTY010000088.1, forward strand.
TATGTCCACATTGCATAAAAAGCAGTTAAAATAGTTGAAGATGCAATAAAAGATCAAGTGCTTAAATGTTGGAAAGTATCGTACATATTTTCTAAATCTTATTTTAATTCTTGTCTATAAACATAATGACATTATTATTGACTGTATTATTATTGACTTTTTTTTCTTTACACAGGATTTTCCTTGCTTACTGTAGGGTGAAGAAAATTAATAAATAAACTTTTAATTGTACTGTTTTCCTCACACATTTGCATGATTTAGGTCATATTCCTGAATTCAAGTATTTTTGTATATAAGGAGTGACTGCTTTTCTCTAAGCTGTCTTCCAAGACACCCATGCCTGTTCTGTCTTAGGCCTTCAGATGAATAAACTGAATCAATTTTCACAGAAACACCAAAAGTTCTCATTCCCATTTTACAGTCAGGATAATGAGATGGTGAGAGACTAAAATGTGACTTAAGTTTTCTTCAGTTAAAACAGATAGAAATTATTTTATAGGGTGTTGAAGCATTTCATGTGTTCCAAGTATGTGTTTTTTGATTCCCTTTTGTGTTGTAAGAACTTTTATAGATCAGAACTACCCAGTGAATGACAAACTGGACAAATTTTGAATTAAAACATTTGTTTAACATGACCTGGAAACTCATGGGCAGAGCTTGGAGTGGAGTCAGTTTCTGCAGAGTATTGTTTGATTTTGTTTCCCTTTCTTTTTCCTTTTAATCTTGAAAGCCCACAGATCTTTAATCACCATGCATACCTAGTTCATTCCCCCACTGTACTCCATCTGGTATGCTGAATGAAGCAGGGTCCTTTGGGAAAAATACTTTCTGATTATGTCATTAAGGGCTGTATTGCAGTGCTTATGCACAAGGGGGCAACTTTCTTCTACTGTGATTAAAGAAAAGTTATTTGTCTTTGGAGAACTGAGCAAGTAATCATGAGGCAAAACCAGAATGAACTTAGGAACTGTTAAATTAAATTTGCAATTGTTTTGGAAGGGGGTACTTTATTAACTATTTTTCTGAAGAAAGGGATTTCTTTGAAGGTAGGGCATATGAGTTGATATGTCTGAGGAGAAAAACCAGTCTTTTGAGTATGTTTTCCAGAGGTTTCAATTTAATTCATTGTCTAAGAGAAACTAATTCTGAATTGATTTCCTTTGAATGACCTGTTACAAATCTTGATCTGTGAACTGCATGATTTATCTGGAATTCAGCAGTCCTTGCTTGAGGATGACAGCAGAAATTTAGTGATTGGCAGACCAAAAAGGTTGAAGGAACCATTTGTCTCCAGACGTAATTTTAAGTTCTGTCTGAGGATATGCTTTACTCTAGTTTGTAGTAGGTCCATGTCTGCAGACTGCCTTGCTGTGGTGCAGCTGTGTGCTCTGTTTGGAGATACCTGGTTTGTTTCCTTCCCAATCATTATTTGGTTTGTTTACAAATAAGTATGTCAGACAAAGAGCTTAGAAATTAAGTGAAGCAGCCGAGACAATAGACAGAAAGCAGCAGTGTCTTCAGTGTATGGCTATAAGATAGAATCCATTACCAACTGTGACCAACTTTGCATCAGGTAGGGCAAATCATAAATTCTTTGATAGTCTAAACTCTTTTGATCTTCCACTTAAGAAAAGTGAGAGCTGAAGTTTTCCCTTTTTTTTTCCTAATGAATGAGAAATAAAAGGATGTAAAAACTTTATTTCAGTGTCAGTTTTAAGTAAGATATCTTTTCTGAACTAGGTATTGATACGTCCCATCTTACCATGTAACACAGATAGTTGGGCTTGGTCTTCCTCTACTAAAGCAGATTCTATTGGTTGTATGTCTATCCAGTGTAGTTATGCATAGATAAATAATGAAATATGAGAAGAATTTATTTGAATGAGGAATAATGATGTCATTAATGCCTAAAATACTAACTAATGGGAAGTTTGCTAGTGGTGAATTCCAGAGGAGGCTGCTGAGTCTACCCTCATCTGTGCAACCCTTGACATGCGTTAAAAGTCAAGTTAGAGGACCAGGCAACCCGGGGTAAATAGTTCCAACATATCAAGCCTAAGTATAACTACCAGTGTCTGGAACAAAGACCAGGGGAAATCAATGGACCAGATTCCCATTTGCCTGTCTGAGTGTAATCCTTGTTGGTCATACTGGTTTGGATGTTGACACAGATGTGACACTTCAGGGCGGCTGAGTTAGCGTGGCTGCAAGTGAAAAGTGCTTACGACAAACCCAGAGGTGGCATTGGAGTTTCTGCAGTCAGAGGTCCTGAAATCCTTTTGGATTCCTAAGCTGCTGAAGGTACAAACAAACTCAGTTTCAGCTCTGCTTGTCTTTTACACCACAGCAGCAGCAGGAAGTAGTGGATAGCCAGGAATTAACATCACTGGTGACTTAATCCTTCTGAAAGGAAGCTGAATCCCTCAAAAAGGATGTGTATACAGAGGTCAGCTTCTCAGATCATCAAAGTTTGTGGGATAATTACAATGCATGTTTACTAATGCTTGGTTTGAGTCACATCAATGTTTAACAATTTATGTTTGTTATTTGGTATCCAAGGTTTCCTTGGCTAAGTCTTTTCCTTCTTTTCCTTTAATTAAACATAGTTTAATTCTCCAGGGGAATAAACACGCCCCCCCCCCCCCCTTAAAAATTAATCCTTGATTTCCTATTAGCCTTTTTATTATTCCTATTATTTTATTATTCCTATTATTATTTTAGGGATTGTCCTTAGTAATTTCCTTGGCCACAGGGTGTCAGCACTAAGCATCAAGCCCAGAACTCTCTGTTTCAGGGAGTTCACCAGGACCGGGAGGAAGGAATGAGGAGCACCAAACCCTCCGAAGAGCCCCAGGTGCAACTGTAGGGCTCCCCCAATAGCTCCTTCTTCTGTTTGGAGGCTCAATTCTTAAGCCAAGTGTAAATTCTCATTTTGGGTTTGCTAACAAAGGGAGTCTCTGACAGGTGGCTGCAACTTGACTTCAGTGCCTGAAACCAATTATAGTGTTAACTTTTTGCTGAAATTGCCATGACATAAGTATTCAGGTGAAAGAAAGGACTTTTTTTTCAAGCTGTAAAGGATGAAATCAAGTAGGATGGAGCAACTATTAGACTAGGAGAACGAGATATCCAAATTCACACCAGAATTTGCTATACTAGCGAGTGTAAGTGGATACTAGGAACAAGTCACCATATATTTCAGGTAAGAAGGATGAGGAGAACAATAATTCTCGTTACAGTTAGATAAGGTACATTTTACTTACTGCATTATGTTACTTTTCTTAGCTGAAGTTACCTTTCCCTAAGAGATAATGCTATTTTTATTGTCTGATTTATTAAAATCATAGAATGGCTCAGCTTGGAAGGGATCTGGGTTCCTACTCAGATCACCTAGTCACCTAGTTCCAAGCCCCTGCCATAGATCAGGACACCTTCCTCTATCCCAGATTGCTCCATTCAGGCTGGCTTTGAACATTTCCAGGGATGGGACAACTGCAGCATCTCTGGGCAGCCTGTGCCAGGGCCTCACCACTGCCACAGTCAAAAATTTCATCCTAATATCTAATCTAAATGTACTCTCAGTTTGAAGCCATTCCCCCTTGTCCTGTAACTTCAGGCTCTTGTAATAGTGCTTCTCCATCTTTCTCATGGGCTCCCTTCGAGTACTGGAAGGCCTCAATTAGGTCACCCCAAAGCCTGCTCTTCTCCAGGCTGAACAATCCCATTTCACTCAGCCTGTCCTCAGGGGAGAGGTGCTCCATCTCTCTGATCATCTTGGTGCCTCCTCTGGACTTGCTCCAACAGGTCCATGTCCCTCCTCTGATGGGGACCACAAAGCTGGAGGCAGCACTGCAGGTGTATTTGAGTATTTGTATACTTGACTACTCAAAGTATGCTTGAGTAGAGTTATTTGACAATTGTGATTAAAACTAACTACTCCATGACTTACACAGTAAGGCTTCAATACACGATATATCTGAATTTTGGAGAACTTTTGCATTCATTAATACTTTTTAGACCAATAAATTGTGACTTTACTTCTTCTAAATAAATACTTTCATATTGTAAAAAAAGCGTTCTGTTTTTTTTTCTATTTTTTTATTCTATTTTTTCTATACAAGATGACATACTATCAGTTAGTGGAAAATATTTAATAGTTCTTTGTTTCCTCTTTCCTCAAACAAGGCGAGGTTTGTTTTTTTTGGGGTTTTTTTAGACTTGCATTTGACAACTAAAGGATGAAAACACTGATGTGTTGGTCCATTAGTGAGTTATCTCTAAAGTTATCTGTAAGAAACCTAATTTGGCATTTCTTCCGTGAACTGACAATTCTATTTTTGTGCCATATAAAAGGTAAGAATAGGCAGTGTACTACATATGTCTTATGGTTACTGAAATGGAAACTTACATCAAAGTAGAATGTGGCATACATAGAACAATTTAAGGGAATGATCATATTCAAATATTTGTTTTTGTAAGGAAAAAATTCTATGCACAATTCTTCCCTGAAGTGGTTTGTATTAATATGAAAATACATTTATTTTCCATATTATGTAATTTTTCAGTTTTATTGCAATTTCAGCATGGAAATCCCTCTAGCTCAGCTTACAGTTTTGAAATGGAGGATGAAGGTGAAGAAAAACTGAGGATTTAGATTTGTGAATTTGCACTAAATAATGTAGTGCGGGGTTTGACCCAGAACATTTACAGAGATGAGTAGATATATGTCAGTCATGGGCTCGGTTGTAAGAGACTTGTTAGCACTAAAACCTAGCATGATGCCCTTTTTCCATGGCTGAATCTTGCTGTAAAAGACTTACAAGTGGCTGTAAGTAATGCAGTAGTCTGTCTCTCATTTTACCTTCCTTTTCAACCTTTTAAACATTTCTTCATGTTGTAACAGTGGATCTTTAATCAATTGATTTATTCATCCATCCATATGAAAAACACCCAATAAGGTGATTATTGTGTTTATGAAACAAATAAAGAGAACCACATAAAATTCAACAGACTATATGTGGCCTTGAAGTTAAATATTTTTCACTGTCTGCTGTTTTAAAAAAGCTTTTTATTCACATATGTTATAGTTCTTTATTGTGTGATAATGCTTTTTATTTATAATTATCACCAGCATTTTTTAAGACTAGAATATGTTGTACTGATTTCTCTTGTTTCCACTGTGATAGTAAACTCAATTAAAGGAAATAGTGTTGTAGGTGCTTTTGCATCATTCATTCATCCCAAAGTAGAGCAAAACTGATGCAAAGAACTGAGATGAAATTAATCTTGCTGACATCCTAGATCAGGCTAGAAAAGTTAGAATCAAGTTTCATTTGGGATCATGATGAGATTAGGCATTCTGTAGCCTTAAGCACAGACAGAAACAAACTTACATGAGCATTTGAGCATCTGTGATCCTACATCTCATAAAGAAGTTTTTACAGTCACAGTTATAGAGTACATATTTGCACAGTCCTTTCCTTCTGAGTAGTGTCCAAATCTGAATGACCACATCATTGTATTTAGATACCAGTGGTACACTCTGCACTCCTATTGAAAAACATTCACCTTTATCTTTTACTTATTGTGCAATTGTTTATGGCTTCCTGATTCTTTGCAATCCAAGTTCTATCTAAGTTCTTTGTTGAAAACTTGGTTCATTTTTTTGTTTAATCTGGCAAGGTACATCTTTTAACACTATCTATTTCTTCACCAAAACCTTTCTTTTGCAATTGGAAGACCCCAAAGTGACCAATACCTATTTTTTCAGTGAGGACAAATACCTTCCAGTTCTCCAGGTGCTTGCAATTTGTTTGTTTACCTGATCTCCTACACCTCTTCTTGTGTGAACTGCTTTTGTAAGTGCAATACCACTGCTTTTGCAGAAGTTTGTAAAAGCTGACTAAGTGGAATGTACTGGTAGTTGTGCAACCCAAGACAGAGATAGGAATTCACTGAGCAAAATAATAAAAGAAATCATATCTTGAATACAGCTAGTGCTCTATACAACTAGTGTACACTAGCATTCTTATTTAGTGTCCAAGTTAATACATGCTGTTGTTGTAATGCAGGAAGTTAGCAAATATTATAATATGCTTGGTTATATTTGACACCAGAATATGATTTCTAAACATACCATTCTGATATGCAGGTGATAACTATTTCTGTCACTCCTCTGTAACCTGCAAATGAAAGAACTTTGTTTGTAAAGGGAAATATAACTAAAATATCAGAAAAAGGTGAGAATTAGAATCTGGTGTATCATAGAATCACAGAATATCTCAGGTTGGAAATGATCCACAAGGATCATTGAGTGCCACTCCCTGCTCTTAACAGAACTACCTAAAACTAAACCATATGACCAAGTGCTGTGACCACGGTAGCCTGTTTTAGTGACTGACCACTGTCTCAGTGGACCTCTTCCTAATGTCCAGTCTGAACCTCCCCTGATGCAGCCCCATTCCCTTTCCTCAAGTCCTGTCGCTGGTCAGCAGAGAGGAGGTCAGCCCCTCCACTTCCCCCACCTGATGAAGCTGTGGACTGCTGCTGGGTCACCCTGAGCCTTCTCTTCCCCAAGCTTGGAAGGGTCAAGACAACAAAAATGAAGGGACAAGAAAGTAAAAATGAAATTAGCATAGCAGTGTCATTGATTGCAACATTGCATTTTTAGTCCAGCATTTTGAGTTTCATTACTGCTTTGAACTCAGACAATCCTGTTTCTTTTCAGCACTGACATTGTTAGTGCTTCTGAACTGTGATTTCTGCTTCTCTCTTATGCCCTCACTTCTCAACATTTAGCAGGTCTTCAGCTCCTTTTACTCCTTAGTCACTGTTATCTTTTGACCTGGGTATTCTTGACTGCCCTCCGTGATCCTAAGCTAACATCTAAACGGGATATCCATGAGTAAACAGTGGGAAACATAGCTGTTTTTCAGGCTCTAAATCTACTATGTCATAATTGGTGTTGCACACAAGAAACAACTTAAAATCTCTGTTAATTTCTGTGAGTTGGTAGGCTCTATAGTGTAATAAAAATGTGAACTAAAATGGTTAGTACCTTCTATCATCCTCAAATAGACCACAGTAAAGACTGTGATCATATGGTTCGTGCCTCCTTTTAAACCTCCTTAATTTTGGCCTCTTTATCTGTAGGAAACATGGTTAGACTCTTTCTTGAGTACATAGGAGACACAGATTTGCCTGAATCTAGGTGGAAGCTTTTGAAATTTTGTGAGACTCTTACCCATTTTTGGTTTTTTTACTCGTACATGAAGCATAAGTGCGCCTGCACTTCAAAGTCTTCCTTTCTGGCTACAGAGTAAAATCAGGATAAAACAATGAGGGCAGGAGACAGGAAGTGACAGTTTGGGTGGAGAAAATCAAAGTTCTCAGATCTTTCGGCACCCCTGGACATAGAATCCAGAGATGAAGGAGGCTGAAGACATGCCAGGATGAAAGATTTAGTGGAAAAGGGAACCCTATGTCAATAAAAATGGAAGTGGAAAATTAGAAATCAAAGACAAAACTAAAGGAACAATCAGCATAACTGGTTAAATTTTGTTATATGAAATGCAATGTGTTCAGTGTCCAAGGGAAAAACACAGCAGGTAAGGATTCCTGTAGACAATGCCTGCTGTGAATTCTGAGAACAGACACAGAGCAATCATTTTCCGTCTCATTGGTTCCCATAATATCCCTTATTTAATGTAAACAGATTTTCCCAGGTGCATAATTGCTGACACCAAGCCTTCTTAATGGATTTCAAACAGGATCCAGGTGCTGGGAATGGGAGGCTGATCATTTTGTCCTTTGAGAGAAAGAAAAAACCCCAAGACATTTTGTCATACTAGGATTCAAAGTTGCAAGAAACACCAATATTTAGGTCAACTGCTTCTCTCAGGAGAAGACCATCAATTTTGTGACACAGGGAGTCCTCTGAAAGAGGAAATTTCCAAAGAGAAGTCTCTCACATCTCAGACCATTGTGAGCTGTCTCAAAAGAAGTTGTTGCTGGTTGAAGAAAAAAGTAATGCCAGCTATGAGCAGAACTCATATGCTTCTGTGCAATAAACGTGTCCTTAGGGGTTGGGCTTTTACAGAGCGTTTCACAACAATTGCAGCAGTGTATTGGTTTAATGTGCTTCTATGCAGGTGAATGTTTTTTTCAAGAGAATAGCTGAATTCTTTGGATTTTCATTAGAATATTAAGGATAGATTTTAGCTGGAATTTTTATTACTGACTTTGTGACATGTCAGTAAGATCACAAGCTGTATGTTCTTGGGACAGACTTATAAATCTGGGAACTATGTCAGGTATGAATATGTCATGCCAAAGTCACTGAATCTTCCCATGTTAAATGTATTCATACTATTACCAAGTCAAAAGGGATGGAATAAGGGATCTGACTTAGAGATTGTTGAAAGTCCACATTAATTATTATGTACAGTTTCAAAAGAAATAACAGTGTTTGCATGGACTGAAGGTATTTTCAGAATATTTCATTTAGTAAATTTCAGAACAAATCTGACACTTATCAGTTATGTCCTGTAGCTTTTAAATCATCCAACCAATATTATATTGTATTCAATATTTTCTAGAAATGTTTTTACTTGCTGGGTCTTATCAGAAATATTTTGCTCTCGTGGTTACTGAGAGAGTTCAGCTCAGTTTATAATATCCAGACAACTTTAAGGTATAGTTCAGGAACTAGGATGGGCCAGAACAGTAGGGTTGTGTTTCAAACAGATGTTTTACAAGTATCAAAGTTTTGTGTGAAGAAAAAGAAATTAGCCTAATTTGATAGAAAATAAATAATCGATTAATATAGGGATCACTATGGAGGATCCAAGTGTCACAAATCAGTACCCATCACTACAGACTAATAGCATTAGTTTGAAAATGTTGCTAGCCAAAAATATAACCTATTAAACTATTACATAGAAAAATGTTTATGTCTGCAAAAAATGTTTTGTACTTTTATAAATGTTCAATACCTCTTATTTTCTTTACAAGCAAAAAAATTACAACTTTTTTTTTCCAATTCCTGATTTGAAGCAAAATTTCCGGTGCCAAAAAGGCATTTGCCCTTCGATTTTAGGTCTTAATTACTGTAGAAATTTCATTTGAAATAATAAGTCAAATATTCAAATGTACTTTAAAGTACTAAAATGTTAAATTTCAGTGAATTTCAAAAAATAAATTTAGACCATATTGGCAACTGCAAAATGTCTGTCTATTTCAGTTTTGCCCTAATTTGACAGAACAACAATTCTTGTCATATCAGAAATTTCTGAAGAGCAAAAATGCCCTTGTATAACCTGTTTAGCAATTCTATTTCCCCCCAGATCCACAAGTCTGTTTCTTTTTCATGAAGTACAAGCCTCGAAGAGGTTTTCAAGACATTCAATTACTGAAGGCCAGTCTGGGGTTTTGATGGCACAAACTTGATGCTGTTCTTCCAATAAACCTAGACATTGTTTGGTTCAGCACAGCTAGAACTAGATTTTAAGAAAATCTTCATTCCTATTTAGTCACTTCAATTAGATGACGGATTTTCAGAAAAAAAAATCAGCTCTTGTGATACTGATGGTCAAACTTTTGAGAGAGAAGTGAGGTAGAGGTTAACAAGAATGTTTGTCTCTAGCTAAAGAACTTCTTATTAAAACCAAAAAGAGTTGCTTTTTTCCTAAAACAAAGCTGTAGACCTTTTCATAGATGGCCCTCAAGGAGTTTAAACAGGCTCTTAGATGAAAAGTGGAGCATTAAACATAAAATACTGAGAGCTGAATAAGCAAACAAAATATGTTCTTGGCAGTAGAGATGTCTGAAATTTTGGGTTCTGTTTTTTTTCGCTTCTCTTTGTTGCATCTGTCTGTGATGGGGGATGAGGTGACAAAATCATTACAGAAAAACACAGTCAGGGCAGAGTAACACATAGGCAAAACAATTTCCTCCTTTCTCTCCCCTAGTGCTGGCCACACAGCCAGCTCAGCTGTGATCCTTGGGTTAGTAATTGAAAAATGGAGGAGGGTACAGATGGTGGAAAACCCCCAGGATGTGAAATGACAGGGTATGGCATTTCTTACTCTGTGTGTATGTGTGTTTACAGAGAGGGCATACCCTTTCTTATGGTTTTACCCTCTATGCTTAGCCCTATAATTAATTTTGCAGGCAAGAAATCACTTTATAACATATTATTTGTGCTTCCACATTTAGTGGCATTTCCTAGAACTTTTTGGAGATCCTGCTTAACTCATATTTTCTCATCCATTATCTTTTTTTCCCTCCCTTTTTCCCTCAAAGGGTACCACCCTGTTGTATATTAGCTCAAATCCTCACCCTTCTTAGACAACAACAGTTGCATTATTCTTGAGAATATTTGGCTCTCTGACTGTGCCTATGTATTGCTTACTCAACAGTATGCACAAAGATTCTGCTGCCATGTTATGCCTGGCACATGCATAAACCTGTAGAGCAATTACATGAGAAACTTCTTACAGAAATGTTGAAAAAGTCTGTGCTATGGTTTGTTCAAAGAGACAGGCAAAATAGAATGCAGCTTAGAGGATGGGAAAGAAACAGGAATTCCTTCCCTTCTGTGGCACAAAAAGACAAACATTTTTCAGTCCCAGCCTTCCAACAGTCCTGATATCCTTTTGATTTCTTTTATTCATCTTTGTCACCCCTGATTCTCCTACTGAGTCTTGTCAGTACTCTTCTGGCTCTTTGAATGTCATCTGAAAGTAGTTACTGATATCAAAGATTGTCTGGGATATGAAAATTCAACCTGAGTTGCTGAGAAAGATTCGTCATACACTGCCTGTGACAAAAACCTATGAGCTATTAATTAAACACACTAAAAATGGCAGATTAGTTTTGCTAGTTCATTGTGCTGATTCTTCGGACTGGCTGTGTCCTGATGAGTTCTCCCTTTTTTCCTCCTGTCATTTCAGGATTGCACCCTCAGCAAGTTCACAGACAACCCCAAGCTGAGAGGGAGTTTTGATCTCCTGGAGGGCGGGAAGGCTCTACAGAAGGATTGGGCAGACTGGATGGATGGGCTGAGGCCATTTGGATGAGGCCCAACAAGACCAAGTGTCGACTCCTGCCCTTGGGGCACAACAACCCCCTGCAGCACTACAGGCTGGGGCCAAAGTGGCTGGAAAGGTGCCTGGTGGAAAAGGGCCTGGAGGTGCTGGTTGGCAGGACCTGAACATGAGCCAGCAATGCCCAGGTGGCCAGGAAGGCCAGTGGCACCTGATTTGGATCAGCAATGGCCAGTGGGACAGGAATTGTCCCCCTGCACTGGGCACTGGTGAGGCCACATCTGGAGTGCCGTGTCTAGTTCTGGGACCCTCACAACAAGAAAGGGAATGAGGTGCTGAAGTGAGTCCAGAGAAGGACAGCATTGCTGGTGAAGGGTCTGTAGCACAAGGCTGAAGAGGCACAGATGAGGGAGCTGGAATTGTTTAGGCTGGAGAAAAGGGAGCTCAGGAGCAACCTTATTGCTCTCTCCCTCTACCTGAAAGGAGGTTGTAGCCAGGTGGGGTTTGGTCTCTTCTCACAGGTAACAAGTGACAGGATGAGAGGAAATGGCCTCAAGTTGCACCAGGGAGGTTTAGATTGGATATTAGGACAATTTTTTTCACTGAAAGGGTTGTCAAGAGTTGAAGCAAGCTGCCCAGGGAAGTGGTGGGGTCACTGTTCCTGGAAGAGTTCAAAATACATGTGGATATGGCACTTGAGGACATGGTTTAATGGTGAGCATGGTTGTGGTGCTGTGTTGATGGTTGGACTTAATGACGTTAAAGGTCTTTTCCAACCTTAACAAATCTATGACTTTATGGTATGGAATAGTTCCACAATGACATGAAAACTGACACTTTAGTCATTAGTCAGGTAACAGAAATGAAGATGCCAGGACAGAAGCTGTTGATAAATAGATCAGAAGAAATGTCCAACATCCATGAATTACTGTCTGTCCCTATTGCAAAATCTTGAAGACTGTAGAAGTGAATATAGACTTAACTTTGTAATGTCCTGGAAGGTGCTCTAACAAATGTTTCTTTTGTGTTGAGGATGAGGCAAGCATACTCCTAATGAAAAAAGAACCCAAAACTACACACCAGGAAAAAAATAACCCTCAAAACCAGCAACTTGGTATACTGATGTGGTAAAGAATGGAATAGGAAACTAAGAAATATATGTAATTTCATAGTTTAAAAATCATTAGGATTTTACTGAAGAGGAGTAAACATTCATCAGCTTGAAAGGGTGGCTGATTGCCTAAATTGCAAGTACAAGCTTTCTTCCAGCCTTCAGACGCTTAAAATTTCAATAGCATGCATTTCTGCAAAGTTTTGTAAATTAGCTATTCTGGATACTAGCTTATCAACCAAGACGGAAAAAAACTCTGCTGTAAACTCATTTTCAAAGACCTGAAAGCCTGTTCAAAACTTTAGCAGACTGTATTTATAGAAGGGATGGGCAAATACTCAGTTTGTGGAGATGTGATATTATTTCTGCTTGCTGTGTTTTATTTCGCTGTGTCACATCATCACTTCATATCATAGAATATCATAGAATCATAGAATATGCTGAGTTGGAAGGGACCCATCAGGATCATTGAGTCCAGGTCCTGACCCTGCACAGAACCAAGCCCAAGAGTCACACCAGGTGCCTGAAAGCATTGACCAAATGCTCCTTGAGCTCTGTCAGGTTTGGTGCTGTGACCACTGCCTTAGGGAGCCTGTTGTGTATAATTTATGAATAAGTGAGGGCAGAGGAGAATGGATGGATGGATGGATGGATGGATGGGTGGGTGGATGGATGGATGGATGGTCAGGTGGGTGGATGGATGGATGGATGGATGGATGGATGGATGGATGGATGGATGGATGGATGGATGTTAGTTTGATCTACTCCAGACAGGAGTAGGAGTGTTGGCCTGACTGCTCTCAGTGAAGAGTTGAGGGGAAAGTGAACAATTTGGAAGGGGAATGTTTCCAGCCAGCAGAGTTAATCTCTGAACATATCAGGCAAGAATTTCTTAGTCCTTTGTATGAAAAAATAAGTATATATCTGTGTAGCAGCTCAGTTTCACCAGGTCAGGTCTACTTATGATTTTACAGGCAGATTTTTTGTGCTTGCATGGAACACCAGTCTGCAGCACAGCTTGTAGGTTCAGATCCAAAATCTGTAAAATATGATCAAGTGCTTTGGGGTGGAGCTCAGACATGAAATACTCATATTATTCATGATATACTTTTATGTCACAAGAGTTTCAGATACTGTCAATGCTTTTTATAAACCTGAAACATCTGATCAAACCAAAGAGGTAGGGCAGGAATATTTGTCCTTTGGACATTTTTCTTCAGTTTTCATTTTCTTTCTGATTCATGTGTTCAGACACCTAAAGAGCCTCACCTTCTTAAGTATTTTTGCTCTCTGAAATGAACATTGCAGACTGCATAGGTGAGATGCGGATTGTGAACTAGTATTCAGTAAATTGTATTTATGCTTTGATTGCTGGGTCTGTAATTTCCACAGGCAGATACTTGTGATGTCAAAAGTAATGACAAGACTTATGGGCAATTCCTGCAGCAAGCTTACAGTCTAAGACAAATGGGCAGGTTTTTGTCAATTGCTTCAATTGGTTTGACAAAGATAAATCACATATTTTTGCTGAATTATCTTTGTTTCATTAGGCAATGCTGCTTTTTACTGAATTTTTCATGGTGAATAAAATGTCTTTAATTTTTTTTTTATTATTTTTCAGATCTTTCTTTCTCCTTGTTGGTTTTTTAAAGCAGCTGCTCAAATTATAATCTATGCATCCATACAATGGCCTTTCATGCTTTCTCAAGGTTTAAGCACTTTTTATATCTGCTCTTCATTGTCCTCAGCTTGGCCTGCTTTAAGTTGGAACCCTAGGGAACAAAATGCTGCATAAGCAATCTTTTTTAGTATTCAATTCCTTATCATATGTCCCCTTTAGGACTTCATTTTATATTTCTCTCCCACAGGAAACAGTAATAGATTCTGTAAATCCTCTTTTATAATGTCTTCTATTTATTGCATGCATCTAATGGAGCTGCATGTCATACTCCAGTTACTTTGGAGTGCATGTTTAATAACCTGCTATATATTAGAAAACAAACATTGGTCTAAGAGCCTTTGCTCTTCGCCAGTGTGGTTAGTTACATTAGTAAGGCAGAAAATGCTTCTTTATGTGAGCACATGTTCAAAATTGGACAGGTATGATAAATATTACTATATTAATAAAAATCCTTAGTGTCTCAGCATTCTTTTCTGTGTGTAAGCTGTTTTTAACAATATAACAAGTAATTTCTTAATTTGTGTGTCTAAGAAAAGGGTAGTTTTGTGAGCATTTTGAGGTAAACAGAACTGTAGTATCTATCAACGATCCACATTCAAAAAATCTGCAATTTAATGAGAAAAGAATTCTCATATAGTGACTGAAAAGACATGGGGAAAAATCATAGTTTTCCAGATAATTTGCTTATCCATACATAACCATTTCCCTTTTCCCATTCTTAGTCATATTACTTAAACACACACACACATCACTTAAACATACACACACACTGTGGCATTAGTTCAGTAGCTTTCTATGTAAATATGCAACAGGAATTAAGACTACATAAGCAACCTATGTATTTCACTGAGCTGTAATTTCCACTCTTTTCTATTTCTTGTCAAACAAATAAACTTATACTTCATTTCTTAAATGGTAAGGCACAAATAGGTCTCTCATATCCTGCCCTGTGTCCTGGCACTATTTCTTTAGTATTACTCAGGAGACGTGTCACTCTTATGTTCCACATTCAGTAAAAGTTCTGTCTACTTGTTTTGTGACTAATGAAGAATGAAAAATATCCATAGTCTGCCAAATTCATACTTTACTTTCTATTCCTGTCAGAGCATTTAATATGCGGAGGATTTAACAGGACAGAATGAGAAACATTTGAGGAAAGAAAAGAACAAGACCCTCTATAAAGTTTAGCCTTCCGGATAATAGCCATTCATTCCTCTCCTGAATAACCTTTTTCTTATTATTACTATTTTTTTGTTATGTTACATATTTTAAACTTCATTAAACACTTATAATTGGATTTAGGGTTCTGAGTGTGACCTTCTATTGGATAATATTCAAAACTAGGAATTTAAAATAAATCTGAAGTACTGATTTCTCATCATGTTGGAAAGTATTTTGTCTTTGGATCTACATTACCAAAAATCATGGTGTTCCAAAATATGTTTTGAAAGTAATACAATACATAAATGTACA
Organism: Margarornis squamiger; assembly: GCA_035222235.1. NCBI lineage: Eukaryota > Metazoa > Chordata > Aves > Passeriformes > Furnariidae > Margarornis > Margarornis squamiger. The sequence continues at coordinate 12,221,446 of JAWWTY010000088.1, forward strand.
CCTGCGCATGGAAAATATTTAGTATCACTGGATGGACTTTAAATATTGTTTTTATGCTTGATAGAATCCTATTCCTTAGCGTTCTTAATAGTTTGTAAATTGCACCTTTTCCAGACATCTTTTATCTTAATAGCAATTACTGTAAAGCTGCATAATGTCTGTCATGCAAATTCTTGATGCAGAAAATCATTCCCAGCAGAATGAAACATCATAAACTGTGCAAAAACAATATTTCTGGTTTTCTTTGGCTCTCAGTTTGATTACACTGTATTTCAATAGAAATGTTATTGTAGATCAGTTTCTGCTTTTAGCCTGGCTTTCTAAGGGAACAAGAGCCACGGACACATTATCTGCATGAGTACAAAAGTCTTCCTGCTAACCTCTCTTAATAGTGAAAGATGCCAGCCCATTTCATCTAGATGTGGCAGACAGGGAGGGAGTTCTCAAAGGCATTATCTTCTCCTACATGAAAAATAAAAGAAGAGATAGATGAATAGAGGAGACCCTAGAAAGGAACGAAAACCAACAAACTTAGTCAATTAAACAGAATGCCAACTGTGCAGGAGTGGTACATTGGAAACTAGAATGTGTAGGTTCCACTGAATATGGAATTGCTTTTTTCCTTTGGCCAAAGTATCAGTGAACATTCCTATAAAACTGTCAAAGCTGTCATTACGTGTGCTTGTATATTTGTACAAAGAATGTATGAAGAAATTGGGAAAACATTGTGCATATGAGCAATGGTGACTTTTGTGAGAACAGCAGGCACACAGACCCTTGAAGACAGTTTTATTCATGTGAAACTGTCAGGCTTCCGGGTCCTGGCATTTTAGGTTTGATGCATGATGAAAATCTCAGCAGATTTCCAGTTCCAAAATAATTTCAAATTATAACCTTGTGTAAATGTGGAGTTTTAAATTATTTTATTTAGATCCATACTTCCAATATAATTATTATCAAATAAAGAAGATTCTTAAGAAGCAGAAGATATTTTAGATATTTTGATATTAATTAAATATATTAGATATTTTAATAATTCACACTGCTGTGGTCTGAAATAAACATCAGACTTTTTGCAAAGGCCCATACCCAACAAGTACACAGGGATTGTTCATCGAAAATTAAAGGTATTTTTTCAAAGAAAATTTATGAATGTGATAAAAGACTGTGCTCTTTAAATGCAATCTGGCACAGCAGTAGAATAGTTTATTTCTGACGTATTAGCTATAAGATCTGGCCAAGAACATAGCATGTATGGGAGGTACACTAATACACAATATTAGCAGCATTGCTTGAGGCTCTAAAATAGACTGGGCTAGAACAGTCCAGTTGGAAGAGACCTGTGGTGACAAACTGGTTCAGCTGCCCGACCAGTTCAGGGCTGACCAAAAGTTAAAGAGTGGTGTTAAAGGCATTGTGCAAATGTCTTTTAAACACTGACAGGCTTGGGGCATCGACCACCTCCTTAGGAAGCTGAAACTGCCTGTCTGCACACACTCTACAGATAACCCTGACTACAGATCACACCCAGCATTTAAGGTTTACTTTACTGCAGGACTAGATTTTCTTCCCTATTTCTTTCCAGTCCTGCTTGCTTTTTTTTTTTCCCCAATGGTTTTAATCTTTTATTCAGCCATTTCATTCTTTTTTTTTTCCCTAAAGTAGAAGGTAGTGGAGGTTCTGTCACCCTCCTAATGCATTTTTCCAGTGCCAGCTGGCACTTCTAGGAAATGGCAGCCGCGTTCATGGTTGATTCTGCCTAATTTCACTTCCCAGCGACTTTGTGTTGCTGTGGATTTCCCTGAGAAACTGAAAAGCTCCACAGGATCAATGGTCTTTTCCATGTCTGACATAAAGGTACTTCTAAATACTTTTTAGAGAAATTCAGTAGACTAAACTTTGATCTTACCCTTGCCTCCCCCCCAGTTCTTTTACTGCATTTGCAGGGGTTGTTTTTTATCTCTTTTTGTTATTTCTATTTAATCTGAAAATGTAGATGTCAAAAGTCTGTTTACAAAGGTAAAAGTAATGTTCTCCCTTTTCTTGTTACACTGAGTGTTCAGGTTGGGTCCCTTAACTCTGGCAGTCCACTAGTTTCCAAAGAAATCTCTCACACTACTCATATTGTCATTTATTTGTACTTGCCTCCACCCTCTTTCCTGCCCAATGGGTCCCTGAGCTGCTGGCTGTTCCAGCTTGAAGTTTCTGGGGGATGACACAGGTGCACCCCATGGATACCAGATTTGGAGAGGACACTGACACTCACACCCCAGCAGCTGGCACCACACACGGGCTGTGATGGGCTAATCATTGGACCATTCAGAACTAAATCGTATTTAATCTAAAAATTTTGTTAGCAGAAGTAATGCAGTGTTTCTACTGGAGTTGGGGATGACTTTTTTAAAATGGCTTAACTATCTTCTATTTCATGAAACATATAAAAGCAAACAAAAAAGAAAAGAAAACAAAAGAAAACAAAACAAAATGGTGTTAAAGGAATTGGCAGCAGAAAATTCTAGTTAAAGACATTTAGAATAGTTTACTGGAAAAAATAATTGTTTCCATCTTCATTTTCACAGGACCAGTTTATGGAGGCAGGAAGAAATAGGGAAGAAAAAGTAGTCAGATCCATTAAAAGTAGCAGACCCATGAAAACACAGAAAGGGACAAACAAACCCTGATAAAGATACAAGCCTTCACTTTCACTTTGATTTTTCAGATTCATGGCAGTCATTTAGAAGGCTTTTCCCTTGCAAACTTCCTTTCCCTCCCTTCCTTTGTAATTTCCTTTGCAAATATGGCTAATCAACACAGCCTGGGCTGCTTTTTGGCACTCTGTCACTGCACAGCCTTTATCTTTTCACTTAAATGTATTTTAACTCCTAAACACAATAACAAGCTGTCTGTTGGAATCAGTTTTGAGTCCTTTCTGGCTCCTGAACTGGATCTGAGAATTTTCTAGAACAGTTTCTGGTCCCCTAAAACTCCCTGTGGAGATTTTAACGTTGTGACAGAATAGGTTTTTGAGTTTTATTATTGAGAACTACCTGGCACTGCTCAATTTAGAGAATAGATTAAGTATTGCTGAAAGTCCCAATGCCATCTATCAAAAAGGTAATGGGTAGGGTGTAGGAGCCAACACCTGGTATCTTCAGACATTTTCTCCAAACACTAGTTACCAAAAGATTGTTGCCATGAGCTAGAGTCCTCAGAGAGCACAAGTTTGAGAGGAATTGGCCCTGCTTGGAGGAAGCAAGAATTTGTCTTTACTCCCCAGGACTGATTCTGCCATCAGAGCTGACCCTGCTGTAGTCAGGGCTGGGCTGGAGATGTCCTGAGACCTCTTTCAGCCTGAAATACCTGCCCTGTGTGTGATGTTGTGGTACACTGTTTTTAAAGTACCTTATAGCTCATTTTCCCAAGGCTCAGAGCATAATTCATCATGGCTGCAGAGGTGGCCAGTTGCTGAAACCTCCACAGCAGTGCCTAGGTCTCAAAACACACCTCTCTTACTTGCTTATGTTCCACCTTGTTTTACAGCTATTCAATAACTTGGTTCTGCTTCTGCTAACATAGGCTATTCTGAAACTAATGTGTTCACTGTGTTTCTCTGCCTTGTTTTATTAATGTGTTACTAAAAAAAAAAATTTCTGTAAATGAAAACCAAAATTCTAGGCTAAACTCCAGGACATAGGCTATTTCTACTGCTATGTAATGAATTTTAATAACCAGAAAGAAGAGAGGTTTTTTCCCCTGCAAGATAGTCTTCAAATGTTTTCCTTTAATCATTTTCTGTATAACTACCACTAAGTTTATAGTTGCATAAGTCTAGTCATGGGCATTTACCAGCTAATGATTTTCACTTCACTTGCTCTGAATACATACCTATCCTATATAACTTTTATGCTTTTTAATACAGTGCAAGTGATTTTTATTGTTGACAATATCTAAGTTTTCCACAAAGAAACATAAATAAACCATAACTTTTAAAGATGTGATTCAGTTTCTCTTGAGAGCAAGATTATTTTTTTTTATAATCCCATATTTACTTATGGATTCTTTATTTACATGGTTAAATATTAGTTTACAGATTAATCATCTGTACTTAGCTCTTTGCCTCAGTTCTAACACCAGAGAGAATCCCCTCACACCTTACAACACTCCTAACGTTAACAGGAAAATATTTTTTTTTTACTTAAGTGTCTAGCTCAACTTCAGTTCTCAAAGAAAACTTACAGCATAGTTTTCCAGCTTCATATGACAGAAGCCCACTGAAAAGTTAGTTTACTTGGATTAAATTAATATCTTATGAACCGTAGTTTAAATAGCAAATTAAATTACATTTCATTAAGTGACAGCACACCCACTGTATGAGTAGCTGGAGAAAAGAAAACAAGGCAGATATTTCTTGAGGTAAAAATACGGCTGAATCACAGAGTCACAGAGTGGTTCATGTCGGGAAGGACCACAGTGGGTCATCTGGTCCAAACTCCCTGCTCAAGCAGGGTCATCCCACACACTTTTAGTGGCAGTTCTCTTCACAACTGCCATTAAAAATGTCTGGGGTGTGTGCTACATGGGATTTTCTCCAGGAGATTGGGGGAAGGGCATTTGTTTTGCTTTGTCTTTGCTAGAAACTATAAAATATAGCTTTTAAAACCTATCCATTACTCACAGCATGTCATGGTCCAAAACACAGGAGAAAAAGTGGCAGTAAGACAAGCAGAATGGGTGGAGCTGGTCAGGGTTTGGGTTTTTTGCATAAACATGAGTTCTTTAGTAACTACCAAATTCAAAAGCAAAATTGCTTTGATAAATGCAAATGTGAGCACAGGTTGGGTATTCTGTCTATTTGGATGATAGGCTGCTATCATTGGAATTGCTATTGGAGACAGCAAATACAGACTTGACTGAAAAGCGAAGAGAGAGCTAGCACAGGGAATTTAAAAGGAGTGATGCCTTAAATGCACATTATATAGATTTTAATATAGCTTTTTAACACCTTAGAATAGAACTTTTAGCTAACCTCCCTTTGTACCAATTTTTTAAAATATTGTTTAATATTCCTCATCAAAGATTTCAAGAGAGAGATTTTTTAACAAGGCAGAGAACATCTCTTTTGTAGAGAGTGTGCCAAGAAGAACATAACAGGCCCATTCCTTGACATAACCCAGTCAAAACTACCCAAAGAGGATTCAGAAGCCTTGAAACTAGTCCAAGTAGAACAGAAGGCCATGAAAAAGATGAAGTTGGAAGGAAGGAGGGGTCTTGTATGACCACTGACTAAATCCAGGACAGTGTGCCTGGGCGACTTCCAATGGGATAGACAGTTTTGGAAACTGGTGTAACAGATGATATTTTGTCAATTACTATAGTATAGAACTATAACACCTCTGTAACTCGGTGTGTGTACTTTGGAAATGATTCCTATAAATTCATCATTCTGTAAGTAAAGAATGATTTTCTTTTTAATACGCAAAAGGGAGCATTAGAGGGTTTTTTCTGGCCTTTTTAGGCATCAGGAGAGTAGCATAATTAGATGGGCTTCACAATTATTTCTGTATTAAATGTTTAATTATTTTCAGTAACATTTCCATTTTAGTTTATGAACAATTAACATAATATTTTCTTAAATTTCTAATCATAAAGTAAAACCCACTAATTTTATTGTTTGTTGTAGGTTAACAAAGGACATATGCTGTTGGCTCATGCACAGAGGAATCTCTATAAATTAATGTTGATTTAATCAATATAATTAAGTAATAGGATGGCAGAAAGGAGAATTAGAGGAAAATTTGAATAATTCTATTTTCCCCTGCAGAGAGCAATATTGAACAGATAAATGGAAGTTTCTAAAATAATCTATTGAAGTCTGTTGCCATCATTTCCTAGCCTTTTGATATAACCAAAGGCAGCCCAAAAATCTGTCCAAACCCACAGCTGTTTTATATCTGCAGGATATCAGTGAGACATGCCACATGCTCTTTCCCAGCCATGCTTGAATGATTTTGTGTGCTCTTTATGGTTTATGTTATTCCATCAAGGAGTTCAAAACATTAAACTGGTTGTTTCATTTTAGTTAAAGTATTACTGGTTATGTTATAGATGTCTTAGGACGCATCATTTACTCACATAAAAGGAACTTACTGAAAATATGAAAACACAGCACTGTGTTATGCATCAGATTGCTATGATAATATTTTGGAATACAGATTTCATGATGTCTGTGAATATCACTAACATTATGAGTTTCCAGTTGTTTTAAATGCTTTATGGGAGATACGTTAAAGTTACAACAAATGTAATAAATATCAACATTTCTGCACTTCTGAAAATGTAATTTTTTAAACACTTCCATATGTATAACAAATGTTCGAGCATAAAATGAACACTCCACTTTTTATGTTGCTTAAAGCTATGGGGATGCAGAGAATTTAAAGTACTTTAAGATATCAGCATCAGGAAAAGGTTATACTGAGAATATATGTGAAATATATTGACTGTATTATGGAATTGATTACAAACAGTAAAGCACATAGTCTGGATGTACACAGAAGTGATTCCACTATATTCATTAAATAACATGGAGTAAAGATAGCAGTAGTGATAAGGATAGTTGTGTAATATTCCAAATATTTATGGGCCTGTCTGGTTTTGCTGGTGTTTATCACAGTTTGCCATCTGGATCTTACAACTGTGTGAGACAAAAGATGCTTATTCTGCTCCAAAGACATCTTTTTCAGAAGTGTCTGCAATAATAAAAGGATTAATTATTCAGAGAAATAAACCTACTAAGGACAAAATGTTAATGCTACAGGAAAGCAAATTCTATCAAGTTAATCAAGAGAACTCTTTTAGGTAACTGTCCCTGAACATTATCTTGAACAGATACATTGCAACATTACTTTTATTAAAACGAAAAACAAGCTTATATTGGGTATTTATTAAAATCCTAAACTGCCAGCTTCTTAGAACTTTTGACAGTGATTTTTATTGCAATAAAATATTTCCATTTAACCTTAATAAATATCTCCCATAAGAAGCTATGAAACAGAAACCATTTTCTTTCTTAACTTTGAAACATGAACAAAAAATTCTGTTCTATTTATGTTTATTCCCTATGGATAGAAAGGCATTAGTTAAAGAGCTGCTAGTCAAAACCTAGATATGAAACTTACTGAAACTTCAGAAAGTTCTTCTCGCAAGCTGAAGGCACAAGAGACAAAGACCAAGCATTGTGTTTCTCAGCCGTGATCTGGCCACTAAGAAATACCAAAATATTTGATACAACCAGGACTTACCACAGGTTTCCTCTCATAAATTGCTCTAGAAGAACATATTAATATTGGAACAGATTACAGCTGAAATTTTGCCTTCAACTAACACTGCACTGAAGTCTGTGCCTGTTTGGAGAAGGCCTTTGTAAACTGTCAAACACTGGGAAACTTGTAGGTGCAATGCTAGTCTAACTTGGCGCCTGCAGAGCTTTTAATACGTGTTTTCTCTTCTTCTAGATGGCTTACAATTTTCACACTGTAAAAATCCCAGATGCTTCAAAGGTCTTTTACATGCCCACAGAAGCTTTCATGTGAATAGGAATCTTGAAGCTGTTTATTTGAGAAAGTGAGAGATAAGAGTCCTGTCTAAGTGATGGAGGTTTATCTTTTATGATACTTATGCAGTTGTGGAAGTCTGTTTACAAAGTTCTAAAACTCAATAGGAACTCTTTTTTTGTTGTTGTTAATTTTTTTAGATATAAACGTCACTGTCTTGAAAAATCTGCAAAGTCAGATTTCATTGTTTCATAGCAGAAATGCACCCAATTCTTGTAGCAACACCCCTGAGGAGAGTCAGAAATGAGGTTTTCCAAGGTGGTTCAACCTGCCTTGCTATGACACTTTTTCTGCTGTGTGATCTCACTGCGGGTTTGTTTTGTCTTTCATACAATAATTCCCACAGGAAGATTGGATACTCTTTATTCACATGGCATGGGAGCACATCATGGCTGTAGAGTTTTTACTCCTTGTGCCTCTCTGTCATGTGATTTGTTTACCTCTGGGAAGAGAAAGTGGGTTTGAACAATCTGTTATCCACTTTGCATGCACAATACCCAGATGTGTGTTGTGTGCTCAGGTTTGAGTAGCTGCTACTGTAGGGACTTAGGTTAACAAGTTTTAGAATGTAATTAATTTCCCTGCGATTTGTGAAGGAGCTCAAGCTGTGACTTCATCATCAGGTAGATGAAATAGGGAGGCAAAGTCAAAGAGGGACATTTCTTCGAAGTGAGAACTTAAAAATTCCAAACTAAGCCACACAGCTAGAGGATGGTAAGTCATTGTAGACTAGCAGAGTTGTCAGTTCTCAGAGCTCTTTTGACTGTTTCCAAACAAAATTTGTTTGGAATCTACTTTTTTTTGAAAACGTAAACAAAGAAACAAGATGCAATAATATTTATCATTATACTCAGAAAAAAGTAGTCATTATGATCTTACAGAAATGTACCCTTCAATCAGTGTCTATAAAGTCATAAATGTGATGGAAGTCCACAGAGAATACTTTTTCACCACTTGCCATAACACCCCTAGATTAAGATATCAGACTTCATAGGAAGTAGTTTTCTAGTTAATATAAACTTTAAATTGATTGTCAGACGTTTTGCCGAAGGATGTTGTGCCTGAAAAACATATGAGCTTAACAAATTCAGGAACCCAGAATCCATATATATGGGATAACCAGTGAAACAGGGGAGACACGGTAGATTTCCTGACAGAGAAACTTTCTGAATCATGCTTTTTGGAGGCAAAGAAAATATGCCTTGCTTGCCTCTTTCTGTTTTCATTCTCCACTACTTCAGGAGTTGCCAGTGTCTGCAGTATCATACCCAAGCAGAAGCAGCTTTGGTGTTCTTTTCTTAAGGGTAGGCTGTCCCAAAAGGGACAGATTTGCTGTGTATGGGGAGGAGAATATTTTCTGGAAACACCAAAAAACCTGGAACTCGGATCTTTTACAAGAGCGTCTACTTTTGATTGTAGAAGCATGAACAAATCTTAGAATCCATAGAGATCTATTTTTGCTGCTCAGTTTTGCAGAGCCATTTAAAGCACATGCTTAAATGTCTTGTTAAAGGCCAGGAGCAACTCTAGTTTTTGTGAACCGTAAGCTTTAGTTCATGTTTTATTATCTATTTTTTATCAATTTATTTAACTTCTAGTGAATAATGGAAAAAATAACGGAATAATTGTTGAAACAAAAAGTTGTATAGAACTGAAATAGAAAATGCACCTGTTTCTAGTTATGGGCTAAAATTTCAAAACCTTATCAAGTGTCAGTCCAGGCTGTGTACTTGTACAGCTACACCTGTATATACTGCATTTGAACAAGAATATATGCTTAAATACAACAATGTGCTGCAGTTGTGTTAGTTAAGCATGAAAAATATTATAAATTATCAGGTGGATCATCTTTCACATATATTGCTAGAATATTTTTTTTTCAGTTTGGGTTTGCTTTGGGTTCTGGGTTTTTTTTTTATTCAATTTGCTTCAAATAAATAGCTTCAGTTTTGGTATTTGAATCAAAACTGTAGAAGTGATTTTACATCTGAAACAAGATTTTCTGTTAATTCTATATGATAAAGAAAATAAAGAATAAATTAGTTCATTAAATATTTAAAAAACCCTGGAAAACTAATATTTATATAATATAGGTGTTTTATTTTTAACTTCTGATAAGGGTTGTGAAGAAACATATTAGTATAAAGGCTATTGCAACAATTCTTCTTGCAATGATGGATTTCATTAAAATGTAATTGATTTCAGTAACCTTTGCAGTTCCCAGATATAAAGGAATAGTATGCAATAGGTTAGGACCCAGCATCTGTACGTGTCCAAAAGAAGACATTACATTATTATTACAAAAATACATTAAATTGATGAAATATTGAACATACTAAAAAACAACCTGCAAAAACAAAACCAAAGAGAAGCACAAACCTCAGGTCAGACTGAACAACTGAAACAATTAGCTTGTGTGCTTTAGAAACAGATTTTTAAGAAAATATTGTGGGTGTCTTTTCAATATGTGAAGGCATTTTGAGCAAATATCAAAGATAAATTCACAAAATAAAATAGGACCCTAAATTAGGCATAACAATGCACAAGCAGTAATCAAATTGGAAGTGATATGCTGGCAAAAAACCTACCTTATTCATACAGCACCTTCCACAAATTATTCAGTTCATAGCACAAATGAAGTGCATTAAACTTTCTCATTTTATCTTGCTTGGGGTAATGATAAAGAATGTAAAGTCTGAAAACTAATTAAAGGGAAAGTCTAAACAACAGCAAAGCCTAATGAATTTTAAGCAGTATTCACAGATAAGTGTTGGGGGAATTTTTCAAATTTTTTAATTTAGCATGCGGACAGCAAAACTTGCTCAAAGGAAATCTTCTTGTGCCCAAACCAAAAACTGGATCTGTATCCTGTGATACAGAAACAGCTATAAACCACGCAGTTCCATTTTTAGTTATTAGCTCTACAACTAATACCAGCAGTGACAATACTAGCCAACACCCACCCAGTACCAATAGGGTTTATCATTCACACTGCAGCCAGGCACCACATGCATCTCCTCCTCCAGATCTGAGTGTTGGTTCCAACTATTCCTGAATCCCTGATCAGCCACATCAGGGGTGTAAGCTGGTTCTTTGAGACACCCTGCTAGAATAAAGCCAAAATGTCAGAGCTTGGCTTGTTTTGATAACAAAAAAATTGGGAAAAAAAGCCTGTTGCTTTCCAACCTGGTCATGTTTTGAGCCTTGTTTAATCCTCTTATTGTAGAGGATTGTAGATTATTAAATCTATAGAGGATTTATTAAAATAGATGCATTTTACTGCTATGAAATATTTAGACAAAGATGTTTTCTATGCAAGCTATTTTGACCTACTGGAATTATTTTACATTGATAAATATTGAAAAGATTTTAAAATGAAAGATTAAAGTACCAATAGTATTACTTTGATGCTTGTATGACAGGACCATAATGATTTTCCTTCAAGGTGCAAAAACTTTTAATTGTTTTAATTTTTGTGGGTTTTAACTTGGGCTAAGTGAGGGAGTACATATTTATGACATGTCTGTTATGTCAAGTAAATAAGGAAAAATAAAGGGTTTAGACAAGTTTTTGGAGCTGTGTTTGAGCAAATTAAATGACCAGGAGGAGATGACAACAAACACTTAATAATTTCCTTTAGAAGCTTCCACTTTTCTGTGCAATCTTACTTTTAGCAGGAGCACACTTTTGAAACAGAACTCCTAACTACCCCCTTTAACATGCTTTAGTTCACACCCTGAGTGGTGAGACGAAAACAAGGCACAAGGTGCACTCTGGTAATGCACCTGTTGGGCTCCATCCTCTGGTGATCACTCAGTCCTTGGAACCAGAGTGGAGCTAAGTCTGAGGGAAGCCTCTGGAATTCATGTAAGATGGAAACTGGTATCTAGGCATCAGCTTCTTTTTTCTCTACGAATTTACTACTATTCGTTAAGGTGAGCACAGCCTTAAAGCAGGTCATGTCTTTGAGGAAAAAATATTACACCACCAGTAAAATACGTACACTGTCTAAATTAGATGCTGAAAAGTTACTCTTTTCTGAAGCAGAATGCAGTATCCAGGAGGGCTCTTTCCCTTCTTGTAATGTTTGGGAACCAAAACTTGGATAGATCAATATTAAACAGCATGACAGGGTTTTGAAAGGTCTGTTAAACACTAAACCTAGCAGAAATGTGAATCATGTAAGAAGTAATTGTGTAATTGATGTGCATAATCTTTAGTTGTGCCAATCTTTGTTTCTATACAGAGCTCACAAGAAACATCAATTTTCCTCAGTTTGGATACAGAAAAGTTGTTGTGGTTTTTTTTTTCTTTCTTTTTCCCTATCACTTTTTTCCTGTGGTTCCACCAAGATTTTTCAAAAAAATGCTCATTCTTTGAGAGTATTGCTTCTCTGAAATAGAGTAGGCTTTGGAAATGAAGAAGGAAATATACAGGCCTATACTTTGCCTAGAAGGTTGCAAATGCAAGTGAAATTGTTTAAAACACTATTCAGAAATGCCACCCTTTGTATATGATTATTCCCAGACAAGGCATCACAGGAGCTCTGGTGTTGGTGTGCAGTACCTCGGTGCTTAGACCACCCCTCTCATCTGGCTGATTCAATTAGTTCTGCTGGGAGATGGGAAAATGCAAGTAGGAGGCCCTTAGCAGTCATCTGAAGGAACAGGACACAGAGAGGTTCAGAAAAAAGTTTCTGCTGTTTCCTGTGTCAATTCATAACACCTGGAGGAAACTTTCTTGATACTGAAAGAGGACCTAGAATTGTTTTACTCTTCCTCATTCTGGAGAGTGACAGTTGTTTGTTTTGTAGCCCACATGATGCTCAATAACTAAATCTTTGTTGTATTAGGCACTAAGACCCAGGTGTCTCTTTCCTTCTTCAGAAAATGACTGAAAAATTTGTACCCAAGAGGTCTCCTTCTCCTTGGCTTTTCAATACCCGAAGCACATTTGGAAATTGGCATGAATCCAGACTTCATTGCATGTCATCAAGGTGGTTTTCATACCCACCATAGCCAGTAAGAGTTTCTGTCATATTCAAATTCAGAAAGCAAAAGCAGAGTGGGAGCAGGAGGCAGAGAGGAACCTGTGGGTTCTGATTTCCCTATGCAAAAGAAGGAATGGCAAAAGTGAAGTGGTACAGTTTAGTAATGGTTAAAAAACGGTGCTTGCTGCTGCCAGAAGTGTTAATGGAGAAAGATCAGGCATAAACAGCTGATTTCAGAATGGAGTTCAGGACTTTAAGCAATAAACCTCTGAGGTTGTCTGTAGATAAACACAATTGCAGTCTTGCTCCCCAGGGCTTTTGTTTGGCTCTTTAACTTCTCATTTTCTGCTGTTGACTGCTGTGGACCACCTTCTGAGACATTTATGTTGTTTGCATGCAGATCTCTAGCCACAATTAAGTGACTACATCAGGGGATAAGGGAAGACCTATGGATGTCACTTACCTAAATATCTGTAAGGCCTTTGATACGCTCCCCCACAATATTCTTACCTCTAAATGGGAAAGATATATATTTGGTGAAGGAACACAGGTAAGAAACTTTCTTACACAGGTAAGAAACTGACTGGACAGCTATGTCCAAAGAATTACAGTCAATATTCAAGCTCCAATTGCAAAACAGTAATGGGTGGTGTCCTCAAGAGTCTGTGTTAGGAATCATACTATTTAATATCTTCATTAATGCCATAGATGAAGGGATTGAGTGCACCCTCAGCAGATTTGCAGATGACACCAAGCTGGGCAGTGCAGCTGTCACACCTGAAGGATGGGATGCCATCCAGAGGGACCTGGACAGGTTGAAGAAGGGGAACCTCATGTTAGAGAGCAGGTCCAGAGGAGGACAACAAAAATGATCAGAGGGCTGGAACACCTCTCCTAATTAGAAAGACAGAGTTGGTGGTGTTCAGCGTGGAGGATCTGGGCAGATTGTAGCCTTTCAATACTTAAAGTGCTCTTATAAGAAAGACAG
>JAWWTY010000088.1:12235136-12252784 GCA_035222235.1 Margarornis squamiger
GTGTTCGAGGTCAGGTGCAGATGCAGCCGCCTCAGTCTAGTGAAATATGTCCCAGCCCACAACAGGGAGGTGGACAAGTTGAACTTTGAAGGTTCCTTCCAACCCAAAATGTTCTTTGATTCTATTGCTATATCTTCATATCCACTGATAAGGCCTGTATCCAGGACCAGGTGCAATTTCTCCTTACAGAAGAGCATCTCAGTCCAGGAAGGAATCTGAAATTAAATACATATAGGCTTGATATGCTAACCAAATACAGGGAAAGTTTATGAAATACTATTTTTTTTTCCAATTTCAGTTTTAATCTGGGTTAAATTCCCTGCCATGAGTCACTAACTCAGTAATGCTCTCAAAGTTATCCAGAGATCATATATTTCCATGTTTTGATGTCCACAAAACCTTCCAGGCAAATGAACTAGCCCAGTGATGCAACTTTTCCAGGGAATCAAATTTCCCTGACTACTGTTCACCACTTTATGTGCATCGGCTTTCCAATAGGATATAAAAGAAAAGCTATAATAAAATGCAAAACATCATTCAAGCACTCCTATGGTCTTTTTTGTTAGCTGAATGTCTGCTAAGAATTTAGACTACATGACATTTTAATAACTTGGATGTTATGATCAGAATGTATTTCTAACTAATGCAGAACAGAGATAACTTAATAGCTACCTGTCCATCATTGTTTTCAACAATAAGGTCAAATTGAACACTTTATTCTGCTATTAGTCTCATTCGTTATACCAATTATGTGCTCTAGTAATTTATAGGCTGGTGTCATAATTTTAATTCTTTGTACCAACTATATTTTAAATGTCAGATTTTAACTTCCATACTGTGTCTTCAATTATTGAGTAATAATCGCATGATTAATTAAATTGTGTGACTATTACCATTTAAAAGATCATCTAGAAGACATACTGCTTTTAAAGTGGAACTTTTTCTTGCCAGTTTTGCATGATCTTTGGTAACTGTTCTGCTGGAACTTCTCAATAATGTTTAATTATGCTAGCTAAATATGTAATTTTTAAAAGCTTCATTTAACAAAGTATCACGGATCAACTTTTTCCTATTCAATGCAAGAATAAAACTCAGAAATCCCAGCATGTGGAACTTTTCACATGGCCATGTTGTTTGATGTCATGGATGGTTCCACAGAAGCATCTCACACCCTCTAACATAAACAAGTCTGACATATTTCAGCATTAAAGTGTCCTAGTCATGCAGCTAAACAAGTGGATGGCCCTCTGATATAACAGACTCCTTAACAAGAGGTTTTAATTTATTTGATCTTTACACATCTGCTAATAGTTCCTCAACTGTCTGCTGAAAATATTCACAATAGCTTTATTGGGTGAACTGAGGAGAAACATGAAATGGAAACATCTGTAGGATTTCATCTCATCTCTTTCTCAAAAGCTCCATTTCCTAAAATGTGAATCCTGGACCAGCTATTGCAATTTCTAGGAAAAAATCTTTTCTCTATCTGCATGGTTATTAATATCAAGACAATTAATTTCTTTAAGTAATTTGTTTTTTTAATTAAGGTTTCAGAATGTTTTCTTTATAATTTGTGAAATAATACATTCAGAGTGTCTTCATAACTGCTCTGTGGTTTTAATAGTCATTGTCAGGAATAGCAAGCAAAAATGTTTGTACTCATATACAGAATTAGGATTAGACTAAAGTCCCCTCCTATCACAGAGGGCAAAATAAATAGTGTTCAGTTATTTATTTGTTTAAAAAAGTTTCAGTGGGCAATAAGGAAAAGTCTAGCTGAATAAAAATCACCTGTTTGCAGAGGATCAGCACAAGACATATACAACACTTCAGTTCATGTCAAGGTTTTAAATGGGTCTAATACAGATTTAGTGCTGTAATTGAGAAACTTTGTTTGGTTTTGCCATGGCCTGGTTCCTTCTTCTGTCTTTTTATTTTTCCTGCTAAAAATGCAGTGTCTGTTTTGATATGCATGATATTCTGTACAGTCACAAAAGCCACAATTAGCAGAGGCATTATAATCCAATAACTTAGATTATTTTGAATCTTATAACACATTTTGTACCACAGTCATCATAGCTCCAACGTGTATCCATGTACATAATGTTTCCTTTTTAATTTAGTTTATTGTATTTTGTGTTTTTGTTTTTTTTTTTTTAAATTTAGGAATCAGTTTTTGTTGTGTTTTGTTTGGTTTTGCCCAATATATAATTTAGCTAGGGATATGGCTAATAGACCTAGGAAAAGTGATTTCTGATAATTAATTCATTTTGAGGAAATCGTGTTTAAACATCTTTATTTAGCAAATGAAAGAAATAACTATATACAATGCTCTACGACATTATTAATACAGTGCTGGTATGACATTTTATGGAGTTCATCATGATGATGCAACAGACTCAGCGGGAGAGCAGTGCTATCTAAATAAAGAAAAGCTGGATCTGAAATCTGGTTTTGAAGGCCACCATAAATTTTTACGTGAGATGCTTGTCTGACTGATAAGTATTCGAGAACAGCAATAATACTGGGGTTTGCCAAGAAAGTGGTTGAAGACAGATTGATTCAAAGACAACTCAGTGAAAACATTCCTGCAGAGGCTTTGCTAGTGAGTATGTAAGTGACCACACCAAGGTGAATACCTGGCACAACAAGTTATTTAGTTTTATCTACCATCCATTTCCTTGGCACTGCTCCTGTGCTTAAAATCAGCCAAAGCAGTTGCAGAAGGATTTGAAGTAGACGAGCTTTGCATCTATTTTTACTGAAATGATTCACTGTAATTCTCCCAAGCTCCCCAAAGCTGGATGGTTGAGCTGCTCCTGTGGAAGAAACAATTCCAGTAATGTGTTTCTACTGCTCTGCATTACAGGAATGAATTCAGTATTTAAAAATCTTTCTGTGTACTTAAAAAATACGTCACCTGTAGAACAGATACACATTCCTTGTTTGTCCACATGTGGACTAAAGTCAAAAGAACACCTCCGGTGTGCACTTCAGAGATACTTTTGTGCAAAGTTGTACAGGCCCAGTATATGGCACAGAATGTCAGGCACCTAATTTGGTCATACTATTTCAAACTATGAAAACCTCTTTTTCTGAAAAGTTAATCTTTCCTGGAATAGCTGAAATGTGAATTATAAGCAGTCAGTACCAATCTGAAAGAGCAATGGGTGAGCGTGGGTGCTATAGTTTTGCTCTAGTTTTCATAGAGACAGAGACTATGATATTCAAGTAGGATTTTGCTTTTCCAATTCCTTCGCACAGTAAATGAGGAAAGATGTTTAGTTTTCAACACATTGTAGTGTCCTAACCAGTTTTCTTTTTCTTTTTTTTTTTCTTTTCTTTTCCCCTGGCTGTACTGTGTATTGCTGAAGTGTTTTGAAATAGCCTTGCTTCTGTATCATACTTACATTGACACTGACTTTATTAATAGCTGGATTTACTGGCTAATGGCTGGGTTACAAAACAACAGGCAAGTAGGGGCATCAAAGATTTAGGCAGCCATCTTCATCAAAGATATCTAGGGGAAGGATATCTAAATAACAAAAGATGTCTGAATCTATAAATTTAAACTGTAAATATTTGATAGAATTAATTATTCCAACTTTATAATGTATTAAAAAGGTATTTATGAGTATTCTTCTGTCAAACACTACTTAATCTACAACTTGAAAAAAATGCAGAAACCAACCTCAGTTTCTACCTGATGCACAGAGACATGTGCTTTTCATTTGCAAATGCTGATAAAGGGGCTAATGTATTTCACAAAAAAAAGAGATGTAGGCTGAGATTATATGGTTATATGTTATATCAAAAAAGAATAATCACAAAGGCAAGTGACATGTGAGGAAAGAGGATAAGAGAGTTGGTTTTTTCTGCTTTGAGAAAATGCATCTTAGGGGATACCATGGTTCAGAACTTAAAAGATGAGTACAAAGACAGAGGAGACTCCCTTTTTATGAGGAGTGACATGAGAAAGACAAGGGGATAGTAGGTACATGTCACTTCTAGAGAGTTTTCAATTAGACACAAAAGGAAGATTTTTCACAATGAGAACAGTCAGACATTGAAATTACCACCCCTGGGAAGTGGTGAATAACCCACCATTGGACAATTTTAAGATTTATTTGGTCAGGGTGCTGGGCCATCTTTTCTAGACCATGATTTTGCTGAAGAAGACTGGACAAGATGATCCTTGAGGTCTCCTTTCAACCTAGTGTTTCTGTGATTGAGATTCCCCGGAACGTTTCAGCTTTCTTCCCTTAACATTCAGATGTGGAAAAACAAAGCCTCGTGCTTATGTTATAGAAATTGCTGGTCCCATATAGACGCACTTGCAAAACTCAGAAGTCAAACTCTAATTCCATGATAACTAGATATATAGATAGAAATAGTGTTTTCTGCTAGGAACTCACAACAGGCTTTTAATTTTTTTTTTTCCTATAAAATAACAGAATTCAGAGAAGGAAAGAATTCATAGTATCAGCTAAAAATCTTCATAATTGAACCTCAAAAGCCTAAGAGTTGCATAGGATGAGGTGTTTCTTCCCATTTATCTTAGCAGTTGTTACACAAAGTAGATCTGTAAGTGCTCAACAGTGAAGATACTTCTAAAATGTGTTTTTCTTTTTGCTTCTGGGGAGTGCAGACATGAAGCTCAGATATCAGTTTTGGATAACAATTTTTCATATTTATTTTTTTAGCGGCAGCATCTTGGCAAACAATCCAAACACTTTTGTTGGCAGCTCCAAACTTGTCCCTGTGTGCAACTAGTGTTATCCTTCAATGATGAATCCTTTTCTTACAAAGAACTTGCTATGTTTCCTTTTGTGCATCAACTTTTACAGAGTGATTTGCAATATGGAAAAGACCAAGAATCTTTATGACCAGCTGACCTCATATAAAACCATTTAATCCCTATGACTTTACTAACATATATTTCTGAACTTCTCTTGCTCTCTCATTTTCTAATCTGACATGAAAACAAATCCTTTTTGCCCTTCAAATGATTCTAATACTTTATCTCACATTTTGTTCACAGGTTGTGAAGCATTTGGTATAGAGCTTGCCTGAAAGAACTATTGTGAAATGTTTACATGTATTATCAAAACTGCAGTCTAATTTTTTGCCCATTTCATCTCAGTAGATGCTTTCAGTTTGCATCAGATTTCATGTTATTTAAATGACTTTACACCTGCTTGTTAATACATGAGATACCACCTGCTGTGCCATATTAATCAGGGAAGAGTTCTTGGGCCTGATAGCTTCTTTTTCTCTGAGTATTAATGCATAATTCATCTTGGGAAGTAAGCAATCTTTGACCTTACTAACCTTTGAAAGTGAGAGCAGTTAGAAATCCCACACAGCCCTGGTATCGTGGTGAATATTTAACAATGACTAGATGATGGAACCAGATGATTTGAAATAGTCTGTTAGCCTCACTTGCCAGTGCTTTGCTACTGGAAAGGAAAGCAGGTGAAACTGCAAGTTACTGTTAAGTTCTGTAAAGAAAATACATTTCTAAAACCTTGGGTTTAGTGGCAAGCATTTATTTAATTGTAGAGAGATTTAAGACATGAATAGTGAATCAAATACAGATCGACCCTTTCCCGCGAACAGATAAAATGTTTATAACACAATAAGTAGCTAGCTTCCTCTTTAGTACCATGAGTGAACCTGTCATAGGCTCTTGGGAAAGCTGTCAGCAATAGTTGGTAGTCTGGAGATGCAGGAAGAGAAAAACACATCCATGCCTGTATATGTGAAAAAATTAAGGAGATGGCAAGCCAGATATGTCTAATAAATATCAAAAATATTAAATCTGACAACTAATTGCTTGGTTGCATTCTCAGAATCCCCCAAACCTGTATTGTCCACAAGAAAAAGAAAACCACCATTTTCAGTGGAACAAGGAGGTCTGTAATTTTTTAGAAAAAGGTATCCAGCTGGTATGATTAATACTTACCAAATAGTCACCAGTAAGCACGGGACTACTATGCAAAAAGAGGGATTTTCCTCTTACGTATTTACTGGCTTCATAAAGGAGAAGTGAGCTGCCAGTGTGTATGGTGAGACATGACTTAGGTACTTTACTCTGGAGGAAAATTTGGCTGTGAATGCCCATACTGAGCAGTCATCTCGCACATTGTTTTCACTGAGGCAGAGAGAAATGAGAAGACCTGTTGGGAGTGTTTAGTCGTTGTGGAAAACATGACAAATAAATATCAAATGGCTCATCTTGTAATTTTGTAACCCACAATAAGATAGAACGCATGTCATTTAAAATATATTAAATAAAGTGTCCATTTCTATATGGACCTCTCACTGCTCCACATGCCTTTTGAGAATTTATTATTTCAGAGAAGACATCTATTCCTCCTGTTTTTCTGCAAGCTAAAGAAATTTCCATACCTGGTTCTATGGGAGGGAAGAAAAAAAAAACAAACCAGTACATAATTCAAGAGCACAGAGAGACTCCAAGACTATATTGCACACATCTAATCATATATCCCACTATTCCACAGCAAGATGGATCCTGCAAGCCTTTTTCCTCTCTTAGAAGGGCTTTCCTTCTTTTTCCACATTTACAGGAAAATGGAGCCCATAATTTGCATCCAGTGCTGGAGCTCAGCTATTATTAGCAATGCCCAGGCAGGGTTACAGGGTACCTTAGCAGAAACCTGCTGGCCCAGCCTGCTGTTTGGTTTCCAGCTCTGCCAAAGGACTATGCCAGTGAAGGTGGTGTCTCATAGACAAGGGCTTTGACAATGGCAGACGACTGCACTGGGCAGTGCTTGAGGAATGGCACACCCTGACTTCCACTCAATGCATATCCAGTATGGAAAATGTGTATTTCATTGTTGAAAAGCACTTTGATTAACATAGTTGAGGAAGCTGTTGCCTGATGATTGCTATGCTGAAGAATAAATAGACAAAATCACGCATATAAACCACATGAAACTCATAAAATTGCATGAATAAAGTTACATAGTCTTATTTCTGTAGAGCATAACATCACTACTTGAAACTTTATAACTTCTTTAAGCCAAAGTCTCAGGCGTACTTAAGCATATTTTCCAAAGCCAGAATGACTCACACACTCAAGAATATGCCATTTTGATTTTGATAACCAATATCAAGGCCTTTATATGCTCTTGTGTACTCAAGAGCAGCTCTTTTCATTGCTGAAGTCTGAGTATTCAGAGTTGATGGCCCTGTATCATCTACTTCTATTACAACACCTTTAAAATATCAGTCCAGTTCCTTACTTTCAATGCAGGTCTTCACTTTCTAAGTACAACGCCTCTGAAATGTACTCCTGAAAACCAGACTCCTTACATCTGCCTAAAGCATTTTACATGTAGGCAAAACTTCTTCAGAAGATTAAAAAAATTGAATAAAAACACTTAATGGAGATGCAAATGTTGAATCAACTCAAGGTTTGTAAACACTCACATGAAAAGTGAAGCTGGACATTCACAAATACAAAAGATTACATTGATAACTATTAAAAAAAACTGCTGACTGTGAGATTTAATGATAACACAAACAACATGTCGTGAACCACTTTGGTACACAGAAGCAAAAAATAATTCCTCAGTGCAATAAAACGAATGCCATGGTAGAAGATTTAGTTTTAGCTATTTCTAGCAGCACAGCAGATAAATGAATTTTTTACTTTTAACAGGACAGTGACACCAAGGACAAGTGAGACTTGGAGCACCAGCCCCCGACTAGAGGAATGCTGGAGTAGGAAGAATGGAAGCTCCCTCTGGAAATACTGAGGGCGTTTAGCTTGGAGCATTTTGCAAAAACAGGCCACCAGAACACCAGGTTTCTTTCTGATTTTTAAGAACCTGCCAGCATCTAGCCAATGCCCTGTCATAGTTTGCTATGCTCTGAAGACTTAGAGATGTTTGTAGTCTCTCTTCGCACTTGATCAAACACTCAAACACCAAAAAACAGCTGACACCTTCACCTCCCATGCTTTCTACTTCTCTGCACTGTGCAACCACAACTTCTCCCAAAGAAAGGTATCCCTGCTGTCCAGTCCCAGGCCAGGAGAGAACAGGATTTGTACACCAGCATTTTAAGAGTTGTGCTCATGACTCTGCCACCGAGGACAGGACTGGGGGTACCAGGAGCTCCCACTCAGCAGCACCCTGGCTGTGCAGCCCCCTCTGCAGCCCACTCTGCCTCACACCCTGCCCTGGAGCCTGAAATCAGGTAGTACCTGACTGCCTTGGTACTACCAGCAGTCTGAGGGTCATGCTAGTCACAGATGGGATCCTGTGAGAGTTTTCTAACCCACCAATTGCTCTCCAATGAACCAAACACCATTTCATTTACATATTTGCATTTAATCTCTTTCTTTTCCTCATTCCATTGCAAGTATTAATCATATAACACACTTGAAGAATTGTTGTGTTTAATGTTTTTCTTAAAACACCCATCTTTTTTTCTGATTCTTTTTTTGCCACACACTATACATAAATGAATTTAATTATTATATATATGTAAAAAAGAGGATTTAAAAATAGCAGAGAGATGTACAGAGTAATTCTCCGTTGTATGATTAATTTTTGAATCTGAGATACAGTATTCTTGGCCAACTTTTCTAGACTTCTTTTCCTTAGTTCTTTTTCATTTTCCTAATTGCATTTTTTAGAGCACGTTTTATAAGTCTTCTCTTGCTTTTTGCGTTTTAGTAGCAATGTTGTCCCAGTGGATAATTTTTTCAGTGTAAGGTATGCACATATTTGTGGCAGTCAGAAACTATAATGAAAAGTTGTAACTGTACCTCACATTCCCTGTAATAAGGCAAATGTCACCTCTGACCACCTTTGGCACAAATGTCTTGTGCCTTGTGTTGTACAAACAAGGTCTTGCTAGAACAGAAAGTCTTCCTGTATGGTGTTCATTGTAACCAAGACTATATCTTAACTGCTTATGTATGTCATAAGTCTTTCTAAGGGCTCTGTCACACACCCCAAGTAACAGAATCACAGAATGGGTAAGGTTCGGAATGACCACCTGGAAGGCATCTGGTCCAATCTCCCTGCTCAGGGAGGGTCCCCCAGAGCATGTTACTCAGGACTGTGTCCAAACACACTACCTGTCTACCTCACATACCTCACAGTCACAAGACTGTGGCACTTGGTCACCTAATCTAGTCCTATCGCTTGTGGGTTTTATTGATCAAGAGTTAAGCTATTGATCCCTCTGTAGAAGGAAGCCAGTTGCACCTTCTGAATACACACCTGAAAATGGCTGTCCCGGAGGAGCTGACAGCTATTGCTTTAGACCAGATTTAGCAGCATCCCATGGATAAGTCTCAGACAGAGATGACTTATTGACTCATGGGAACACAAACATCCTTGCTGGGATCACGCAGGGCTTTGGCTGATTGATGACCTGCTGGCAAACACGGAGGATCAATTAGAGGTTATTAAGTGACCATTACCATGGAGATCACATCGGCCTGTTTCTGTGTAAGTATGTTACAGAACCAAACTTACAAAACTCTGTATAATATGACAAGCCGTGTGTTCGCAGTTTTCACATTCTCTGTAGGCACACACTTTTTTTCATCATCCTCATGCTGAGGATGTTGCTGGAGGACACTGGACAAAATAGATCCTACACAACTGCACTCACATTCCTCCATACACTCATTGTATCATCCCAAAAGAGAAAAAAAAAAACCCAAAAAACAAACCAAAATTATCTTTCCTTTTTATTCCTTTCTTTGCCTCACAACCATTCCAAACAAACAACTTGAATTCATTTTAACTCCTCTTCCAAAGCTTTCAAGAATAAGGAACACCCCCCACTCCCTTCCTCTTCCTTCCTTTCTGTCCCTGGGGCACTTTAGCAGCCCTGAAAACACTTTGCTTTCATTTGTCAAAAACTAGGGAAAAAATGTGAGGGTTTTTCTTCCCTTCCTATCCAAAAGATAACGAGATGCCCTTCACTTAGTGCTCTGTTTTCCCAACCATCCTGCACAGATTATTACTGTTACATGAATCTGGATATCCTGCTAATTTCCATGAAGACTTCATGCTCTTTTATACACTGGATAACTCTTTTTTTCCCCTAAAATAGCCATGTATGCATGGGTCAAACAATGAATAAATGTTGTGGCCCCTCAGACCAACACCCATCTTGGGACCTGCTTAGAACTGAGCCATTCTTTACTTCCTTAGCGATATTGCTGTGTCCAAAGACAGGTTAATAAAACAAATAAACCTACAGTTGTGACACAGTAGAGCACAGCTAAAGTAAAAATAAATCTCTATTGGATAAAGAATGCTAAATTAGAAAATTTTAGTATTGAAGGCAGAAATAGAAGATTTTCTGACCAACAGCTAAAGAGAATGGGTCAGGGAGGAAAATAACAATCACAGCAGTGAAATCCCTGGATAAATGAACAAGAAAGAGAAGCTGTTAATAAAAATGACTGGTTTCAAAAAATCAGTGGAGAAGGAAATACAAACCTCTGTAGGGTTCTGTAAAATAAAATAAAAATGAGGATATTTTGCCGCATAGTCCAGGCAATGTATCTACTCTATCCAGAGAAGTCCTACTACAGGCAGACAGAGGTCCTCTGCCCAAAGGTCACCAGGGTAGCTCTTGGCTAAGCAGGGGGAGCAGGAGAATTATCAGGAGGTTTGGCAGAGCCATAAAGCCACAATTGCAATTCAGTGCTGAGATTTCTGCCTATTCCTGAGCTTCCTTTGGTTGTAATTGCTGTGGTGGCCTTTATCATAGGTACTGTCAGGAGCTGGTGGCCAGCCTGTTCTGTCAGCAAGTATTTCTTGGTTGTTTTTTATCCCTCTCGTTGGCACCAGGACTGATGTCTTGCCATTGAAAGAATTTAGGGCAAAGAGAGAAAGCATGTCTTTACTAGTGCCTGGGAACACAAAATATCTGGCCCTATTGAACAAATCAGTCCTCCCAATAAACAGCCACACACCAAAATCCCCTTTAAGAATATATCTGAAGATGTCAGAGTGTGGGGCAGGTGCTTTACACCATTCTTTCTTTCTTTTTCTTTCTCTTTCTTTCTCTTTCTTTTTTCACAAGGCCTTGGCCCTGGAAAAAGAGTAGTGTACCTGAGACTGCAGCTCCTTTGGGAATTTGTCCATAAACAAGGGTTTGGAAGATCAGCAGGGGGAGATAAGTGGTAAGGTTGGAAATTACATTGTAAAAAGCTGGTAGGTTATTTGAAACCCTCATAAATAGCTACCAATCAAATAGTGTCGTTTAAAGGAAAGGGGAGGGAAATAGAAGTAAATAAGCTGCAAAAGCCTAACAGCACAATGGGAGAGGGAAAAACAGTAAATAAAAAATGTCTCTAAACTGATCCTTTGCATTTATGTACATAAGATTTAGGCACAGAGGGTAAAAAAATGGACAGTCTCACCCAGCTGACAGTATGACCTCCTATTCCTGCCTGACCTATTGGAGTAAGATGCTTCTGGCTGCTGGTGCTGGAACTTTTAAAATCTGGCAAGTTTCCAGGCTCATGGACAAGTTCTGTTCTTCCTTAGGGAAACCATGAGCAAAATGTCACCAAAATGCTGGACAGAGAGAAAAGAAACACGGAAACACCCCTGAGTGTGCTTGCCAGTGTTTTCAGCCCTGTTGGCCCCACCAGGAGAGTAAGACAAGGCATACCCATAATGGATTTTTTTTTTATTCTAATATCATGACTTTCAACAAAACTGCAGGAAACAGAACCCAGAAATACATTTATTGCATTTGGGAACACACCATAGACTGAAGCACTGGTGCAACACCTAAGTCCTCTGTGGGGAATCCAGCTTGTGACTGCCTATTGCCCTGACCAAGATAGGCAGTCCCTCTGGAATTGACTATATTTTTGAGAATTTTACTAAAATGTCTCAGTCTGCACTTAGAGAGTGACAGGGAAACAACAGGGAAAATCAGCACATGCCAAAGCTAATGGCATTTCATATCCCTTAATGTAAAGTGTGGCTTTCACCAACAGTGTGTCCTGACACTCAGGAAAAAACAATCATTCTTTTTCTTTAGTGGAGTTCAATAAGTAAAGGAATTATGCTTTTTCCCTTCTACAAAGGGCATTTGTAAGCTAATTGTGGTGGAATGCTGTGTGTCAACACAGAAACAAAGAAAGTTATTAAATACAACTGCCTAATGTCAAAATGAAACGGAATGTGTAAAACTGGCAGTGTCATGGTAGATTATTGAGACACAACAGGGAAATTTGGAGAGAGAAAAACCTATTTACAGAGAAATATACAGCATCTTAAAGAGAAAGTCTTCTCAGATCCAACACCTATATCCTACCTGTCGATTTCACTTACTTTTTATAACAAATCTAAGACAAGTCTGCTGGGTAACAGTGGTACACAGCAGGAATGCTAGAGATATGATGTGTTCCTCTCATTACAAATAGAAATGCTTGGACATGGCTGAACCTGTAAGAAAATCACTGACAAATGAGAAATTTCTGGATTGCTTTATCGGACAGTATAAATCAGAATGCAGCAAACACTGTGCATCTCACCCATGAATATAAAGAATTATTTTTTTTTAAGCTTAGAATTATTGTTTTGTTTTTGCACGAATGCACAACAAAGAAAATTCTTCCATAGAAATACAGCCACGAAAAAACCAAAGCCAAAGCACTGTATTTCCAAGATCATTTTAATCCAAACTTTCAAAAGGGTTTCAAAACCCATTATTTTCAAAAGGTGCATAACTTTGACTGGCATTTGGTAGTAGTAATTTTCAGACATATGTAAGAATCTAAGTACAGAAATACAGAGAAAGGCTTTAGGGGCAAATGCAGCATGCATTGATGAGAAATTAAAAGTAAACCACATATTCAGAATTACATTGGAAAAGCTGTTCACCATCTGAACTGAAATTATGTTTCTGAGTTTGGATTTGTAGATCCTAAATATTAGACTTGGTTCTGAACAACATGTGAGCTGGGGAGAAGCTCATCCATCTGTTTCTGGATTTCATATGGTTTGAAACCAATGAGTTATGAAAACATCGTAAGGAAGCATCTTACAGCACTGCTTTCTATCTCATACATTTATTGGAATAGTAAATTATATTTGATTTCTGTTCCTCTAAACAAAATAAGTCACACATATCAGTCTTCCTGAACCTTAAAGTAATTACAGGTGTAAAGATACTACATAAAAATGTTTGATAAATTGCTTCTATCTTTTCATTTGTTCTTAGGTGAGCATTCCTTATGAGCCCTTTACTGTGTTTAGATTTAGAAGGGGGCTAAATACGTCCACATGAATTATGCTTTATTTAGTGCTAAAAGTACTGGCACTGTCAAAGATTGATATGAGGTTCCCTGAGTACAGAATTCTTCAAAGGCAGTTTTTAACATTATCTTAATCTCAAAGACTGCCTTTTCTCCTGGCAAACAGTTCTTCCTTTTTTATAACAGCAGCCACAAAAATCGATGGAAGTGACTTACACAACACCCACATTAATCCCTTACAGACTCTTCAGTAACAGTGCACCTTTTCAATGACCTGTACGGAAGTACTTTCTCTAGAAGCAAGGCATGTATTAAGCAGATGTTATTATAAGGCAGCATGGAAAGAAGTTTGCCTAAATAGGAATTTCAGCTTAATAAAGGCATATTTGACCAAACTTTTGTTGCTATAGGGAAAAAAAGGAGTTGTCTGGTAAGAACAACTCCAACAGTACTCGGGAAGGGAGAGAAGGTGACACATTCCTATTGTGGTGTCTTCATAGTTCTCACACCTACTTTGCATCTCTCTTCCATGCTTTCCATTCCCATCTTAAAAAGTTGTGTATCAGAATGGGTCACTCTCATCAAATCATTCTCAGGATTAATTTCTTTCTTGTTTTTGCTTTTATGACATATTGATAGTGGAGCACTCATCATTTATTGTCTATTGTAGCTACTAAGGTATAACTCAAACCCAGTCATTCAGGTAGATTTTATTGAGCATTTGCTATGTTGATTTTATTACATTTATAGCTTTTAGTCAGTGTATTTGCATTGTAAAATAACTTACAACATCCAAATACATCTATTTGCCTTCCTTCATTAAAATTGTTTAAGCAAAGAATAAGACTGTTCTTGTTTGAGAAGACCCATTTTCTATATAAGAGTATCTGCTGAATTAAATATTTATCCTTCAAACTGTTTATAAGGTGATTCTTGCAAGATCTTTTTTATTATTTGTGTGGATTTCTCTAGCCCATCATTATTTAGATTATCCTCTTTGGTGTGTGTTGGGGTTTGGTTGATTGGTTGTTTTTTTGTTTGTTTTTGTTTTGTTTCTTTAAAGTCAGCATATTGTTAACATTCTTCTCCTTCTTTGGAGTTTAAGAATTCTCTTTAAGAAAACTTAGGTGTCAATTGCTCCAGCCCACTGATTAAAGAAATATTTTTATTCCTTTCACAACAAAACACATTTCCCAAGGATTACAGGACAAATATATTTCTTTTTTTTTGTTGTTTGTTTGGTTGGTTTTTGCTTTTTTTTGTTTTGTTTTTAAATCTTAGCAACCTTTTCCCTTCTCTCTGATAAATAAAAAATTTCTTCTTGAATATTGTAAACTACGGACTAAACTACTAACTCATTCTCCCCCCTATCTAGTTATAGAGTTTTAGCTGAAATTCCTACATCCCTTAGAAACTTTCTTTATTCCAGAACTCATCTGCAAGAGTTGCTATTTGGCACCAGATTTCCTATTGACTATATATTTCTCTTTAACTGTATTTTAAGTAGTAATAAATTATACAATATTGTTTTCAAATTTCTGATTCAATTCACAGCTGACCAGAGATGGCTTATCAACCCAAATTTCTTGATTTAATAATGAGAGTAGCTGTATGTAATTCAACACACCTTGTAAATGTTTTCAGCAGGCACTTTACTTTGTTCTCTTAAGAATTCAGGAAAGGAAATTAGGAATGCAGAACTGAATCTATTTTTGAAGAAGACAATATGATCTGATGGAGTGATTAAGCAGCTAAGATGCAAAAGAATCAAACAGCTGGAGAAAGTTGTCCCAGGAATACACATAGCTGATATCCTGTTTTCCTTTTATGCACAGGCTGGTCTCATGAAGCTGCTTTAACTAGTAACTGTCTGGAAGAAAGACTGCAATTTTTTCATTACACAGTATTTAAGTATTTTAAAGGTGAACTAGAGACAAGGGGAAAATTAAATTACTATCCAAATTGATGATCTCTATATCTTAGTTAATAAACTTAGTAAGGGATTAAGAAAATGATATTTTGGTTCAGTGGAGTTGAAATGCAACAGTGCTGCAGAAGATCTACATTCTCCAAAATAGTGATTTTCTGGAATAAACTGGAGTATTTGAAGAGAAAATGTCTAAATGAGCAAAAAAAAAAAAAAATTCCCCAAAATTGGAAGTAGATGGATTAGAAAATGAGAGCAGGAGAAACTGTCTTCTTGACTTGCCTGAAGAAGATGGGGAAATAAGAACAGAAGAATTAACAGACACCTCTTCAAAGAAATGTTTACTGAAAATTTTATGGCTACATTCTTTGTCATGCAAAGAACAGTGAGCAGTGCACCTGTTGGTCTCCACAAAGCAATGATAATAAAGTTCCTTAATTATAGTCATACAAATAAGCTGTTACAGCTGGCTAGACTGAATAAAAGTCTGATTTATGATTTAGATAAGTATTGCTATTCCTTGATTGCAGTATGAAGATACGAAGGAAGCAGAATCCATAGAAACTGAGAGGAAGCTTTGGGATTATAAAACTGAGTGCTTGTTTTATGCTGCTAGATTTGAAATTGATGTGCGTGAAACCAGACTGTTTCTTTTATAGAACAGAAAGATTATCAGTCTTGATTTACACAAGAGAGGAGTAAACAAGATTACTAGAAAAAAAGGATTGATATTCTGAATGTCCCAACATAGCTGTTCACTAGTCCTCTCAAGAGCAGAGTCCACAAAATTTGTGCCTAGGATTACTTCTGTTTAAATTACAGTTTAATAGATAAAGCCATAAAGGGTAGGACATCGTCTTACCTTCTTTCACTTGATTTAATATTTAATATTAATTATTATTTAATATTATTCATCTTTCTTAAATTCCTCACCTCTTTTGGAGTTGTGGTGAAAGGTACATACCTGGCACACATTTCAGTAGGCTTTTGGACTCCTACAGAGTATGTGCATACACACATATCTGAGCACACTTATGCCTACGCATGGACAAAAACTACATACAGACAGAGAACAGACACTCAGTCTTCTCATGAGAGAATTCATCACATCCATCTCTTCAACACTTCCTGTTAAGAATATTCAGGACTTTGGTGCTCAGTGTGCTGGCTTCTGTGAACACATTTTTGAGTGTCTAAACGTGCACAAGTTGCCATGGAGAATTTTGTCACTTGAACACAATTCTGTGATTTTTACTTCTGAGAAAGAAATCTAGCTTGAAACTATGACAAGAGAAAGCATCACAACACTTAATCCTTTCTTGGCATTTGATCTGGGACCTTCACAAAGTCATAGAGTGGCACTTATGGAGCTGTTTTAAGAGTCTCTCAGTCCAGCCTCCTGCATGTTCACAAGCTGTCTATTATTCTCATTGGAATAGTGTTACCTCCTTGAGGCATAAGTATTTCTACTTGTAATTATATCTAAGGTTTCTCTCTAAGAATAAAGCAAAAATTCTAGAAAATCTACAAAATACACTAAAATCTTTAGGCATCATTTAATAGAACAGTTTCCCTTAAAATAGGCTATGGAGTAAATAAACATTTTATAAATATTCTGTATTGCTGTTTCTCCTGAAGAATATTTTGGTAGGGGGTTAATGGAAAGAGCATCCTCATTGTGGTAGATGTGGCAGTTCCCTTGTGGGTAAAACAGCTGGAAATGTGATTAAAGAGATGACTTTGAGCAATTTATTTTTAGGTCTGTCCTGGCATGGAACTAGGTATTACAACTGCATTTTCAATCTTTACACCTTATATGTTAAAGCCTCTCTGGGAAGCAAGTAATATAATGGCAATTCTTAGTATCTTCTTCTGCTTCCTATGTTAACAGGTAAATTGCTGAAAGTTATCCTGATTACCTTAGAAAAATAGAAGAGATCAATTATATAGAAAGAATTTTAAAATTACAAGCCTACGCTGTGGAGGAATGGAATTGTTGCACCTCAAAGACTGGTGCAAAATTTGCAAGTGCTATAAACAACTGCCTATGGGGTTTTTTGTTTTAAAAAGAAAAATAGGAAAGCAAGGGGACAGTCGAGCACGTGAAAGCAAGTGAAAGTGTCTGCCACTGACAGTCTTCCTTGCATCCCTGTCATTTTGCTAAAAACTCCCAGCTCCAAACAGGCAAGCAGATAAGCAAACTGAAAGGATCAAAGAGCTGGACAACCTTTGGAAGGGCATTAGCAACTTGTGTACCTCGATGGGCCTGCGGAAGAGCATGAACAAAAAGGAATCACCTTATTTACAAAGAATTTTGACT
This sequence comes from Margarornis squamiger, assembly GCA_035222235.1. Lineage (NCBI taxonomy): Eukaryota > Metazoa > Chordata > Aves > Passeriformes > Furnariidae > Margarornis > Margarornis squamiger. The sequence continues at coordinate 12,252,660 of JAWWTY010000088.1, forward strand.
TCTAGATGTACAAACAGGATTAACATGGCTGTATAGGCATGATCATTGCAGCCAGGATAGAATGGCCTGAAAGATGAACAAAGCTGGGTTCTTCCATTGTGTGGGAAAGCAGCTCAAAAGTCTAG
>JAWWTY010000088.1:12252884-12308249 GCA_035222235.1 Margarornis squamiger
AAAGCAGCTCAAAAGTCTAGAGAAAACCTCGGAAAACGCACTCCTCCAAAATGTTTATTCCAAACTGACAAATGCAATACACCCCAGACAGACCGCAAAATGCAGAGCATATTAGCAAGCATGGAAGTAATTTTGAAAAGGAGAAAACAAAGACAGTGATGTCTTTGTGTGACAATACAGGTTTCAGTCAAAAAAAATAAATTAGTATTTGTGATTCAGATTAACACACACTGTAATGAATAACACTGTGCATTAGTTGCTCAAATCATGTGTATTTTTGTACCATATAATTCCAGTAATCTGAGGTGTGTGAATTGTGTTTTCAGTAAGATACACTAAATGTTCTTGAGAAAATTTGGAGTTTAACATCATACCAATAAAGAGAAGAAGGCCCAACAGACCCTTAAAACACTGGTAGCATCATCTCATATAAATGAAAACAGGAATCACAGAACTGTGATAAGCAGCATTCACTGGAAAGCAGAGAAAGTCTCACAGATCACTGAGTCCTCCCTGCTTCCTATATAAGCTATTTATTATGTTGATCCTAAAAGACACATAATATGCTACAGACTGAATGCTGGTTCATGTCAGTTCATGCTTTATGCATTGCCTTCTAATGAGGCAGAACATTAATCTAATGGCTCAGTTACTGTACACTCACATAGTGAATTTTCAGTAGACAACATACTGCTGGTTTTATGCTCCAAGTACAGCTACTATATATGGATATTGGCAGACTATTGAGATAGGAATTTTAGCTATAATTTCAGCAAAATGGAAGAAAAAGTTAAATATATATTATCATGATCTGGTCCGAGAAGACACTGAGGAAATGCATTAGACACACATCAGCTATTTTAATTACCACTTTTAAAGCTTCACTAGTTCTTTTATACTTTGTGCTTAATAAGCTTTTATAACAGTTCTGTATTATCTCTAACTTAAATTTTTCTATATTTTTTAGAAGCTATGAAGTAACTAAAACATTTTGATTCCACTATACAATGACTTTTAAAAATATTTCTTACCATGGTGTTGTTCATCTGAGTAGCTAATGAACAAGAACAACCTTTTTCACAAGACCAGTGTTTCTAGCTTAGTCATCTTCAGCTCTTGAACATGAAGAAAAATAGTGTGATACTCTAAAAATCTGAGGAATTCAGAGAGCCTGGGGAACTGCAATATTCAAATATTCCTAGTCTTCATCTGAGATGACATGAATGCTTCTATGATTGGCAAAAGTCTTCACATTGTTTTTGTTTCATAAAACTTTTTCCAATACCTGCTCAACAACAACAGTGGGGTTTTGCAGTAGAGATTTTCTCAGAGGTGTTATGCTGTTTAAGTGGGAAGGCATGCTTCAGAAAAATTTAAGACATTAAAATGTTAAGTGCAAATGGAGCATGTGTATTTCAAGGCAAACCTTTGTTTCAGGGTTAGATAATGAGAAATTGCTAGTTTCTGAGGTTACTGCTATTACATTTCATGATAGATCACAACTAAATTTGTAAGCCCAGAGTAAAATCACAGAAAAGACTGAGTTGGAAGAGACAAACAGGGGTCTTTGAGTCCAGCTCCTGGCCCTGCACAGAACAGCCCCAGGAATCACACCATGTGTCTGAGAGTGTTGTCCAAACACTTTTTGAACTCAGACAGGCTTTGTGCTGTGACCACTGCCTTGGGGAGCCTGTTCTGTGCCCAAACACCCTCTGGGTGAAAACCTTTCCTCTAATATCCAACCCAAACGTTCCCTGACTCAGGCCATTCCCTGGGTGCTATCACTGGTCCCCACAGAGAAGAGATCAGTGCATGCCCGCTCTTTTTCCCCTCTCAAGGAAGTTGTACCTGCAATGAGGTCTCCCCTCAGTCTCCTCTTCTCCAGCTGAACACACCAAGTGCCCTCAGCCCCTCCTTACACAGCTTCCCCTCCAGTCCCTTCACCATCCTCATGGCCAGCTGTGAGCTGGACATTTTGTCCAGAAGGACACTTTGAGAGACAGTATTGAAGACTACTGAAATCCGAAAAGATGATTACATCCACTGGCTTCCCTTAATCAACAAGGTGGGGTACCCGGTCACGAGAAGGAAACCAAGTTTGCCCAGCAGGATTTTCTGCTTGTGGATGTGTGCTGGCTGTGACTGATGAATATGTAACATCAGTTCTTTCAGAGCTATTGCTCAAGACTTATCCAAAGTCACTAAGATTAACAGTAAGATTTTAGTGAATTCCTAAAGGTGTTCCATGCCAAAATTATTTTCTGGTTATTTTATTGTTATTTTATATTTTCTGAAAGCATCTGGCAAAATCTAAAACAATACCATTTCTTATATGTCATAAACGCAGCCACAATGCCTACCATATATGGATCTAAAACTTGCAGAGCATTAAAATAAAATAATGTAAATGTCTGCCAGATTCTTAGGCTTACTAGAAGGCATCCAATATCTTTACTGCTTACCAATATTGCTTAGCCTTTCAAATTTTGATGCCAAAACTGACTTAGATGCTAACAACTCTATTTTGATCATTTCCAAAAATGGTAAGGATCTAAGATCTTTTTCCCAAGTAAAATTATTTAAGCTTCACAGACCATATGATCTTTCCATCCTGACATGCTATGAAGTTTCTACTCCATTGGATGTACTAGCTGGTAATTAAAATGTTTTGGTTTCACTGCACAGCAAGAGAGCACTGGAACTTTGATTTAAAACATATATATGAGAAAGGCTTGCCGGTCATAGGTTGGACTTGCTGGTGTCAGAAGTCTTTTCCAACCTAATTGGTTCTGTGTGATTCTGTGTGAATCTGGACTGATTTGTGTGTGCAAAGAGCACTGATCAGGCACTCCACAAAGTCCCATTGACTTCATTGTCTTATTTTCTATTTTTACAATGTGTGTGATTTTCATTTTTCTAATTCAAAGAATATCTTAACAAAACCCCTGTCCCTGTGTTTGTATTCAGAACCATCCTGCTCTGCCTCAGAAATGAAATCATGTTTCAGAAATGTAAAGTAAAAAATCCAATCCATTCTGGGTTTACAAATTTTAAGTCCTTGGCTACTGTGACAGAAGTGAAAAACTGTAAGATTTAAACACTTATTTCTCCAACAGGGTCAGAGTAAGACATAAAACAATTCATCCAAGGAGTACTTCTAGTCTTTTTGTTTATTTCTATATGCAAATGGTATAAATGTGACCTAAGACTAGTTTAGTCTTCCTTAACTATAACCAACTGGTATCACTGCAGTCAGAAGCACACAGCTTTAAAACCATAAGCCAGAAGACCAACAGCAAAGGGAGATTTGCTTTAAAAGGCCCTCAAAAAGAACTGTAATTATTTCAACTCATTAAATCTTTTTTTATTATCTTTCTCTTAGATGAAAGCTTTTAAAATCCATTTCTGTGGAAAATGAATTTTCATGTAATGGAAATAACAGCGATAACTACCAGGAATGAATCCTTTATGTTATCTTTTTCTTTTGGATTTCTTTAACTCAAAATGAAACAGATTGTCACAGTCAAGGAACATATGTGCTAACTTTTTCACTTAATTGGATTATTCTTGTGATGAATAGAGCTGTCTGCAAGGCCTTTTTTTGTGCATTGAGAAAAGCAAACAGCAGCAATAATGATGGCTTTTAGTAAAAACAATAACTCAAACAAGATGAAGCATTTTACTAATGTTCAGACTGCCATTGTTTCCAAAATGGTACTTCTTTTTCTGCTTTGAATTTTCTTCTCACTTTCATTTTGTTACTATTTTCATATAAATAATGATGCACAGAATGCAGAAATCAGAAAAAAAAAAACAGGAAAAACAATTATAACATGATCTGGAATTGCTTCTGAGAAATGTCTTTTAGTTTCTTCCAGAGTTTCACTGTGTGAGAAACATCTCCAGTTTTGATACCAGAAGTGCCAATTGTACTTTCAGCCCTTCACGGTTCTTGGTTTTACTCTGAACTGAAAAAATAACTTCCCATATACACATATATTACTGTAGATAGATCAGTAGGGATAATATTGGTGGGTAGACTCCTCAACTTGTTCCTTTCCTGTTGTTTAAGATTCTACCTGCTGGGTCAGCCAGAAGAAGAAGGAAGGAGGGAGGCAGGCTTAGCAGCAAGTGGAAAGACTGCACATTCTAAGCTGGGAGAATATGGCTCCCAGCTGGTGTGCTGTTATCCTTGTCTGACACGTGATGCCATGAAATCTTCCCAATTTCATGGAGGTTTCTTTGTTGTTTGTTTGTTTGTGGGGTTTTTTTGTCAAAACACAGTTGGTCAGCAATGCCTGCTATGGGAAGTCTGGAATGATGATGTGCAAATGGAGCCCAAGGGAGCCTACAGTACAAGTGGTACATTTTATTCTGGATGAATACAGTTACCTTGAAACCTGCAGCAGCTCTGATGCTGCACTTCCCTTCCTGGGGAGTGGGACTGTAAGACTTGGCACACTGCAGCCCCCTTAGAAGGTTCCTGGCAGCACAACTCTCTTCTCTGGGAGCAGAGCTGTCCAAGGAGGTGAAACAGATGTCTCTAAATGCCGTGCAAGGAGAGGATGGTGCGGTTCCCTCTGGCTGCAACTTTAAGTCTGGAAATGTTAGGTTATGTGATAAAAGGTCACCTGCACACCCACAAGAAACAAAGCAGATGTAGAAGCCCAAGAATATACTACCTTGCCTATTCCAGATCCATCACAGGACTCATCAGCACATCAAATGCCCATCTTCACAAGTCCAGAAGAGTCCAGAGTCCCAAATACAAATGGGAACTCAAGGCAAGGACTCAGAAGGGACACCCTGTTTTTGCCCCTCCCACAGCTCCCTCAGAAGAGACACAGCTGTGTCCAGAAGTGTTATTGTCTGGAAGTGTAATTCTTTATTGTCCATACACAAAACCCTTCAAGATAATCAGTTCCAGAGAACCTTTCAGACTGCATGGTCACTGCCTAAAGAAAATGGAACACATTACAGTGTGCAAAAGAAGAGCATTTTGGGAAAAGTCTACTTATGGGATATGTAGGGCAGGAACCACAGGCAGGAAAAGGGATGGATTTAAGTAATTTGGGAAAAACAAGAGTAGGAATATAGAGGAATAAGGTGGGAAAAATGGTTCAGTGATGTGTAAAAACTTGTTGGGAGAAGTGGACTAGGAAACCTACCATATCACAAACATTTACATGCTGATAGGTCAAAGGTTCAAAAAAAGGCTCAAAACAAGATTAAAAAAATACAACATATGTTAGATCTAGTAAATTATAGAGGATCAGATAAACGTGTATTTTCCTCTAAAGCGGGGGAGAGAGGACTGCACTGGTCTTGTAGAGCTACTCTGTCCTAGACAGCAAGTGGTTTCTGTAATCCACCTCTTCCATTCACCACCTCATGTAAATGGGTTTCTCTCCTTTGCAGAGTTAACTAAGATGGTTAACTGCTTTCCCCTCTCAGCCTCTTACTTTCTGATAAATTCTACTTTTTGGATTGAAGTCCATATTTATGCAAAGATAATACAAGACCAAAGCAATAATTGCTAGAGGTTTCACTAGACTCCCACTGCGTTTCCAGGATAGAAAGTTGTTTCTCTACAGTCTACCAACAAGATATCACAACAGCTCATTCTGCAGCACAGAAAAAAAAGGAATGGCACAGAAAAAAAAGGAATGTACCCAAGGAATAGCACGAGGAAATTACAATACCTGAGCTCATCTAACAGATCGCTGCTGCTGTAAAGGATGTTAGATTGGTTTAATTCAGGTAGTAATTTTAATTCACATAATTTTATCCCTGATGTAATACATATGAAGCAGCAATAAAGCTTACTAAACGTCCTCAGTCAAACCAATGCACCCAAATTTATAACAGAAGGACGAGTCAGAGTGAATGGCATTTCTTATAATCCATAGCTTGACTTTGTTGAACTTTGTTCTAATACTTAAAAGAGCCTGGCACTGTCAGATTCAGCAGTTTTTGGACACAAGAAAGACAGACCTTTTTTTTCCATGTTAAGATACTACCCCCTTTCCTTTCAGGAAGAAGAATAGTTTACTGACTAGACCTTAATCTTAAAACAGTCCCTTTATGGGTTGCAGACCAAGCTCTGAAGTACTTTTCAGGAGTTTTCATCATTTTTTCATTATTAAATTCATAAAGATACATACAAAAGCAAGAACAAAATGCTCAGAGCATTTAGCATTACTGCCTACTGCTACTACTGAATTTTGGGCAGCACAAGGCTTTTCATATTAGGTATGCTAATTATGGATTTTGCAAGCTCTGCAGTCCACAATGATGTTTCCAAACTGAGTTTTATGGTAACATGAATATTAATTATGAAGGTAAATGTTACATTCTTGGGGACATTCTGCATCTGCTTTTTCTTCCCTCACTATTCCTGTTACACTGAGCTCAACATGATGGCACAAAGACACGAATTTTGCACTTCCAAGGACGCATCTGGAAAACTTTTGAATGTATGCAGTTTTTACACCATCCTGATTCGGATGATACAAACATCAGCAATACCTAATAGATTAATCACTTTCCTCACTTCGTGACAAAAATGGCCCAGATGTAGATGATCTAAGTTCTCTAATTTAAGCATTGCAAGTTGGCAGAAGTCCCTGAACAGCCCAGGCCACCAAACAGGAAACACCATGCTGAGGGATTTAGAAGGAATTTAAACTACGTAAGTCTGAGACAAATTTATTTTGTCTTGCAACTGTTTTAAAAACATTTTGCTGCCACTTTTGGGGACCTTGAGGGTTTGTTTCATTTTGGATTTTTGATAATATTTCTTTCTTTCGTCATCTTTTTTCACTTTCAGATTTATTACAATGGCTCTCCAACCTCCAGGAATATCTTTATACTGCTGCTATTTATCTGACATGCCCTTCTTGACCAGGTACTTTTCAGTCCCTTACTCCTGCCTTCCCAGTTCCTGCTGTAGGTATTCCTCAAGCAATGCCAGTTTTCCTTGCCTGGAGATTTGCTTCAATTACATTACAGCAGAATACATCAGTCTGTGTGTGTACTACATCCTTCCAAAGCCAATGAACTGCTCTAAACACAGTCTTAACCTTTGAGATCCTTCAGGTTTCAACTCAGAAACCTTCACTCAGATAATGGGGGCACCACAAATAAGCAGTGTTTTTCCATTTATCAAAATTTATCATCCTGGATCTTAAACTTGTTTTATTGACAACAGTATACACTAAACTCACATTTACTGTAAGTTTGGGTTTTCCCCACGAGATTCACTGTCTTTTGGACTCTATAAACCTCTGTCTTTCAAACAGCTATAAAGGAGTCTGTTCAAGCTAAAAACAAGAGTAAAAAGTTTAGTTTCAGAACCAAAGACTCTGTCTGAGCTTAATTCCACTATTATGTGAACTGCCAACACTACATATGGAACCATAGAGATAACTTTAAAATCTTCATCTTCCTATAAACTTTTAAATGACAAAGAAATTAATCTAGAAGTTATTTAAAACCTCATATAAAAACATCAAGCACATTTTATAAGTAATTTGTTCAATCAAGGTGCAAAGTAATGGAGTAAAGGACCTTAAAATATTGAAGTATAAGAGTTAATTGAGAATGACAACAATGTAAATTTGGAAGCCGGATCAACTGTCTAAGAAATGAAACAAATCATCCAATACTTGTAAACCTTTGCTATAGCCTGTAAATAAAGACAGCTGTCTGCTTTTTTGTTGCTCTTCTGAGAATCTAATACATATTTCTGTGCATATAGCCTGAAATCCTAGTGAATTAACCAGTATAACTAAAATGAAATAATACTGTCTCTTAATCTTGAAATCAAATCAATGTATCAATGTATAAATAACAACTTATATTTTTAATGGAATTAATTAATTAGTATAGAATTAATCAACTCATTCAAGTCCTGAAAAATCACAGGCATGATGCTATGTAACTTATTATGAGCCCTCTGAAACAGAAGGACAAGGTTTGAACTCAACATAAGGCTGCAACTGCAGAATTTTAGGCTATTATTTTTCAAGCAGCAGAAGCAGCTAACTCCTATTCTGCTTAAATGTTCTCTTGGAATATGGAATGTCTTGCAACTATCATTGTTTCTTTACATGTAAACTAGTTTTACACTTAGGAACAAACATAGATTATGGCTGCAGCAGTCTTTGTCAGAGTGAGTATGACATTCAAAACAGAACAAAAAATAGACCATGACACTGAAAGACTCTACCCCAAAGCAACAAGCAGGGATCAAGAGCTCCCTGCCTCTGCAATTAGCAGGGATCAAAAGCTGTTCTTTCATATACCACATGAAATCACTTTTAGTTAGTATCTTCAGCTGTGGTTTTCCTTTGGCTCTGGGCTTGGTACAATGAGAAATTCTCACTTTTTTTCTCCCTTTTAGACTGTCAGGACAGTAAAAGCTTCCATTGTGATGTGGATACTGAAGGAAGACACATCTTTTTGTTATTTATGAATACCTAGCTTCACAGTTGAAATACCAGTTTTTTCATCCCTTGGGTACTTTGACAGAATTCTTCTAAACAAAATACACATTCAATTGTTTTGCTCTGATAGCATTAATAGGACAAAAATTTGATCTTAAATCATGAACACTCATTTCCACTGTTTGTTCTGGTTATCTCTTGCTTCTATCTGTAAAAACTGTTTCAAAGATGTTATGAACAATATCTGGAAAGGAGATATCCTTACACACACAGCATTAAAGTCATCATCCCACTCCTCTTTGCAATGTTCAGCCTGCCTGATTTCCTCTCTTTGTTTTTATTTTTTCAATGACCAAATGGCCAATATTTTTCTCCTCTACCCCCCACAATTAAACTAGTCATATTTTCTTTAAATTTCCATTACCCAAACAAATTTAAAAGTACTCATAACCTTTCTTGTTAATTTTGAGGAGGCAGAAGTAATTTTCATTTGATCAGGCAAAACTAATCCTTGGCAATGTATCTCTCACTCATGTTAATTTATATTTCTTAGGTGTCAATTCAGCAATAAATTAAGGAGAGTTTGGTGATTTAATTTACACACAGAAATCCCTGCTCAGGTATTTCAGTGTAGTTATCACAGCTTGTGAATGATATCCAAAATACCTTCTTTTGATTAGTTAGATTTGATTTTGCAAAACTGAGTATGTGAAAATAATAACTGGGACTTTTATAGTAGATTTTTTTTAATTAGTTATTTTAGGTCTTCTAAACTATTTTTTGTGCAAATAACAGTTTTATTTCATAGCTTTAATCAATATTTCACAGTGTAAAATATGTATTCTACTTCTGTCAAGACTACAATACTAGATCATAAACTGTAGGATTTTTTTCTTCATTCTTATTATTCTTTAATCAGTACAAAATATAAATTTTTGGTTTTTGGGAAGAAACAGAGCTTTCTGTGCTGGACCTTTAGCTACTGATCTGGTTGGCTTTCACCCTGAGAAATACACCATTTTAAAACAACGTTTCATCTTCTTTTCAAAGTAAGGCCATTAGTGCTTTACTTTTATCTTAAATGTAGGAAGTAACATTAAGCAATATGAAATAGTATAGAATTATTTCTTTTTAAAGGTGCTGGATAATTCCTAATTAAACTAATTTTATAAATCAGTTTTAGATTTAGACCTCAGATAACTCTTACAGAGCAGGTAAATTTACAGAACCTTTGAGCATCTTTGCACTCGCTGATACAAACCCAGCAGAAGTTCTGCTGCTGCTAGTGCACAGCACATTTTGAAAGTTTTCTGAAGTTAAATAAGACCAAGTTCCACAAGATAAAAAAAAAAATAAAAATAAAAAAAAAAAAAAAAAAAGAGAAGTAATTTCATTCTCAGATAAGATGTGTTTTCGATATCAGATGGAATTTCCAAATGCAAACTCTTGCATCACATGAAACTTCTCCTCCATCACAGTGGTGTTTCCACATCATTCAGATAAGCTCTGGTGCAGGAAGTGAAAGAAGGAGAAAGACTTTCATTTCTCCTAATGATCAGTGTGGAAAGTATTTTGCAGTCTCATCTGAAACTGTGACTTCTCCCTTTCATTATGTTTTTTTCTTCTCCAGGAGGAAAATCAAGCAGGACAGAAGTGAAATGGGGTGGTGTGTCAATGGGAGAGTACACATGGAGATATTCCTCAGCAGGGGAATATACCAAGGCTGAAGGACTGCTCTGTTTTAAATAAAAATGTAGAGAAAACTGTCCACTTGGCTAACATGGGACATGCATGCTGAAGTTGGGATAACTGCTTTAGTAATGATTAATGGTGCTCTAGACAATACACAGCTAATGAAGTATCTGCTAAGAGACAGCATCATAAAAGTCTTCCTTTTTCATCTTGGTCTACACATAAGGGGATTCTGCACCCTTGATGATGAAAGGAAGTTAAAACTAAGAGGGAAAAAATAATGTGATTAATTAACTTAGAACACTTTAACACATAAAACAAAGTAAAAAACTGCCACTGCTTTATAAGCAATTAAAAATCCTGCATGAAATATTATGTGTATTTCAGTAGGGTTTATATATATATGTTTATTTAATATATACACATTTTTCGTTTTCAAAAGATTAATGTTCTATACATGTATCTGTTTATGAGCATATGTGTATGTTCTAAACCTAAGAAACACAATAGGTGCAAGTGCACATTCCCTGTTAGTAAAGCAAGAAACTAGTTCCATGTCAGCTGAAAATTAGCAAAAGGTAGAACGTCTAGGCTAAAAATAGAAAATTATTTAGAGTCTTGTGTGTTGCAGAGAACCTGATCTGAAACACATTAACTACCAGGAATTCAGGAGTTTCCTAGTACGTCAGCTTCCTGAGGTTAAAAACATTAAATATCTTCCTAGCTATCCTGTATGTAGCGTACAGCTCTGTGACTCCCTGGCAGATAGGCAGGAGAAACAGCAGACCTCAGAAAGACAGTCAAGGAATCGTGGATGAAAAAGAAGAAGCAGAAGGCCATCAAAGCACACAGACCTCACTTAGTCCCATCATTATTTGCCATTATAAGTGTAGGGAAGTAAAACCCTGCACTTGTAGGGAGTGGTCATCTGGTTCCCCCAAACTTCCTTTTTTTATTGGGATGTGAATATTTTAGAGATCTCTCAATTTAGGTTTTGTCCTGTTTCACTTTACCTCTGTTTTGAGAGCTATCCATACTGTTCATAACCAAAGTTAAAATCTGAGTCACCCATGACAGAGGATTATAGAATAGCATCCTTCCTGTTTAGACAGCCATTTCTCCATATCACATTCAATATTTTAGTTATTTTTAGATTTTGAGGTTCTGTAAATTTGCATACATGGAACAGTCTCACTTTAGAAGTTAACACCTTTGGTTACAGGTCCCTGTACAAGGTTTCAGTCCTAAATTCATGCATTTGCAACCAAAAGCTGAACTGGAAAAGTATAAATAGGATCCCTTGTAAGTGGAAACAGAAAGATCTTTGGAGTGAAAAGTAAATGCTATTTAAGTTTTTGTTTGTATTGTCTGCTTTTGAGCATATTTGCTGCCTATCCATGTACGAATAAAACACTACAGCTTGTGAAGGAATAAGGATTCAATGTAATTTATTAAAGGTTTCTGCAGATTTATTTTTTTTTTTTTTGCCACTTGGTGAGATCAAGGTGATGATGACCTCTTTCTGTTTTTCTACAGATGTATTAAAAGGCTTTAGACACTTCGGAGAGAGTGTTTAGAAAGGATTTTAGCCCCATGAGGGTGAACAAGTTTCCTTTCTCACACACACAGTTTGCAATGCTGTCATTCATCTGAAGGAAAGTTGTTTCCCCTTCCATCTGTTTCAGCTTATGCACACACAAAATCCACACTAAGTCTGTAGGGAAGGGAAGAGCTTCCATTCTCCATTGCTGCCTCTTCGGTCTGTTGTGTGTTTTAGCCCTTGCTGTACTTTTTACCTCTCCTTGGCATCCCAGAAACTCGATTTCTTCTGACATTATAGTCAGCTGTGTTCAGTCTAGGCCAGAAGCACACACCAGCCACTGATGCCAAAAGGCCACTTTTCCTTTGGACTGCCTTGCAGTGAGATGTAGGATCCCTTTTCTTCCCAAATAGCTTATTCCCTTCAATCATGCTTGACCGTGTTTCTTGGCTCCCAAAGTTCATTACAGCTCCCTAGCAGAAGTTAAGTGATCCCAAATCAAATTTGTGTAAATCAACTAAACTGCAAATCATCAGTAGGAGCAAACATCAGGATCACCTGACACTCCAACAGAGTAACCTCAACTGAATACACATCCGAGAAAGAAATTTACTCCACTGCAAAACTAAACTAGTTGTAAACAAGCAAAAGAGAATTATGATCTCTTCATATTTCAGACACAACTTGAGTTTTAATAAATCATCATCTGCTAGAAATGACTGCTCAAAACTCACTTTTTTTATGTTACTATTACTTCTCTATTGTAGTTGGCGAGCAAAATTGGGCTGAAAAAATGATTTATTCTTTTTTATATATTCTTTGGTAAAGAAAGAAAAGATAGAGCGTGAACACTTTCATTTTCCCCTCTAAACCATAACTCCTTGTCAGGAAGGTTTATTTAAAGAAAAAACAAACATACAAAAATCAAGATAGGTCAGCACAGGGAGAAGAAAGTAGCAAAGGAAGTAAATCTGTATGGGAAGGAATCACAAGAATTTTACACAAAAAAATAGAAAATAAAAAAATTAGACATAATCATAGACAGTTCTTGCACAATGTCACCTACATATCTGGCTATACAAGTCACTTATAGCTTCTCTAACTAGATTATGAGTTAAACAAAGAGCTTGCTGAGACAAAAATAATTTTCTCTATATATTAGCAGAATACATTTTTTTTTCAATTCATTGCATTATCTAGACAATAACAGCAAAGAGATGTCATTTTTAGAAGAATATGGAGTTTTGCTTTTTTTCTTAAAGCTCACACTATTATCTAAACAGTTATCCCACAGAAAGAGATTAACTTTTTCTAACACAAAGGACATCTAAGTCCAAACTGTTTACTTTGTAAATATAATTTACATTAAACTAAGGGTAAAAAAGCAGCTTTTTAAGACGAATTTTCCATTTCATTACTTTTGTGCGAAACTCAGAGAGAAGGAAGTGCATCTGGGAGTGGTGAGTGAGGTAGAACCTGAGGGAGAAAGGAACAGAGACAAAAGGTATGAGAGAAAGAGGGTGAGAAATAGAGTGAGAGAGGCAGCATGAAATGAGAAAAGGGTGAAAAAAAGAGAGAGAGATGGAGAGATAAAAGGGAGAATGGGGGTGAGTAGAGAGAAATTGTGCATGAGAGAAGCACAAGGGAGAACCCATTTTTGCTTTATTAGTAAGACTGAGAAGAATTTATGATATCTAATGAAATGTAAATATAACTTCTGAAGAAAATTAAACTTTGTTTTCCTGCCATAAGTTTTCCTGTCTTTCTGATCTTCATTTTTAACACCTCCCAGAAAACCAAAACTATTCCCCTTTTTGACATCAGTGCCAAGCAGCAGTAATCCCAAACCTTATACCAAGTCCAAGGTGTTGTCAGGGGACCTGATCTGCCCTGTCAGAGAGGAGTAGATTTCTACTAGAGTACTGCAAAGCTGTCATGACCAAAAATTCAGTTCTACCAGCAAGCAGGTCAGGGGTCTCACTGTGACAGACACAGAGCTTAATCTCTCTTCCACACCTTTTGCTGTGAAACAGTAGATATTTGAGTACTGCTACTCCAGCCACTGTGTTCTACTCTGCACAAAAACAGCACCTCTGTAAAACACATCTGAGGATCACCCAGCATTAAATTGGGATTAGAAGAATCAGAAGTTTCATTGTAAATTAAACTGGAGTACGGAAGCAAGGGACAAGAAGGAAAAAAACCCCAAAATTCCTACAGACAAACTCACAGACCAACCCCCATATATCACCTGCCAAAGATTCCGTCTGCAAGAGTCAGTTCATTATATGTGCTGAGCACTCTAAATAAAATAATCTCTTCTGATTACAATGAAAACAGTGTCTTAATAGGATGACATCAGCTGCAGCACTTCAGCTGGGCTAAGGCTGCTGTCTCTGAAAGACTTTGATTTGCCTCATCACAGATGTTTTTCCACGGTGGTAGCTACAGACCCCGAGCAGAACACACTCCTTTCCTGATGGTGCCTCGCTGCTCGCAGTGTGGAATAATATCAGTGGAGCCTGGGAAACTGATCAACACAGAACTAAAAGCCTCTGTCAGATAAACCAGACAACCTGCAGGTTTAGCAACAGAGATGTGAAGGTTTGTTGAACACTTCCTGGTGAGCTGTCACTAGCTCTGAGTAAGTGACCCTAAGTTAAATGCTCCTTCAATAGTTTTCATTCATGCAATATGCATACTCTTTTCTAAAGGATTTCTCTGATTTAATCTTAAAATATTTGCTAGGCTGAAAGCAAAGACATCCAAGATGCCCTGAAAATGATAATGACATAATATTCTGCTTTGTTCCAAGCCTATGTCAAAACATGGTTTGTAAAAAATGAAAATGGGACAATTTCTCTACCAAAGCTCATGTACACCTTCTTTCACCTTTGTAAGTGGATGCACAGGGTATTCTAGGAAAAAGTCTTCCCAAATACCGCTGTGCTACTGCTCTCCACGTGGATCCACCACAGTAGCCTCTAAAGGGGCCAGGATGCAGGAAACCTATGATGCTCAGGCAGTAATGCTCAGTTTGCTGTCTGTGGCTTATCACCACAACACTGCTTGAACTTCCTCTTCTCTGTGCTACTGCAGGGGGAAAGGAAAGGGAGTTTCAACAGCGTCTTATCACTGGGATCTTGCACCATGCTGACCCAAACAAACTTAAACATCAAAATAATCCCCACATGATTTTTTTTCTGTATATTATTTCAGCAAAATTTCCAGTGAGAAGGAATGTAAATTTCTGAAAAGCGTTGCTAAGAAGTAAGTATTTTCCCTCAAGGATTAAGCATCAAGTCACAATACATTCCTGTAATTCTTACTAGGAAATATGATTATTTTAAAAACTACAAGAATGCCTGCAGTGTATAAACCTATGACACACTCACCTGCAAAGCACCATGTTAACCTGAGGGCATTTAATGCCACAAATGTTTAGTCCTGAAGTCCACATCCAGGCACTTTTCAGAAGATATTAGCTCTTTCAGATTATCAGTGCCAAGCTCTTTTCCTATAAGTACATTCATGTCAAAAGTAATTCACACTGTGGGTAGAGGGATCAAGGATTTTCCTAGGATTTGCCCAGGCCTCTGCATGCAGCTAGCTCTACAAAGATTTGAGTTATAGCTCTCTGTTATGTTTGGGTGATACCAGAAAATAATTTAAAAAAAAATAAAAAATCAGGTGTTGGGTTTTCCACTGTGGTTCCCAGTTAGTTTCTTGCAGAGTGTACACAGGTACAGGATTTCTTTTCATTTAAGATTTCAGTGACTGACAGGTCTCTCAAGGCCACTTCAGCTCAGCCCAGCTGAGCTCAAAGACTACTCTGGGACTGCTGAGGGGCCAGTCCATGGATCAGAGAACACCGAGATGGACAAATACAACTCTGCAGTTCACTGCTTTTATCACACAAACCAAAGATGCCAGAGATACAGCCATCCCATTAAATTATATACATTTGAAAGTTAGAGCCTTCTGAAAATTTGCATAAGCATTTCATACATATTTTAAAGAAAAAGCTCACAAAACACTTCTATGGAATAGTTGAAGAGTTTGGAGGAAAAAAACTATGCAGGTAAATTACAATCACATCGACTTAGTGATATGAGTTATAAAAATGGTGACACGGATTCTGTCTGCTTTTCAGGGACAAAGCTCGTGGAAATACAAACAAAAAATATTATTTTAGATGAGAAATCTGTTAAGTAGCTTTTTCTTCATTTTGTAAGATCTTCAGAACAAAAAGTTACAATTACCCTCAATTGTAATTGTTTAAAATACATGTGCCATATAAGGATTATATTTTTGCCTTTTGCTTGTGGGTTTGCATTCTTCCTTGAAAAACAAAGATGTGCACCTTTTCACCACCATTTCCCTTATTCATGTATAAAGTAAGGTTTTACAGTCATGTTTTTAACAAGACAGAAAAACATATACCTTCTCCCCCACCCTCCATCCACTTTCTGATATTTAATTAAGTGTTGGTTTGTTACTTTGTTCTTCAAATACTCAGAAAAATTTAGATGGGTGTCGCAGAACATGACATTTCACAGTTCTTTAAAACCAAGCTTTATTCTAAGCAGCACTTGAATAAGAAGCTTCCTTTCTATTGGGTTTGAAACATTTAAATATATTAGTGAATTGCTTTTTTACATAGTCTGTCCTAAAAAATGAAGGAGGGAAAAAAACCCAAACAAAATAAAGGTTTTACTGGAAATATACACAAACACCCAGAATGCATGTCTACAGTCCTAATGTGGGGTAGTCCTACTGCCTCAGGAATGCACTACTGCAACAAGAGGAAGTGTTTTACATTCCTCCTGAAGATATTTTACTCTAAATATTGCCACCATAAGCACTTCTCTGTCATCAAGTGATTTGTATCTCTACGGACAAGGCCTCTGTTACAACTCTCCTAGAAAGCAGACAGGAATGCAGGTCTTGAATTTAACTGTCTAAACCTGAAAATCAGAACTCTCTCCACCAAAAGCCCAGCTAATTACACCCTACCTTGCTACAGAAGGAAACTACCGATCCACACTACCTAACAGACTGAACAGATACTGCTCAGGCAGTTCTGCAGATGCCTGTCCTGCAGCTGAGCAAACACTGGGATAACATGTTAATGACAGCTTAAATAAATCAGATTGGCCATTTTTGGTGTCTACCTGAACGCTGAAAAAGAAGATGGGTAAAGGATTAGGGCAACTGAGGTCTTAAGGACAGCTTCATTCAGGATGAAGCATGTCCTTTTTAGACATTGCAGTGCATAAATTGCTGAGTTACATAGGCACTCCAAACTGCCTAGAATCATGTCACATTCTCACCACAACAGATCTCTGTTCACCAAAGGGGAGTTTGCTGAAGGAATAAAGGAGTTGGTGGTTCATTCCATATCCTATGCTGCGACAGTATTCACATTTCTTTCCCCTATCATTGTTAAAAATAATGCTGCCATCCCTTGAGCACATTGTTTCCAAATATCAACTGCCTTTACATAGCAGGTTTTGCTTGGGTTTTGTTTTTTTTTTTGCACAGAAGCAGTACAAAATATACTCATATGTCTCTTCACATGGCAAAATAATTCCTTGTCAGCAATGGAATTCTACTCAGCAGATGTTAATTTCATCTGATTACAGACATAAAAATAGATGAGTATACAGACTTTTCTGAGAACCTTTTATTCATCTGCAGTTGCTTTGAACTAAAACTTTCACTATTCTTCTATGAAAAATCATATGAGGATGTGACCATATGAAAGTTTGTTTTGCCCATATTTTGAGCTAAACAGGAGCATGCAGAAAATAAAATATGTTAATTCTGTTAGCATGTCTTAATACCAATTTAGTGAATTCTCCTAAGAGATATTAGTGTGGCAATGGATTTAAGATAAAGCAATAAAATAAGTTCAGACTCAAATTTGAGTACACTCAGAAAGTGGGTTGCAATGATGCAATTTCTCAAGTGTCCCCAATATTTGTTGTTTGTGTATTAGGGCAGTTCATTCTTTTTGTGAATCTTTCCCACATTACAAGTTTAATCCCCTTGGTGCTGAAAGCTTTTAACCACTGCAGAAGATCTTGCAAAATGTCAGTGCAGAGCATGTCACAGGAGTGAGACCAAAACACCACATGTTTCTCACAGAACTCTCAAGATGCAAGAACTCAGCAAAGCTATTTGGAAAAAATATTAACTGTCGTTTTTCATTCTCATTTTAAAGAACATAAATTGTTAATTTCCTTTTAATGGCAATAAATTTTCTTAACTAAACTAGAGATTATGGTTGCATTTATTTTAGGATGTTCAGTGTGAGGGATTTTGAAAAGTCCATGTTTTTCATCCAGAAATGCCTCATTTATCAAAATCTGATAAGGACAGCCTTTGAAACTGTTTCATCTTGAATATTAAACTTCTGTAACTGCTCAGTTTGAGAGCATTTTATTTTGAGTATTTGGAGTATACAACTTCCCCATGTGTGCCTGAACATCGAAAGTTTTCTTAAAATTAGTTTAGCACAAACTTTCTCTTTATGCTAAATGAGTGAAGTGGAATAGACTTTGCTAAGGCCTATGGGATTGTTCTAAACCTCATCAAAGTCTTGTTAAAATTGACATGTTCTTCTTGGGAAAATAATTGTGACCACTCAGAGTTCTGGGCAAGCATACATGCAAAATGATAACACTTGAAAGAAAATAGGAAAGAAAAGAAACACTAGGGGTTATAAGTAAAAGTAAATGCAATTTTATACCTGAATGAAGGAAGACAAACACATTTTATATTATGGACACATCTCATTCTCAGAAATTGATGAACAACTTTGCTGTTTTTTTCTCTGCTGACCGTTTAACTGATAACTACTAGAGAGAATTTATTTTAAAAGAATGAGGTACCCAAAAAAGGGAGACTGAACCATGTATTTGCAGAATGCCAAAAAGTTTACATTAACTGCTTACTTCATACAATTAAGAGACAGATGAGCCTGCCATCCTTACTTAATTAACATAAATTTGACTGCTAAATAGCATAATATATTGCTCTTTCACTTTACCATTTACAAATGAAGAAATCTTTTGTCTAGGCTTACAGTATTATGAATATAAGTAGCTTGAAAATCAGGATCATTAACCAGGTAATCCTTGCCCAATATCTGGGAAAGTCAAAAGGATTGATCAAGATTTTACTGAATTTTGAGCATTAAATATAACCTTTGAATAGATGTTCTATCTGCAACACAAATTTCACAGCATTACTTTGCTAATTAGACCTATCAGCTGAGACAACTTGTAAGCTTCTGCTGTCACAGGTTGCCAGGGCTCTTCTTTGAGGATACAGTCACCTATGCCTTCTCTGTTTCAACAGCCTGGCTGAAGTGTTATGGGGTAAATGCATCTGGAACTGCCTCACAGACCAGGTCAGGCACCCATCACAGCCTCTTAGGCAAGGAAATTACTCCAAAGCTCCAGTGCAGTAACCAGATGCTTTAAAACATTAGTCTCTAATTTGCAGTAACTTTTGCACAATAATAACATTAGAATAACAACCCATGCTCTGTACTAAATCTCTCTTACAAGCAGTGTAAGCCTACAAGGACAGACTATTGCTTGAGGACTTCAGGAAATTCCCTTAAATGAAAGACAAGAATCTGACCACTGAAAAATAACAGAATTGCCTGCCAGTTTCTTCTTCATGTGTCAGACATGGTTGAGAAAAAAACCTCAAATATCAAAAAACCCACTTTGTACTCCTGTAAATGCAAATTAAGAACAATTTGAGTGAGTATGCTTCCTGAGCACCCTATAATATGCTAAAGCCTTGTATGTATGTGAGAATGGCTCCAAAACCTAGTATGTGGTCCTAGCAGTTGTGATACCCCTGATTAAGAAATGCTACATCTGCTCCTTTGTGGTTCCATTTTCTCTCCTTTACACCTTTATCTTCAGCCTGCCTTTTAGCTTCAGTAATAAAGAGCAATTGTTAAATCTAAAATTACATATTTCATGACAGTATTTTGCGAAGTCAAGACCATTTGCTCTCTTAAACACTAATACAACATAATAAATGTTGTATTTCATGTAAAAAATATTAATATCACTGCATTGGTCACTCATAAATTTTTCCTAATACAGATATATCGGAAATTTGCCATTAAATTAAAATGCTATGCTTCCTTCCCCTACCCACCCCACACTGATCTCAGTAAATACAGCTTTGAAAGGCATTCGGATGACCTGTGATTTCAGTTCTAATTTTTTTTTTTTTGGGGGTGGGGAGGGAGGAGGATGGTGGGGAAGGCAGGAAGAGAAACCACTTCAGTATTATGTCTGTTGTACTTTAGAAGTGGGATACAGTAGGCTCCTGGCTCACTCCCAGTCCTGTGTGTGACCATGTGGCCCAGTAAAACCCTGTTGTCATTGATAGTAACAGGCCATATGCTTTGTATGGAGCCTGCAAGTCCTCAGCACTGTGAGTGAGGACTTGTCTCTGCCTTGCTCTGTCTGAGTTCTCTTGACCTGCCATCAGATTTGTTTTGCCTGCATGAGCTGTGGCAGCAATTCCTCCAGCTGATAAGCTGTCCATGGCTAATTTGTTCTGTTGTTTTTCTTTTCACGGCACAGAAATATCTTTTATATTTATAGCAACAAACAGTCATTTCATGTAGCATAAGATTCTATTCTGACACATCGTGTAGAGCAGCACAGGTCTGGTACAACAGAGAGTTGCTTTAAAATGCAAGAGATGAGGTTTGGATGAGGTATTGGGAAGAAATTCTGTACTGTGATGATGCTGAGGCACTGGAACAGATTGCCTGAGGTTGCTATGAATTCCCCATCCCTGGAAGCGTGCAAGGTCAGGTTGGATGGGGCTTGGAGCAACCTGATTTAGGGAAAAGTGTCCCTGCCCATGTCAGGAAAGTTGGAACTGATAATCTTTTAAGGGCCTTTTACAACCCAAACCATTCTTTGCAGAGTGGAAGCACAGGATTTGGTGCAGTAGAGTGTGTTGAGAGATGAAGCATTGGCTTGGCCCTGGAAGACTCCACAGCAGCAAAAATCTCATCTGTTGTCAGTTGAGAAATACAGAATTGCAGCTGGAAATCAGATCTGGTTTTAGGGAACAAAGAAATGGTGGGGAACATATACAAATGCATTCAAAGTATGTATATAGTAAGATTGAGTGTAACATGGAGCTGAAAAATAATGAAAGAAAGCAAGATGCAAAGATGTATTAGCAAACATTAAAGTGATCCCAAGTGGATGTTAGAGTGAGAAAGAAATGACCGGTATAATCATCACATTCCTCCTGGAAAAGTAGACTGAATGCTGACAAATCCCCGGAGCTTACCATGAACCATGAGAATGACCAGATCAATATTAGACCAAAGGGAGCATAGAAAATGGACAAGCATAGCACCAGAAACCTCCCCCAGCCCCCAGAAACTAAGTGTGTGTATTGCAATTTAAAAGATATACTTACTAAGGGGTTTTTTTACTGTTTTTAACTCCATTGTTATTCTTTTTCTGTAATAGAACTAGACTAATAATGGGTCTTGAATTACATTGTTCAGATTTTGGTGATAGTAACAATAAACTCTTGGATGTCTATGTAAAGCGTGTTTCCTCTGTGCCCATAAACAAGATTTGAAAGTAACTTATGTATTCACCTGACATTATGCTACAACCTTTCTCAGCCTGATGAAAATTCAGGAAATTCAGCCAGCAGTAAAAGTGTTCCCAGGAGACTAGAAATGTAAGAACAATGAAATGGGAATTACACAGGCAAACAAAGGCCAAAAAAATTGTGAGAAGCCCCAATAATTGTGAAGACTTAATTACTTCATAAAGTTTTCTATTTTCATATATACTGTGTTAATTTTTATTTTTATATTGCCTATTAAGAAACGTTTGAGTCAATGTTAAAATGGGCATTCTTAGAGCTGGTAAACCAAAATTACGTCTATCATATGCTCTACTTATGAACAGTAATGCTGGCTTTCTTTCTCCTCACATTCATGATCTGATCCTAAGATTACTTTGAGCACTGAAATGGAAATTACTTTTTTTTTTTCCTAGTGGGAGTAAAACAGGCAAGCAAAATGGAGAGCTGGTCAAAGAGTCACCACAATGTAACTCAGTGCTTTTTAAACAGCATTACCAAGTGGCCTGGCTGATAAACGAGATATTTAACATGTTGGCATGTCAAGGACTGAAATATGCTTTAATTATTGTTGCTTGGAAATGCTCTTTCCTTTTCAAGTGTGTTCAAATCTCTAGTCCACTGACAGTTATTTTTTAATTTTTTTTTGCTTTTTGTAGTTCCCCGACATTTATAGCAAAAAAAAAAAAAAAAAAAAAAAGATGTTGCCATCAGGCAAAACATTTTTGTCATTGAACCTACCAGTCTCAGTATTTCATAATATCCAGGATCTGTTAGAAAAGTATTTAGAGGAGTAAGACTGCTTGTCCATCACATTGATTTCCTGTCAGAGTGCCACAGACATACAAGTTGTCCTCAAGAATAATTTATTTAACTTCTTTCCACCTCAAAGCTTTTGTCTGTATTCTGGTAATGTAAACAGCTTCAGCATCATGTCCTGTTCTTCAAGTCTGAGTGTGAAACTTTGCCATAGGCAGTGAACTGTTTCTCAGAGCATGCAACACCAGAATTGCTTTGGGCTAGTCATTTTCAGAATTATTTCTATACTGAGGCATTTAGCAGTCATATTCCTTACGAGACCACAAGAAAGGGAGAAGGCAGTATTTTATTTTACAGAGGCAAAGACAATGGTGCTTAAATTTAAAGGAGTTTTCCTTTCTTAAATTTCAATTGTGCATATAGCCTCGTCCATAAACGTGGGAGAGAGAACTAAAGTTACTGCTGCTCAAAAGCAAGATTTGCCCACCTAATAAACACACAGCCATTGGCTTAATACAAAAGAAATACTCAGAGTAGATAAAAGATGCTACCAGACATTTCCAGATAACACAGTTCTGTGACTCTAAAGAAAATTTGTACTTCCTTTAGAGACCCCTCCTTTGGAGAGGAGGCTGCTATCTGCTTCAGATGGATATGTTTAGCTTCCTGCAGTAACACCTTCTCATCACTGGGGAACTGCCAGGCAGGGCTGGCTGAAGTGCTGTGACTCTTGGGCACGGTCTGTGGGTGCTCCCACCCAGATCCTGCCTGTGCTGGAAAGGGTGGGTGCAATGCTGAAAGCTTACCTGGTTCTTCTGCAAATAAGAAGCTCCCAAAGTCAATTCCAACTTCATAACTCCTTCTTCTTCAGACTGCAGCTACCTAAGGCAATCCTTAATCAGCTCACATGTTCATACAGCACTTCAAGTGGGAATTTTTTACCTCTATAAAATAAAAAAGTAATGGGCTCATTTCTCTAAAACAAAAACTAGAAAAAAGCAAAAGCAAAGGCCTTGTTTCAGGCCCTTAGACCCTGCTTTAGTTCTTCTTTTCTCCTACTGTATTCTGGAGTGTACTTCCTCCAGATAGGTCATGCTCTTCACACCTACCACAATTATTCATTCCTGGTGTAGGTCAGACTACCTAATAACCCTTACTGATAAAATGGTATCACTTGTTTCTTGATGGAATTTTGTCAGTCTTCAGGCCTGGCCATTGATTCCTTTCAAAAACTCTTTTTGCACCTTTATCTCCTGGCAATTTTCCTATGCATCTGTGTATAGAAGATGTTATCACTTCTTGATTATTTCTTATCCTGCTGGCTTTTCATACTGGTAGAAGAAAGCACAAATACTCCTGTGTTGTTTTTTTTTCACGTTTAGCACATGCAGCATCATAAACCTATCTAGCTATCAGCTGTCTCTAAAGCCTTATTTCTGGCTTAAAAGTAAGAGGAGAGCCTGTTCCAGAACTCACTCATTAGCTTTAATCCTAGATGCTGATTAAACGTAACATTCTGCTAAAAATATAAATAATAAAAATATTAATAATAATAATTTTAAAAAAGGATGTCTGGCAACACGTGGTCACATATGAAATACATTACATGAATAATCAATGCATTTTGTCAATGTTAGCTACTACACAGGAAAAAAAAATGGTGTTTTTTTTGCTCTTTCATTTAGGTAGGTCTGTGTAACATTATCAGTTGTAATTGGTGTAACCAGTAATGTTTATAAAGTTTGTGCAGTGATGAATCTCATTTGAACAGCTTAAGATTCAAACATCCTGAGTGTCTCAAATAATGTGAACAGCTTTATCGCACTATTGCTCTGAAACAAACTCAAATGATATTTGCTAGAAGTACTTTAAAAAGCCACTCTCCTCTCACTTTCCTCTGCCCTCCCAGTCCCCTCAGACCAAAACTGACCACCAGCAGTCACAGAAATGTCCCTTGCCTTATGGATGAGACACGGCTCAAGAAGCAATAGACCTGTCCCAGCCTCTGGAAAGGAACAGTTGCACAGCTGAACACATTATTACTCACATGGCATCAGCAACAAGGTCACACAATTAGCATCAGCTTTCTAAACCTCTTCCTCTCACCCCTTTGCTGTGTTTATTGTCCTCATAATTTGACCATTACTTCATTATTACTAATTGCTCTCCTAGGCTAAGTTTCCTTTCACGTACTTCTTTCTGCCAGTGGTTTCAGTCTTTAATCCAGAATTCCTTTTGCAAGAAATAAAATCTTTATAATTTTAAAAAGTATAAAAATATTAGCTGTTTATATCCCATGTCAAATATCACTGTTTGGCCATCATATCAGAAAGTAAGCTGGCCTCATGCACAGGCTGGTAGACTACAGAGATCACACTTACCCAGTGAAGTTTCTGCTCTATTGTCTGTATAATACACATTGGTTTTCTTATTGGCCGCCTTTTCATTTTAAATTGTGTCTCCATCACAAGAAAAGAAAAAGAAAAAGCCTTCAGGAGAGTTCTTTGCCACCTGCATCATCAGCCACAACAATGAGATCAGCCATAAACAAGGGGAAAATCCATAGTACTGATACTACACCTTATTAATTAGCTCAGTCTGAAGCCCCATGTATTATGAATCTTTCCTAATTAATAAGGCATTTGACATTCAAAAGTAACATATTTTGCCTTTTGCAAATCAAAATTTTAATTATCATCTTTATTGCATCAAATGCTTTTAGCTAATTTGGATGGTCAGCAATATTATTATACTTCAGTAATTAGGTAAAAATCTACCTGTATGTTTTATCTGCTCTGCTCTGTAAAATATTTACTATTTTGTCAAGGCAGCTCAAGAAGAATTGGATTAAATTAGAACCTGTATGCTTCTCTTCAACAGCCAAGCAGAACAATGCTACTGCAAACCAGAAACTGTTTTCACAGCCACAGTCCTGTCATACCATGTTCTGCCCAAGGGTACTGTCACCTCCTGTGAAGTCCAAAGACTGATACAAATAACAACTGAGTCATTTTTCATAGACCTTCTACTGATTCTTTCACACTGCCTGCATCTCTGATCTTCCTTCCCAGGATTTTGCCCTGCAAGTAGGAAACTGAGCCTGTACTGTAGCTAATGATGCACTGCTTAGTTACTGACTTCTTGGTCCCAGTTACACAATTTCCATGTTTCTGTGCTCTCCTGCCTGGTGAGATGGAGCTGAGGACCTGGTGAGGACAGAGGGATTGCCCTGTGACAGAAGTTTGGCCGCACATGGGTGTTTTCCCAGTTTACACATTTTCTGCTGACTGTTCTCTTAATGTTTGTAGTTATTTACAGGACATAGACCTTGTATGTTCTGTAACAGTTAAGAAAGAAGTAAACAAAAAGAGAACACTTCTATTAAAAAGTAGTGATTTCTTAACAAAAAAACCCAAACCAAACCAAACAAAAAAAAACCCCAAAAAAACCCAAAAAAACCCCAGAAAACCAACCCATAATGAAGTCAGAGCACCACAAGCACCATACTCAAACTTTCCAATATAAATTTTAATTAACTAGTAGTACTGTTGTAGCAGATTAGAACCTCTGCTTAGTGGCCAAGGCCCCATTTAGATGTGTACTACATAAGAACAGAAGGATGTGCACACTAACTCAGTTATTTTGTGAGTTTCTGTTGACTTTCATTATGTCAGTAACTGAAACTGAAATTTACCAACACTTTGTGGTGTTCTAGTTTTTAAAGAAATAAATCAAGTGATTATTGATAAATATACTTTATACAAACTATTTCTATGCAAAATAATTAAAAATGCATATATTAGTACTATGTGTTATTCAAATAAACAGGATGCAAAGATGAGAAATCTTACCCACTTTTAAAGAACTACTGGTATCCAAACCAAAAAGTTCTCTTTTTCATATGACAGGTTTCAACAGCAAATTGAAGAAATGCAAATCATTATAGTTTTTCAGCATAACGATTGCCTGCAAGCCAGTTTCCACACATATTAGTTTATTTAGTTCTAAAAATAAAGATCAAAACAAAGACATGTGACCATGTGTTTTTAATATATTTTCCGTTAATTGAAACCTTTTCCAAATTATGAAAGTAACCGGTACACAAGTGTGTCTAGAGTCACTTGTTCATCATAGTCACCTAAAGATCTGGCTCAAGACATGAGCTGTGTTAAAGCTATAAAAGTATAACCTGGTCTAGTCAATCACAAAATTTAAGAACAAAATTCTCCTGGATTGCATAGTAACTCTCACACAGCTCTTGAAAAGTAAGATATTTTCTTAGCAGAATTCCACATCGTCTTTACAAACTTCATCATATTCTCCAGGCAAGAAAATACTAAAAATGAAAGGGAGAGAATATTAACTGGATTTCTACTCACCTGCCTTTGTGTCACAACTGATACCCCCAGGGAGGGGCAGTAGTAGTAAAGACTGAGAACTAGGGTTTATTTCATCCACAACATAAACAACTTAATTCTGTTCAGGTATTTTCCTGTCCTGTTTACAGTCACATACCTCTGTCTTTACCTACAGCTGTCTTCAGCCTGGTTTGCTAAGGCAACAGACCTTACATGATGCCTCTGCTTGTCTGTCAGTTCATCCTAGTAACTTAGTGAACGAGTCCAGCACAGGCCCATGAGAAGTTTCAGGGTTCATTTTTCATATGAGGAAAGGTGGAAAGAGCTGGGACTGTTCAGCCTGCAGAAGGCTCAGGGAGGTTTCAGAAATTTTGTATAAATACCTGATGACTGGGAGAGAGGAAAAGGGAACCATGTTCTTCTCAGTAGTGCACACTGACAGGACAAGAGGCAAAGAGCATGTATTAAAAACTGGAAATTCCATAAAACCACTAGAAGATGCCTTTTGGTTTGTTTGTTTGTTTTGGGTTTTTTTGTTTGTTTGGGTTTGTTTTGTTTTGTTTTGTTTTTTACTGTGGAGTTGGTTAAATACAGGACCAGACTGCCCAGCGAGACTGTGGAATCACCATCGCTGAATGCTTTCAAAACACAGCGTGGTCCTGGCCAAACTGCTCTAGCTGATTCAGATTTAGCAGCAGGATTTGGACTGGGTGATCTCAAGAGTCCCCTTCCAAGTTAAACAATTCTCTGATTCCGTAATTATCCCTTGATCAAATTCAGCCACAACCCCTAGAAGAGTAGCTGACTTAGACATTTCAAACTCCTAAGACTTTTTGGAAATATGTATATTAAAAGGAGGGGAGGAAGAGGGAACACCACTTTTCCCAGGTCAGAAAAGACAATTAGCACTCTGCACTCCTCAGCAGCAACAGTTAGCTCCCAAATAGCAGGCATATTGGTTCTTGCATAGCTGCCTGGCTCATCAACTCCTCCTGCCTTTGCAAAACAGGTCCCCTATTTCCATTCTGCAGCAGCGGATACAGAAGGGATATGGGATTATTGGAAAAGAAAGCAGCTCAGTGAGAGGACTTTAGAAGACACTAGAAGTGCAAAGGTAGAAGGCAGAAAAGCAGTGACGCAGCTGCATGAGAGGGGATGAGGTTATTTCAGAACACAACTGTGTAAAATCAGGCTTTAGACATTGCACCACTCATGGGATGATTGATGAAGAGAGAGAGAGAACTGTTGTAGTGCTGAATGCTGCTTGTGTACCACACAGCACTTTTCCACGTGTTGTAGAAGCAGAGCAAAAAGCATTACCTTGATCCATTGCCCAGGCTACTCCATCCTTCTTCCTAAAGAAGCAATTCGTCCATGTACAGTACCTTACCACGTAGTTATTCTTCTTTCAGGCTGGTGCATTGCTATATATCATTGCCTCAGGCTTCAAATTGTCTCCCTCCACACACAGATTTAGCAGTCAGCTTGCACTTGCCATTGTTTCAGCAGAAGTAAGAACATTGAGCTTGGAAAGCAAATGGACAACCCTGGAGAGGAAAGGGTGAATGCTATGCAGCTGGAGGTTCAGGAGAGACATTCAAAACCATCTGCTTTTATTTTGTTACTGGGTGGTTTTATTTCCTGCTGTTTTCATACTGTAATAACATCATTAATCTCCACTTTGATTCTTGCCTTTCTGCAGCTGGAGGATTGTATAGCCACACAACACAGGAACTGGCTATTGAACTTATAAGACCTGAAGTTGTTTCTTGGTGCAACATGGCAATGGATGAAGACAAGGATTTGAATGCTCCAGAATGGTTGATAAATCATGAAGGTGAGCCTCAGAAACATGACAGCAAAAGCAGGCAGATGAGCTGGATTTTTAAGCAGCTTCCAAACTATGAAAGGAACAGGAGCTGAGAATAATATTAATGATGTAATAAGGAAGAAAAAGTGTTAGAAACATTATCTGGACAGCACAGTAAGTTCATCAAGTTTTTTTGGTATGGTAGTTCTTGAAAAAAGGTACTTGCCCTTGACTACCTGCTACCATCCAGGGAAACAGCCCATTTCAGAACTTCTGTATTACCAAAACCCCTTGCAAACATGATTCCACCTTGTCAGGATTTCAGAAACTAATCAATTACCTAATAATTTGAGGCAAGAAGACTTACTACAAAAATCATACACCTCCTTAAAACTTTTGTTGAAGATACACATTCATATTAGGGATGATGGTGACTATTTGGAACAGTTGTTTTCAAGTTCAGAGCATATTTTCAGGCACTCAGGGCCTTGGCTGACTCTCCATGCCCATTCTGACACAGGACCTAATAACTTTCCCAGATTCACATTGGTCTGGGGCTTAACTCCTCCATAGCATCCCTGTGAATTAACAGCTTTTCTTTTGACAGGGACATTTCCAGGAATGCCTTTTAGTGTCCATTAGCATACACATAGTTGTATGTGTAACCAGTCAGTAGGATTTACTATAATAGTGACTTGGTTGTAGATCCAAGATGGAAACATTTCTACAGGGTATCTAAATCAATCACACATACATGCACACAAACACAGAGATCTATAAATGTGTATATATACATATATATATATATTTATATATGGATATATGTGTATAAATGTATAAAGATATACATATATAAGGCTTTAAAATGGACAAAAATTTATAACCTGTTAAAAGTTGCCCTTCAGTGGAGCATTCACATCAAATGTCTTGGCAGTTTTCAGCAGGTGAGGGTTGAACCTTTAGGACTGGGGGGTGCCAGCCCAGGACCTGATTGTCAGCTTTTGGTGACAATGCCCTGAACTTTGCAAGGCTGAGATTTCACTGGCTCTGAGAGGTGCCCCACTCAGAGGGAGATGCTGGTGCAGCCTGTTGTGGTCCAGGAGAGCTCAAAGAGCCTCACTTAAAACCACTGATTATATTGTCAAGAAATGCTTGTCGTTAATCATCAGGAAATTTCCATCCTGGTTGCAATACTGGTCAATAATTACTGGAATTAATGGATTAAGAGGCTGACTTGTACTTAAGAGACATCTTTTATATGGAAAAGTTTCCTCCTTGCTCTAAAACAATTAAAGAGTACTGAGACTCAAGCAACATCTCCTTTATAAAGATCCTTTCATTCTGTCTTTGTCATCATACGTTTCTAATTGCACTTCCCTTGGAATACATCCTAGTTTTCAGGAAGGAAGTATTTTTCATTGAGACCTCTGCCTCTCTCAGAGGCAACAAAACAAACTGAAGCAGAAAAGTTCCACCTGAATATGAGCAAAACCTTCTTTACATTGAGACTGACATAGCATTGGAACAGCTGCACAGAGAGGTTGCAGAGTCTTCATCTCTGGAGATATTTCAAAGCCAACTGGACACAGAGCTGTGCAACCTGCTCTGGATGAACCTGTTTTAGCAGGGGAGGATGGACTAGAGGAGCTCTAGAGGTCTCTTCCAACCAACTGCCCTGTGATACTCTGCTAACTACTTACCTGTGCAATTGGCTAGCTCTGCTACCTCCTGAGTGCCATAAGGGGACAACTAAACTTGAAGGAGAAATTCCCTGCCTTTGGTGGAAGTACTCCTTTTGGCAGTACTCCTTTGAGAAGCAGCCTTGCTTGTTAATCGGGTTTCTTAAGGCAGCACGTGAATCCCATCAAATATCTTTGGAGTTTTGCAGTAGGAAAGTGGTGAGAACATCTCATTGATTTATATGTGCATTTATTTTGGCACAGAAAGAACAAGCAGAAGATAAGGCATAGACTGAATACAGAAGGGAGAGGCCATGGTACAAGGCATCAGGAGAAAATATGTCTGAATACTGTCAGTGTGAGCAGGTCTTCATTATAGTGCAATAATTTTTCATGAACACAATTACGCATCATCCATTATATGCTTATATTTTTGCTGTAGTAAGCAATCAAAGATTGCACTTTTCCAATAAAAAAGGATGGCAATTTAAAATAATCTAATTAATACGACAGAGCTATGAGCAGAATTCAGCAAAATCTGGCCTCTTTTATGTCTGTGCCATGAAAAAGAACACAGCTCAGCAAAATATTGACTGTCATAGAATTTTCAAAGACACACAAGCTCTAATAGAGTGTGAAGACAGAAACTGCAATTACAGATTAAAAATACCAAATTCATTATATAAAAGCTTGGACATATTTTCTAGTTTCTATAACCAGGGTGGATTTGCTTTGCATCATGGCTGATAAAGGCTCAGAAATCTATTACTGATTAATAGCCTTTAAATATAGTGTACATTATTTGAAGTATTACGTGTGACTTCTACATTCTTTCACAAAATCATTAAGCACAATTTTTTCCATTTTACGTAAAATTTGGAAGTGCATGCAGAGTTTAATTCTAGCCCTCGCTGAGTAAGTGTTCCTCTCTTGTGAGCCACTTCAAACCTCTCCTGCCTGGCTGATGGAGCTCAGCCCTGCGCCTGCAGACCCAGGATGCCTCTCCAGGCTGAGGGTCGTGTTCTTCCACGCACACCCAGAGCTGAAGCTGAGCAGGGGTCCCCGTGACACACAGAGAGGACCCCCACACAGCTGGACACTCACTCTGGCACTGAGGAGGCTCTGCCTCCATCAGCCCCACTGGGCTCACCAGCACAGCCCCTCTGCTCGCCTGAGCCCCCTGCCCAGACCCAGGGCCCCGAATCGAAGTTGGTGACACACACACACCCCCCATGCAGGTCTAGGGGGGACAGTGACACTCAACCCCCCAGCAGCTGGCACCATGCACACGGGCTGTGTTCCGTGGTCCTGCTGCAGCCACCAGCGCCGATCCCCCCACTCGCCTCCCTTGTGCTGGTGCTGCCCAGCAGCTGGTTTTGGGAGCACCAAGCATTCCCTTCCCAGGACAAGAGGTTAAAGACCCCCACTTGTTCCAGCTGCTTGTGCTGAAGCACAGAATCATTAAGGCTGAAAAAGACCATGGAGTACAACTGTTAAGCCAAATCCAGCACTGCCAAATCCATCACTAAAGTATTCCCCTCTGAGCCACATCTACACCTCTTTTAAATACCTCAAAGGATGGTGATTTCATCACTGCCATTGGCAGGGTGTTCCAGTGCCTACCTACCTTTACAGTGAGGAATTTTCCCCTAATACCCAATGTAAACCTCCCCCAGCACAATTTGGGGCCATTTCTTCTTGTCCTGTCATTTGTTATTGGCAAAGGAGACCAAAATCCAACTGGCAACCACCTCCTGTCAGGTAGTAGAGTGAAAACCCCACGACTCTCTCCAGCAGCCAACACAAGCCAAGGGCATCCACACCTCTCATCTGACTCCAGCAGCTGGCACCCACTCCTGCCACAACAGTCCCCCACTCCCTGGCACGTAATCCTTGCAGCATGCACATGCATGGGACAGACAGTGAGATTACACAGAGAAGGAGGTAAGAGAAGATTTAATGGGGAGTTAGGATGGACTGTGGTAATCAGTCTCAGGACTCTGCCAGACAAACATCCTGACCTGCCATGGTTTACACACAGCTGGCCTCTTTTCTTTCTGTTCCTCTTCTCTTTCTCCCCTGAACTTTGCCCCATCACTTTGCAAAGTCCCACCACCTCCCCTCCAACATCCCGAACCCCCAGGTCTGCATTCTTATCAGTCACAAAGTCCTGCTTGCCCATGTTTCTTGATAGCTGTTCAGTGTGACTGATGGGGTTGGCTTCTTGTCCTTGTCTCCATTATGATTTGTCGGGTTTGGATCTCCACATACTTTGCTTCTCCCTTCTCCTTAGTATCCCCTTTGACAAGATCCTCAATTAGAAAATCTTACTGGAATAAAAAATCCTACACTGCACATACCCTTACCACTTTGTGTGACTAAACAGATTTGGTTCTATTCTTTGCCTCCCTGATCACTGGTCAGACAGGTTTGTGTCTCTCTGTTCATGTTTATGGCTTCCTTCTTTTCTTAATACCCCCTTTTGTGCTGAGAAGGTCCTTGATTAGACACGTCAAAGGAGCAGATACTCTCCTTCCACATGTAGTTACATTAGCATGATTCAAAAAAAATTACCACAAATGAATATGGAACAGAATATAGCAGAAAAAAATGAAAAAATGTCTTTATTTTACAGTTTTACAAATAAAAACAATCCCCATAGCCATACTTGAAATAATATTAACAGTGTCAAACATGACAATTCTGACAGAATACATATCAATACTTTAAACCACAGAAATTGTAATACATACACTCAGTAGCAATAGTACTGTGCAGGAATGAAGCTCTCTGTAAACGCTCTTCCTTTATTTTATCTACATTTATAACAATTGTGCTTTTCCCTACACAAAGTAACAGTGCTCTTAAAAATAAATAATGTGCAATTTCAGAGTTATATCCTGAAATATGCTAATCTAGATCCCCATCTAAATCCTGGACTTGTCTCTCCCAGGAAAATCACTGCAAAGAGTGCTCAGCACTTTGCTAGACCAAACACTTAAAAAAGGTACTGAACCCATGCCTGTTTTTCTTCAAATTGCAGTTAATTAGAGAAAAGGTACTGACCTCAATCGCATGTTGCTTATATTGTTTCACAAAAGAATGATACAGTCTTTATTACACATCAAACTCTGTAAACTAGACAGGATTTGAAAGGTTCAGTAGATCTTATAACTGGAGAGTGGCTCAGAGCTGTGGGAAAGAACTATCCCAAAGCTGAAAAGTTAACAATCAAACATTTATCTATTTTCTTAATGAAATATGAAAGACTCCATCACAGAAACATTAACATGTATCTTAATAAACAACTAACATAATTTTATCTGAAAGAAATCAAGTCGTTTAATGCAAAGCTGCTGTAAGATTTGGAAAAATATACATGTTCTGCTGTCTTGATGTAGCTCCCAGTTCTTATTTCTAACATACATTTAGGAACTATAGTTGGCAATTGATATGATTGATGAAAGGATAAATCCAAGGAACATGGTGAACACAAATGATTGGCATTTCTCAGTGGTTCCTCACCAGGGCAGATATTATAATATTAGGGATCCTTCTTTTTATTCTATCTACTTCATATTAGTTGGTGAATGCATCTAAAGAACAGAAATCATCCATGGCAGCTATGGAGGCTTAAGTTGTTGACTGGTGATGACCACAAGGTGAATGACCACAAGGTGAAACCTGTTCCCCTGCAAAGTCTCTGTACAGCTTAACCTTTGCTGCTATGTCCTGGCTCAGCTTTAGGGGAAAAGTCACACAGTGGAAGTAATCTTGTTTTTCCATTTAGGACCTGAGGTACCTCAACAGAAATGTCCCAGGAGCCCCAGGAGGCATAGAGGAATGGTAAGAAAGGGTATCTGCAATGACTCCACTGCTACACCTTCCCCACAACCAAGGCCATGTAACCTAACAGGGAAAGTCCTGGCCATGTCACACCTCAGGTCCCACTAGACTAACCTGTGGTTGGTGATCACAAACCACCTCAAACCAGAGAATTTGTAGCACAACAAACTGCACGCCAGGGAGCACCCCCACCCAGAATCTCTGGGCTCCACATGGACACAGGTCTCACATGTGAACAATGGAGTAAAATGACTCCTGGTATTTGTGAAAGCCTGCACTGCAACTGGTACTTGCCTCAGAGAACAGTTTGAGACCCACCACTCACTGCATCACACTTCAGCTCAGCATCAAGTGGGACAAGAGGTGTGTTGGTGAGCAGTCCTGTGCTTTCAGTAGGGAGGGACACCTGGGTGCTTGTTTGAGGGGAGAATGCTATGAGAAGGATGAGTGTGGATGACAGTAGAGAGCCGTGAGACCTTGGCCCATGGTGCCCCACGTGTGCAGTACTGAAGGTGGAAAGCCTGTAGGAGACAAGGTTAAGGCATGTGAGAAGGTTATGTGCAAACTCTGTTGCCTTGGAAGTAGTTACTACTGCCACATCGTGTGCCAAACCAATTCAAAGAAACTTGATGGTTGGGTGAAAATCTGGACTCCATGGCTTGTGTACTAAAGTTAACTTTACTCACAGATAAACAAATGTGAAGCTTGCAAAACAGGCTCAGGTCAGGTTTTTCTTTGTCTGCTGACTTCTAAAGGCAAATTTTCTCACCAATCTTTCTATTTGTGCGTCATTCTTTTCATTTATTCAATTATACAAATAAATTTTTTTTGCTGCCACAGGAATTACAGTGTCCCCACCTACTTTGCTGTCAGAGACATAATCAATTGGCCTATTCAAACCTTCCCAGAGGTGAACAAAATCACCTGTCAGTTAATATGTTGGCCTACTCAAACCTGCTTTTTACTGATGGCCTGACACAAGAGAAAAGCCATTCCCAGAAGAGAAGACAAATCTAAGTAGATATTTCTCTGAACTTCTGAGAGACTGGCAACCTGTGGATTCATTTCAATAGAAATTCTGTGAATGCATAAGAAGTATGTTTTAGAAGATCAGAAGCAGCAAAACCCTAACACCAAGAACAGGAAAATGCTCACCTTTCAACAAGAAAATAATCTTGTCTTGAAATGCAAATATACACAGTGAACAAAATAACACCTGCTGGCTTATCAACAACAAATTACACACATTCCCATCTGTATGGCTGTTTAGTTCCTCATGATGCCTTGGTTTCAATTCGTTCCATGTTAGGACTACATCCCACACATTAGGATATGGCCAAACTAAACTGTCCTGGGTAGGAGAGCCTGGTGAATAAGGAAAGATGCTACTGTGTCTCAGATAAAGCAGAACTGACTTTCTATTCCCTGTAATTTCTGGAAAAACTGTTCAAGGCAGTGATTTAGCTACCAAATTTGAATAATCACAGCTGCCCAGTAATGCATGATGAAACACATGTGAACTTAAGAGGAGAAAATGGGTAATAAATGGTATTTTCAGCTATTAAGTGTTTGCCAGTGTGGTGATACATATGAAATTGCTCAAGCTAATTCAGAATTCAGTAGAATATCATATTTGAAGATGAGGACCTAACATGGAGCTGAAAATATAACAAGAAAATACCCATACTATGTATCTGCATGTCTCCCCCTTAGCCAAGCATGACATGAAAGATGTGAACCATGGTATTATCCATTTAGGTGCTCCTTTAGCACTAAAACATATCACAAGCAGACAGGTTTTGTTTCTTAGTGTATGATGTACTGACAAAGCACCCTATTCTACCCTCCTGTAATTTCTTGTTCTCTTTTTTTCTTTTTTTTTCCTTTTTTTTTTTTTTTGAAAGAAGGAAGTAAAAATGGAGGAAGTGAAAGAACTCTTGGTTTTGTGGATAAACAATTACAAAAAAATGACTGAGATAATGAAGTTCTGTGTTATTTCAGTCCATTACATATTAGAACATCAAGCTGATACAAAAGAGGTATATTAGGTAAAGAGCTCATCCAACAGCACTAGAAATTTAAGTTTTAAAAGAACTGTGTGATCTGCAGTTCTTTTATTTTCCATTTAATTGGCTAGGTTTTTTTTTCTTTAGATGTGTTGTCCTGTCACCTGAGTTTCTTTAGACTGTGTTTTCCTTTGTACTAGGAATAAAATTGTGTTCATTTACACATATATATTTGAATATATGAAATAACTTCTTTACTTCTGCAGATTTTTCTGAAGAATTCTATATGCAGATCAGTAAAGAGGCTTTGTTTTGAGATGCTCAAAAATGAAAATTACACTATGTTCCCATAAGCAGCAAAGAAAAGTAAAACTAAATCTACACAATTTCTTCAAGGTAATGAAAAAATGTGTATAAGAGTAATCTTTGGCAAAAAAAATAAGGGCACCTTCTTGTATGTCTTCAAATCTGTACACAAGAGAAACTCCTCCTTAAAAATGGATCAAAATGATCTCTGATGATGAAACAGTGGCTTCATGTAGTGGGTACTGACAGCGGTAGCTAGAAAAACACTTGGGATGTTAAGGGTTGCGTGACAGCAGGATACAACACAAGAACACTTGATAAAATATTTGATGTTCCCCTCCACCCTCCCACGATTACAAATCTTTTCTTAAGACAGTTCCAAAGATATATACTTTTAGTTACTCATAACATCCTGTAAGGGCTCCAATACTTAAAAGCAACAAAACCCAACCAACAGCAGTAAGAAAAACAGCAACAAAAGCTGAGGTTATAATACAAGATCAGAAACAGTTCTCAGACTGAAGGCATTTACTGATTTGTTTGATCTTACAGACTTCACTTTCTCTACTCGAATCCACCATGATCTTTTCTGCCAAAGCCTGGTTCATCTGCTTGAGAAAATATTCCATCCACTGGGTATTTCTTCTGTGCATGGTCTGACGACAGTTGCAAATCAGCAGGCTCTATTTTTTTCCTTTAGTTCATGATGAATGTGTCACTGAATCCTGTAAACACTACTGAGTATACATTCAAGCTTTGTTCTTAGTGAAAGTGGCACTTACTTGAACCCTTGCAGTCAAGAATAGCTTAGTCATATAGCACTTTACAGGTATAATAGCTGGTTATGTACTTCTGATAAAATTCCTTTTCCCAACGGCTTGGTGGGTATTGAAACAAATCCCCACTGAGGTCCCATTGCCATTCCATAACATCTTTATGACGAAGGGTGTATTCTGTATTTATTGTACTTTACATGTGCTTTATTGCTGTATGCATTTCCCTGTTGTTAATTTAAGTGCTCCCCTATTATGTAATACATACAACGTTTTAAATTCTAATGGCATCCTATGAGGACTGGCATTAGAAAAGTACCGATACTTCAGATCATCGTAATAATGATATTTGACAGGTTTTCCATGTAAATCCTTTGGGAATGGCCAAAATCCATACAGATGTATCTCATCACAAAATCTGGTGGCAAGTGTATACATGAGGAGACCAGTGCTGGGTCGTTTAATGTGGACCTTGTTTGTCAGCCAATAGCTGCAAAGAAAGAAAAAGTACATTAAGAAACTCTCATACAACTCCACATGAATAAATCCTGTGAACTTATTTTATCTACTATGCACTCATTCTACACTGTGAAAAGGCTAAAGACTCCTCTCTAAACTGAGATCGTGAAGGATGACACCGTCCTGGTGCACTTTTATTCCTCCTAGAAGAGGATAAGACACCTTGTTTAACACAGTGCTGAAGAAAATCTTGCCAACATTTAAGGATCTTAGTTCAGGCTTTAACCCTAAAAAGAAGCAATGATGTCTGCAGATACTAGAAAACTGAATGTAAACTCCTCAGCCAGATAAGGGACCAGCCTCTTGCTATAAACTCCAATCCCTTGCAGTATGCAATTCACCTGATCAAGTCAGCCCCACACTGAATATTTCATTGGCCTAGTCATTACTCCACAGATTTCTTGCCTAAGTAGAAAGCAAACGGAAATGATAAACACAACCCCTTTAAGAATGTAACTTTCAGAAGTAAACAGAAGGGAAGCTTTAATTGCTTGCAATTAAGCAGGTAAAGCTTCCTGGTTGCTACCGACAGTCTTCAAAAAAGCAGAATCTTACACTTAAAAAAGGTCAGACTGAACCTATAGGACACTTTTCCTGTAGTCAGTAACAACGTGTCTGGCTATAAGTTTAGAAGCAGCAGAGTTTTCAAAGAGGCAAGTGGGAACTTAGCTGGTTCACATCATATAGCTCACACTGGGACCTTCAAAATCTGCCACTGATACTCCTCTACATCCCCAACCTTCCAAAAGAGAACTTCATTAAAATAGTGCCATCCTATTACTGGTAAAAAAACTCCCAAGCCTAATTCAATATAAAGTTTATTTAGTAGTTTATAGAAATAAAAAAAGGGTATTTAAATTCTGAAACCTGGTCATTCTGTTGGTTCAGACAAACTGCAGCCATGCACATAGTCATACTGATCAAACTGTGGAAATGTGCAACTGCAACTAAGGGAGGTAAACATTATGTAGAGTTACCACACAAATATAAAATTATTGCAATGTATAACTGTACTTTTAGTTGTAGGCTGTGAATTGCTTCCACCATAGTCTCAGAAGAGGGTCAAGGCAGATAAGCCTCATCAGAACAAAGTTAACCTGGTTTAAACAGCCTTAAATAAGGTTGGAACTTAAAGTACACAACCAGATTGATGTAAAGGCAAGCAGAACATCCCACCCACCACAACAAGACAGGATAGCAAAACTATGTCTATAATCAAAGCTTAAAGTGTCCCAAAACCATCAGATAATGTGCAACAGTCAAATTAGTGATCCCATTGAAACTGGCCTTTTCAGTTTCACTCTTTGCCAAAACCACAGCCTTGAATCACAGACATGTATGTATGCTAAAGAAAATTTTCTGAAAGCTAAAGGACTGCAAGCAGAAAGCAGTTCTAGGCTGAGTGATTGCTTCTCAAAAGCTGATACAGGGAATTTTGCTTGCCTGTAAAAAACAGGATGGCAAAAAGCATATTTAAGGAGCAAATGGAATTGGGAATGGTTAGATGTACAAATGTATCATTTGTCATTGTCTTCAAAACCACAAATTTTCAGACATAAGATGCTAGGCAGTTTGCTTCTCACTGATAAACTGCAACACTGTAAAACAAGACAAAGAAGAGATTTCAACTCTACAAGATGAATATTTGCTTATGGAAAAGTTATTGAAGAACAATTTGAACACTTAGCCCTTCATATCACAGATACAGTAAAACAGATTAAAAGTGAAAGCTAATTATTGTACATGCTTTAATCAATGAGCACTTTTGTACCTGTTTTCAGTTTCTGGAGTTCTGTAATAACTAGTTTAAAGCCTAAAGATACTCTTCTGACCTATTTTTCTGGGATGTACTCATATTCTATATAACTACGAGTACAACAGGAAGGAAGCAACTTACCACAGAACCAAATGAGAATCTCTCTTTTGATCAATTCCTGATATTCCAGCTAGATAAAGAAATAAGCTTAACTCAAAAAGGAGTAGGTGCATCTTACCACGTTAGAAAATCACTGTGAGGACTGTAACTGGAAGGCCACACAATGCACCACTACAAGTGCTCACTTGTTCTCTTGGTACCTTGTGCTAAAACAACTCCTTTTTGGGGCCTGAAGGCTGAATTTATTGAATTTATCAAAATGTGCCAGCATGAAAGGACACTTTATAATGTTGGTGACTTGAAGTTGAATAGCTTAAAATCAGAGAGACCTCACTTCATATTACTTTTAAATACATGGCTGATGGTAATGCAGTAGACACAGACAAGGTATCATGACTTTCAGCTTAATAGTCAAAAGCAAACCAGAAATAAGGGGAAAACCACTGCACCTCTAAACACATAAAAAAAACCCATGCAAGAATAGAGAGTATGTTGAAGTATCTGCAATGAAAGGAAGGTCAGGTAAGTACTTAGGTCCACATATTGGATTTTTATAAAATTGCACTTTATAAATACCGTGTTTGCTACAGGTACATAAAGAAATCCACACTGTAAGATTAAAGGTCAACCTTCTGACAGCAGGGGACTGCTAAAATTCTCTCTTTATTGAAAACTGGGTATATTCAAACAGGTACTGGTTCTTCTAACATTTTCCTTCTGGTTCTCCTCCTTTTTTTTTTTCCCCTTTTTAATATTGTTCTGTCTGTTTTCACTTCAGCTCCTCATCCGAAATCCAAGCATATTTATCTCCAAAACCTTTTACTTGCCTCAGATATATTAGGTGGTAAGCCATGGCCACACACCTGAGACCTTCTCTTTCATCCAGTACAATATGGATCTTGTTTCTACAACCCACTCTTTTACTGGGCATACACACTTCAGATAGATTTCACATGATTTTAAAATCTGAAGAGTGATCTCTTGCATGTTTCTCTGCATGTTATAGATAAAAGTGAATACAGAGTACCGCAAAGGAATGGAGCATTAGTGGAAAACTCCTTCTACACCTGAAAACTGTAAGAAAAGCAATTAAAGATGTAAAGGTCTGCATTGATGAATATGAGATGCACACATTTTTTACAACCATAAGCATTGTTCAAAGATGGCTTTGACACTAAAATTTGCCTTTATGCTTACAGAACCTCAATACTCGGGCCTACAAAAACACTGAACCTGCTTCTGCCCCATCAAAATTTCACCTGTGGTTTAAGATACAGTCAAGACCACCATAAATTCACCTGTATCTGGCAAAATACTCTTACATTTATGATAATGGAATGCTCTTCTATCAGTATGATTGCAGAAGAAATGTTAATTGAATAGCATGTTGCTACCTGATAATAAGTTCCTGTAGTTATCAACAAAAAATAAATTCAAATAAACAAATAAAAACAGGGACATCTGTTTTAAGAATGGTTAATGTTAAAACGATCTTCTGAGGACTCTAATACAATGATAATACATGCAAGAATTGATGCCAATCATCATTCCATTAAATGGATACCGGGGAATTCAAATTATAATTGTTTACCCTCCTACTGTGGAATAGATGACTTCTGACTAGATTAAAACATGAGATGTGCTCTCCCACTGATGCACTCAAAGTGTCATCTCAGACAAGGAACACCAGATATGATGGGCAACATTCAAATATCAGATAATTTAGCACACTTGACATCTTTATTTGCCATATCTATAAATTCCACAAGGTATATAAGCATAAATAGATTCAGAATCTGGTTGTGTGTATTTCAGTGGATTTTTAACTCCATTCTCTGAACAAGGCTGAATCCGAAGAAACATATATCTTATAACCCTGAATAGCTCCAAAGGATTATATACCAAGCTCTATTCCTTGACTGACAAGCTGATCTCCAGGTAAACCCTCTCAACATACTTGCCTGTCACTCAAATTTTGTTCCTTTTACAGCCATTACACAGAGACAGTATTTTCAAGAGATTTCTGAGAAACCTTACATAGTATTTGCAAAGTTAAAATATTAGCCTTGATAAGAAGGTAGGGGGAAAAGATTTTGATAAGACAAAGCATTTCAGTATTACTTAAGAATGTGTGTGAGAAGCTAGAGGATATATGCTCCCTTGACTACACTTTCTCAAAAGGTACTTCAGAACAGCACAAGAGTCACAGCAAAGGAACATTGGCTATCAGAAGAATGAAGTAACTTCTGCATTAGCAGAGAGTAAATAGAGCAGCTTGGAAAAGAGAAAACCAAGTGGGGAGAGGGCAGAAGGCTCCAAAATTATGTAGTGTGTGAAGGTGGCAAATAGAGATTTAATTACTTTAACACAAGGACTCTAACATAAACTATGGACCCAGTGGATTTATTCAGTGGTAGGTCTGAAATAAACAGATGAAAATACTTATTATACAACACAACACTGAGCTGGGAGTTCATCACAACAGGATGTTTTCGATGCCAACAACCAAGTGACTGAGATGCAAATGGTTAACATTCACAAACGTGAACGTGTGCTGGTGAAGCTCCTTCTCAAAGGTTTTCTAAGCTGCCATGAGAGCATGTATCACAAGGTAAATACTTGACAATTCCTGTTTCTAACTTTTCTTCAAAGCCTCTCTGTTGGCACCCGGAACTGGTGAGTCCACAGGCTAGAAAGGGATCTCTTAAACAGTCACTTTTATGTACTTGGACCCAGCATCTGTTTTCTCTAGAAGGTGTTAGTGCAAATATCTTCCTCAAAGTCAGAGAGAATAAAGCCTTGGCTTTGCTTTCTTGTCTTCAGGGGGATTAATCACACCAATGATATGAACAACCCTACACTGACCCTCTCAATTTGTACGAATGTTTTAATTAAAAATGCATTATTTGTCCTCTTCTTACTGAGACATCCTTTGGGCAGAATTCTGCATAAGAAATCTAGACTGTGAAAGAATGAAGTGTGAACCACAACACTGAGAATGTGACAGCCAGCACAGAAACACTGCTGTTTGCACAAGATCTACTTGACAGTTTTCAATGTACAGTATTTTGAAAGAACATACAGAAAATCCCATTTCTTTCAAAACAACAATGCACTTTACAAAGAGCTGAAACATTGCTCAGAATTGTAATTTACTTTTTAGCAAACTTAATTTACTACTTTATCGTAAAGTGTTGGGTTTTATTTGTTTGTTCGTTTTTCCTTTACCCGTTCATCTTATATTGTCAAGTAAATTAAAATTCTTACTTATAAACATGGTTTCAAGGGCCACTTCAGAAACTGGACTCTGTCTTGCAATCTTCCTTCAACAGAGAAAGAAAAGACCAGAGATACCAGTAGTAAATGCAGTCATATTACATATTTCCCAGTGCCACAGCTAAATGAGAGCGTGGCCAGCAGGCTGCCCTTCACTGTCACTGCCATAGCAGACAATTTCAACCACTGTGAGCATAACCTTTACTGGCTATGGCAAAACAATTAAGAATCTATTAAAGCTCACTTTTATCTGTCTTAAAATAAAATCGCTTAGCTTCCTTCGTGGAGGAGACTGCTCTGCTTTCCACCATTGTCCTGGCATGATCTGCTTCCAAAAAAGTTGCTTTAATCAACTTTTGGAAAATCACTTCAACAGGAAAATGACCTGCTAAATACAAAGAAGTATCAAAATATAGCAAAGTATTGCTCTTAAGAAACACCTGCTCAAGTTAAAACCAATTAGCCTCATGAACTCTTCTGATACAGAAAAAGGTTTTGGTCTAACAACTGGAATCCTTCACATCCAGAAGCCACATGCCCCACACAATATTTAGAAGGAATGGTGCATTACAAGCTATATATGAAGGAGAAAGCTCTCAGGGCTTTTTAACAGGCTACACTTAAGTCTGGGAACATGTCTCAATTTCTGTCCCACTTCTGCAGTACTTCCAAGCTATCAGAGTACTTCTATTTGAACCCACACAAGCTCCTTCAGTTTTCATTTAAACAAACAGAAATTATTGACCTAGGTTAAGAAGAAGGTAATAGGATGAATAAGCCTCTTTAACTATCTGATAAAAACATTCAGCCAAAGGAAAGGACCCATAACTTCAATCCTTGATGAACCCATGGCAACCTCAGGTTATGTTCACATCATAAATTTCAAAACACAAGATGCCCATGATGCAGTCCTAGATTCTTCCTTCATAAACATGGACTTTCAAAACTACCCACTTTTTAATTTCTTTTTAATTATTATTATTTTATTTTAAAGTACAAACATCTCAGCAGGACAGACAGATGATATCCCTGTCCCCAGAAAAGCCCCCAGGAGATACGGGGCACAGTGTGACAGCGGAAATGTGGGGCTTGAATCTGGTCAGCTGGAGAAGAGGGCAAGTTTAACACTGTGCAGGTGCTGTGTGCTCTGTTCTGCAGTGCAGAATGAATCATCTCCCATTTGCTTAAGTAACTTCTGGAAGAAAACAGGAGTCTAACTGTGAAAACTGACTGATAATGGACACAGAGCCTCCTAAAGAGCACTCCTACAAGACCAAACTCTTCTTACAAGGCTGTCCACACCCCTGCAAAGCTTTGCTAGCAAAGAGGTACCTGGCACTCCGCTCACTGCTGTCACCATCAAGGCATTCTAGAACATGAATAAAAGCATGACCAGAATT
This sequence comes from Margarornis squamiger, assembly GCA_035222235.1. Taxonomy (NCBI): domain Eukaryota; kingdom Metazoa; phylum Chordata; class Aves; order Passeriformes; family Furnariidae; genus Margarornis; species Margarornis squamiger. Next base: position 12,296,832 of record JAWWTY010000088.1, read on the forward strand.
CCAAATTTTAGAAAAATCCAAGCTGTTTTCCTAAACACATATGGCTGTATATAAACCCACTTGTACATAATGTATTTCAGCTGAGGCCAGATCATTGCCTTCACTTAGCTATAAAACACTGGCAAATGCTCATTTATTTTCACATGGTTATGAGGTACACTGTCCGTGAAACTGGCTAATGCCTATATACCTAAAGGGATATAGAGCAATTCAAAACCGACTAACGTAGAGCTGTGACTTGGTCAAAAAGGAAAAAAATTCTAAAAGATGCTCAAAATTTCAAAGAAATGTGAAGATTTTTATTAGAAACACCCTCACTGTTTAAGGTTTAAGCCTTGCTTGTTTTTTTCCAGAAGCAGATAGTAAACCCCTGCAGAAGGGACTTCAAGCACCAGGAGTTGGAAATCGTACAAAACAAGAAGAGAAATTAAAATGGAAAAAAGCAAAAAACAATACACATTTATTCCTATGCAAAACAACACAATTAATTCTGCAATTAAGCCTAATAAACAGCATTTTTGCATATATGCATATTTTCAAAAAGCAATTGAAATTATCTTGAAAAAGGCTGTGGGAAAGAAAAGAGTGATTTAACAGGTAGTTCACTTCAGATTTCATGGAAGAGAATAGCCATCACTGTAAACAGTAAGTGGACTAATTTTTCCAGAAGGTTCATAAAGAACCACACTGTAAAGTAACATATTACATTACATTTTAATCTTTAAATTAAGTGAAAGTAACACAAATAGAGAGATACTAGGCCAGGTCTATACATTTTGCTTTTATAATAGGAAGTTACTGTGATGCAATGCAATTAACAGACTGGGCTTGACTCCAGACTAATTAGTGATAAGAGGATCATCACATCCAGGTTTCCTCTATTACTTCACATACTCTTGTAGTCTTCTTTGGTAGGATGGAAAGCATGCACATCCTGTGCTGTTGATATACGATTTTTAAGATCTACTTAACAAGTTCTCTAGTGCATCTGAGAACCTGTATTAGAATTTCTCATGTCCTAAGCTTTGGTCCATTCAACGTTGTCCTAACAGCTTACAGAAGTCCAGATCACTTCCATTACTTATTTTTGGTAGTACCTTATCATTGGTCTTCCAGATCATTTATTCACTGTCATCCACAACTAGCCACACAATATTATTTTTTTTTCCAGCTTTCTCTCACTTATTTTCATGTTTTTCTCACAAGACAAATCACGACAGCTTTTAAATTAGGTTTGCTGAGCAAACCTTTCCCTGACATCTGTGGGACAACTTAAGTCTTCAGGCTGTGCTTAATTACACAACATTCCCACAGAACAAAATGAATGGGACTTCTCACAACTCCTTTTCACCTCCTCCTTTCTCCAAATGTTCAAACTTCCAGAATTCACTTTAATCACTTCTCTTTTCACGGTGACTTAAGACACAGAAACAGCCCACTGTCTCAGGCTCCATGAGAGCTCTACCCACAAAGCCAAGATTTCTGTACCCGCTCAACACTACTCAGTATTCCCTACTTCTCCAAGCATGCTGAGCATGACCAAACTCTAGCTTTCTTCCAACTTTTAAAACACTTTGGAAACATTGATCTGCTGCTTTGGTAGTTAGAAATATTCTCTGTGATACATCACACTATAGAACAGAAAGGGAGAGTAAAGGCTATTTACTTATGTTGGTAATTAAACTTGCAAAGAATATCCATCAATATATTTTTAAAATAATTTAAGCCCTTAGGAATCCATTTACACCAAAAAAAAAGAGATGAACCTTTGACAGCAAATTTGGTTAGTGCTCCACTGCATAGAGACTTAAACATTTACCCCTGCTTCAGTCATGAAAGAAATCAGCTGACACTCACTCTAGCATAGTACATGCCTCTGCTAAAAAGCATTGTTCCCTCAACTCATGCACATAACCATCTTTAAGAATGAAACACAGCCTAATTTTAAGTGAGCTATAAATCATTTGAGATCACAGTTGCACTAGATGTGCACACAGATACATAGCAAAGGTGCAGTAAAAGACCTAGGGTACATCTTACAGACTTAGAAACCAAAGAGATAAACTTCTGGAGAAAAGGTTTTCCTTTCTGACAGAACAGGTCCTTACTGAAATATGATGGAAAGAAATATACCTCTCTGTGAAGTGTTCCATGTCTACCTTTTTTCTGTTACATACTTTGACAATAACATGTGCCTGCATTACAGATAATGGGGCAAAATATAGAATTCAATGAATCACAGAATTGGTTAAATTGAGGAGGATCTATAAAAATCAGCTAATCCACTCCCCCTGTAATGGTCATGGACATATTTCACCAGACCAGGTTGCTCAGAGCCCCATCCAACCCGGCCTTGAGCAATTCCAGCAAAGCAGCATCCGCAACTTCCTTGGACAATTTGTTCCAGCGCTCACCACCCTCATCATAAACCACTTCTTCCTTCTGCCTAACCCAAACCTACCTTCTTTAAATTCAAGACCACTGTCCTTTGTCCTATCACTGCAGACTTTGATAAAAAGTCTCTTCTCCAGCTTTCTTTAGGCTTCCTTCAGGTACTGAAGAACCACAATAAGGTCTTGCTGGGGCTTTCTCTTCTCCAGCCTGAACATCCTGACTGTCTCAGCCTCTCCTTACAGGAGAGGTGCTCCAGCCCTCAGATCATTTCTGTGGTCATCCTCTGGGCTTAGTCCAACAGGTCCCTGTCCCTCCTGTGCTGGGACCCCAGAGCTGGATGCAGCCCTGCAGGTGGGTCTCACCAGAGCAGAGCAGAGGGGCAGAATCCCCTCCCTCGACCTGCTGCCCGCCCTGCTTGGGATGCAGCCCAGGACACAGCTGGCTTTCTGGGCTGCAAGCATATATTGCTGGCTCATATACATATGAAGATATGTTAATGTTTCATTCAAGTTAAGAAATTATGAGCTGCTCAATTTATTTTTTTTAATCAATTTGTGGCCATGAACTAGAACCCACCAGTGATAAATTATAAAATTGCACTAATTTATTTTTCCTTTACTCCACACACACATTATAAATGAATTAACTACCTTCACACTTAATAAGCCAGTTTGTCTGTCTCTAAGTTCAAATCAATCTATTTTTGACTGGTACAGACTGAACCTGAATCAAGTAAATTATTTTTTGTTACACATTTGCTAAAAACTACTAGCATTACTGGGCTTCTTTTCTTCTCCTTACATTTCCAACAGTTGACTATTGTTTTATGTATTTTTGTCTTGCTGCACTGAACTGTTTAAAAACATACAAATATTAAGGGCTAAGATAAAACCTTAAAAAATTACAGAAAACACTGGAAGAATGTTACCTGTAGGAGCACAAATGGTGATCAAGCAGAATGCATGGGATTTTAGGAGAATCTGAAGTGAAAGATACGAGATGTGTTTAGATGGCATATCACCAGTCAAATCTAAGCTAATACAAAACAAATGTGTGCAGCAAGGTACAGTAGCAATGATAACAAAAGAAAAAGTATTTGATTAACTAGGAAGAAATAGATGCAATAAGTTGAATACCAAACCCAAGCAACTATTTGCCATGATTTTGTAGTCCTTCTTTTTCCTTTGTTTCATTCTTTCTGCATAAAATCTCAGAAGGTAAACTAAAATACTATGTCTATAGCTGTAAAGCACAGCTACAATACAAACTAAACTAAGAAAAAAAAACTTTGTTAGGAAAAGTTGTGTTGGATTTCCATTCTGGAAAGCACACGGAGCCCAATACTAAGAGAACAGTTATAAAAGTAGGCAAAAGAAAGCAATTGCATTTTAACTAAATAGGGCTACAAATAGAAACATATTTTAGAGGAAGTCAATTGTTTTTAATCCTCTCATGTGCATTGTACATATTACTTATTTTCTTCTCTAGAAAATGGTACCAGCATTAGTTTGGATTAAAGAGAAGCAATGAAGCAAGGGGATGAATCATGACCAGACTGAAGATGGCACAAGAATATTTTATCCGCTTTGAAGATCGTTTTTTCCACTCAGTAATGTAAGACTACCTACCACACTTCCACACACAAAAACACATATAAAGGTGGGGAAAATAAGAGTGGAAAAAAGAGGGAAAAGTGTCACACACAGAGACACACACAATGTGTACTATTCAGAAGAAAAAAAAAAAAAAAGGCATTTCCTAACAGCAACATGAGACAGCAGTCACAGGAGACAGGTATTTTACTTCACTGAGACTTTTTTAGATTTTAGATTTTAATAGAAACCGGGCAGGGTGATAAATAAGAGGCCAGCTTTCTGCCAACCATACTCTCTTCCTGAAGGAGCCTTTATTTATATTTTTCAGAGTAGCCATTCAAGCCTCAGAAAGACTATTGAAGCAGTCCCTTTGTAGGACAATTGGACAGTGGCTTGGGTCAGCAAAGGAGCCACAGCCAAGAAATTAATTTGACCATGTTCTGCACAGTAATTTGGTTATGCATACCCAATATTCATGTTAATCTTGAACTTCTGTGCTCTGTAAACTGTGCCCCAGGGTTCTGAGTTTTTCTGGGAATTGGTGAGGGCATTACAAAATGTTCATTAAAAATTACCACGTGCAAAGCTATCTCCCATGTCAAACATGGGCAAATGGAGTGAAAAAGGAATTTGGTTTGTAAAAAGAGTGGGACTGATTGGATAAGACTCTTCAACTACATCAGCCAAAGCTTCTCTGGGAAAGCCATGTCAAATTGAGAACAGGGAAAAATCTTCTGTTTGAACACAGATAATTCAGTTAAAGGACAGAAGGCTAAAAAAAGAATTATGTAGTCTTACTGCAAAGTTGTAGTAGCAATGTGTATCAAAGTGACTGGAGACATTGCTAAGTGATTTGAAACACACAGGTAACTTTCAATTAATTTTACAAAATATGTATTTCAAAAACCTGCAGAATTCTTAGTATTTTATGAAAGCATTACTATAACTTACAATTGATTAGCACTTTTTCTATGACAATTTCAACCGAATATTACTAGAGGGGTGCAATTAAAATTAATAACTTGTCCTAATTCTAGCTTTTTCCATTAGATCCTGTCTTTCCTACTGATGGGAATATATGCTCTTAAGCCAATGCCCACCAAACGTTTTTCTGTAACAGAAAAAAAAAATGCTAATTTTCTCTCTTTTCAAAGCAATGCAAGTACAGTCATGTTCAAAAAAAACAAAACTAGAAAAATCAAATATATGAGGAATAAGAAAAAATGCAGAGTGCCTACTATGCATAATAAGGAATTAGGAACATAGCAGTAGAAGGACCTCCTCAAATCATCAAATTATGCCTTTATCACTTTGGAAAACCCTGTTATAATGTATTTGTTGCCCAGAACATCTATTCCACAGGTCTGTATTCTTCAGAGACAACTTTCTAACAACTTACAATGGTTAAACCTACCCTAAAAAGATTTTTAAAAAAACTAGACAAAACTATGGAACATTCTCCTCCCTGCTATGGGATATTATATTCTGTGTCCGTGCAACCAGGAGAAAGTTATAAAGATGATCCCAGTTTGAGGACTATGCCCTGTACCATGGAAGCATTTCTTTAGTGGCACTGATACTGAAACCGATATTGAAAAGTGCAACCTGTGAATTTGAGAGTATGTTCAGGATATACTTTGCTCACTGGACTATAAAGAGGTTGAACCTGTTTTCAGCTTGTGCCCAACTCCCCCTGAGAGCTGAAGTCAGTAATGCCTACCATCAGCTCTGGATAGGTATAGTAAAACAACATGTTCAGTGCTGTGTCACTTGTTAGACTAAATTCAATTACACAGAAGAAAATCTGACCTCTCTTCATGTAATCAATACAATCTGAAGTCTTCTTTTTAGAGATTATTACAGAAAATATGCACTACAGTTCCTTAAATTTAATCAGTGCAATGAACCAGAACAGATTAATCAGATATAAAAGCCATTGATTTTACCATAATAAATTCCACTGTTGTCATTGAATTAACCAACCAGAAGAGACAGTCTTCATACAAATAAAAGTAAACTGCTTCAGTAAATTAAGGAAGCAGAAGTTACTCCTTAGGATCAAGATTACCTTTAATCAGTCAAAAAGCACTCACTGAAGCATGTGCAAGCATGTGTTGAAGAACATGTTTGAACAGAAACAATATGCTGCATCACAACAACATAGAGCTCAAAAGTGAGAGACTGTCTCATAAAATCCATTCAGTATGAAGATCACACTTAAACAATGCCCAGAAGTCCGCACGCTGCCATGCCAAAGGACCAGCATCTTCAAAGAACGAATGTTGTTCACTTTTCGCATCCTATTAAGCTCTGGCTCAACTGCAAACAGTGCCAACCAAAATGCCAATTAAGCAGCAACTGAGATGTGATTGGAGTTCTGCCAAGCCCACCAACTGGTTTCACAAGGACATGCAATACACCAAGGAAAAAACTGTTTTCAGTCACTGCTACACTCCATCAGAAACAAATATATGATGCCTGTGTGAAAAGCTGCAGATCCCACCACTGATCTTACAAGCAATAACTTCCCAAGAGAAATTCCTGTGGTTTTTAAGTAAGAAGATAAATGGATGTTTTTACTCCAGAGTGATTTTCTGTCTTTAGCTTGCTTTCCTCCAAGATTTGCTGATATGACAGCTTTCTGCATCAGTTTCTCATTCTACTATATATGTCAGAGAGAAGTATAGAGAAATATGACAAAAGACTTTGTCATTATTGTCTAGTATTTGCCAAAAAAATTTAGAAATGTGTCCTCTCCATTGTGCAACTTGTTTTATTTTCTTTCTGTGGGTTTCATGCACTTCAAAATATATCAATAGAGGCATGCAGCAGGTAGGTGTCTACTATTTGTCTATTACTGCTGTTATAAATCAAAGAAAAAAAAGGAATTAGACAATCCCAAACCAAATCAACTACCCAGTTCACTAGACTGTAACATTAAAATAAAATTGTAAGAAAGAAAAGAAAGAGAAAAATACGTCTGTGTAACTACATTTAAAAATTATTTCAAAAGGAAAGGAAATAGTTGTCACTTTCTGGAGTAAAGCCTTTAAACAAAATCTGAACTGTCTTATGGTTATTTACTATTATGCTGCTGTGGTATTTTGCCAGCGGCTTACTAAGTTACCATCAACCATGTAATTAACAGTAATTTGAAGTGAGATCTTAAGTCTGAAAGCAAGCTACTCAACTTCAAGTCATCAATGCTATAGAAATAAAGTCTGTTTACACATTGGCACATTTCCCAGATATTCTGTGCAGAACTTGCTTTGCATATTACAAACAAGTTTATAGAATTTGAAAACAAACCCAGAAAGACAGATTTCCTCCTCTTTTTCACCTCTGCTTCAGAGGACGATCAGCATACCAAAACAGCAACGATGGCTTGGCAATCTCATGAGTTAAAGGAAAATTTTGTGGTCTTCAACAGTCTTTATGCATTATCCTCACTGGTGAGAAACCTTCTGTTCTCTAAACAGATTCAGCTGGAAAAGTCAGTTTGCTATTAACAACATCAGAGACTAGAGATTCACAAAGCCATGAGTCAAATCCTCCTCTACCCATACCCTTTCAAACCCATCCTTCTCTCTGTCCTGAATTCCTCCAGTTCACCTTCTAATGGACTCCACAGCCAGCCAGCGTCATCTCCTTGAATCTGCTCCCATTGTGAAACCTCCCTGGGGGAAACCCACAAATTGCAGACTTCTCCACGGAAACCCACAACAAACCCCTTGCAGGACACAGAAATCCCAATTGTCGTCAGCGACCTATGGGGTCGAGCCCTGCATTTTGCTTCCAGTGCCAGCCCACCGCTATCCCCCTCGAACAGGCCATGCTGCACCATCCCCTGGGCACAGCTGGGCTCAGGAGGTCTCAGGCAGCCCCACAGGTCTCCAGTGGCTGCAGGAGTTTGGAGAGAATACACTGCAGCACAGAGGGATCACGTCCCCCCTTGACCTTGTCTCTATCAGACCTCAGGGCTTCTCTTCAGTGCTTTTTAAATGACTGCTAGATCTGCAGAGGAAGATGAAAATAAACACCGAGAATAAGTTCCTGAAAGCTTCTTGTCATTGAGAGCTACGTTCTGTAGACTGCATTCTTCCAATTGCATTTTCTGTGCTCTGTCCCTTATAGACTAAAAAGTGAAGAAGGCAAGGCCTCACCTATAAACTCTGTGCCACACATGAATCTTTCAAAGGCTACTGCCCCCTCAGCCCTTCTAACATAAGTTTTGTTTCATCTGAGGCTGAAGAATTTGATACAACCATAAGCTGTGCCACCTGTTGGTTTCAGTATGACTCTGAAAACACCCACTACTTCCTCTCTGCCAACTCTTCTAGTAAGTGTGTCCACACTTACACTGAAATGGAAAAAAAAAAAAACCAAAAAACAAATAAAATCCCCTTCGTGAGCCTCCAAAATGTTCTGAAACCAGGAGCTGCACTCATTCTCAGTAAGGTTCTATCTCAGATCTTTTTATAGGTCTTCTTTTCTTGCAAGAGAAAATGTTTACTCATTTTTATTGGAAACTCCCCTGCATCCCAATGCTAGACAGTGAAGTACAACTAAGTGTAAAATGAAAAAGCAAGTTCCAGCAATAACTTTCTCTAAGTCAATTTTCTTTGACTACTTCACTAAATATATGCTTCAAAAAAAGCAAATCATGACACTTTCTCCTACTAAATACAGAATAGAAAACATCAGTAAGCTGTTTCAACAGTGCTCATGAGGTATTTCAACTATTATTGCAATACAGAAATATTATGTGAAAATAAAAAAGGTAGAAATAAAAGTAGTTGGGTTTTTTTTACATTTTAGAAGTAGTTATTCTCTTAAATTTTCCTGTGGCCTATTAATTCACTGGTTGAATACTGAAGGACAAACCTCAAAAAAGGATTTCAATAGAGCAATGTTACAGTATTGAACTTGCAATGTGAATCCACAAACAACACTAACCTCCCATATGTGCATAGATATGCCCTTATGTCTACAAATGAGCATCAGGACAGCAGGACACCTGCAACAGGGTTCACAGGAAAAATCTCTGCAGGAAGAAATGTTTAAGACAGAACGCACAAGGACACAAGGACTTCAGTCTCAAATGGGAAGGAAATGAGTACTGGTGAGAGACTTAAATCTCATTCCATCCAAAACACAGAGACTAGCATCTAATTCAACCATGGTGTGCCTTCCAACACCAAAGAAGCAGAATTCAGACCCGTCACCTGATGAATCAGTTATTTTCTTTCAAAACATATTCTGTGCTTAAAACCTCACCAGGATTGCCAGCACTGACCTAACCCTCCCAAGGGTCTGAAATAAAGCAATGCTTACCCTTTTTCTCACTTTAAAATTCTTTCACGTAAACTGAAACAGGCTAACAGACTTCCCTTAGTCTCTGAAAAGCCTGTACATGGCTGATGTAGCAAATAAACAAATTCCTTCCCTCACATGGTGGTTTGACACCGCCCAGATGCTCTCCCACTTCCCTTCCCCAGTCCTCAGTGGGATGGGGAGAGAACAGGAAGAGCAAAACCAAGTAAACTTGGGGATCAAGTTAAAGACAGCTTGCTAGGTGACTCATGGCATGGCATTTCATTTTGGTCAGTTCAGGTCAGCTGCCCTGGCTGTGTCCTTTCCCAAATCTTGCCTACTACCAGCCTACTCACTGGTTATGGGGGAAGTTTTGAGCCTGTGCAAGTGTCCTTCAAGCACAGCCAAAACACTGGTGTGCTACTCGCAAACACAAAACACACCACCTTACATTTTGGCACAAGAATTTGGGAGTAAGGTAGCCATTAGCCTTGGCATTTGGTAACTTCAGACAAAAATGCCCAAATGTTACTTAGCACTTCTGATCTGAAACACCTAAATCTCTCTGTGTACCAACAAGAACTCAGAGGATTCAATCAAACCCATTAAAGCATTCTTGAAGAAACTCCTGTGCATTAAAAAGCAAAGCTACAGAAGCCAAACTGCTCCTTCTATACTGACACCACTGTAAGGACTGTGCCAGTGTATTATTTCACTGCAACACTATTCATTTTAACAACCCAATGACCAAAGGGACATGCCAAATCACACAGTGCATGAAGCTACAGCTTTGTTCACTTATTTCCATGTTACCTCAGTAATTAACTAAGCATTTGATGAAATCTGTTACTGTCTGCATGCTTAATACAACCACTCCTCATCACAAAAGCTCAGCATGATCAAAGCTAAATGCACATATCGTTGAAAACTCTTGGTAGGTACAATCAAAACAAAACAACCAAAAAACCCCCAACAAAACAAAGAAAAAAAAAAAGGCAGAATTTTTATTATTGTCTTACCTTAGAAACATGACTTTAAAAACAGGAAGGAAACTTAACAGAATTTTCTCACGCACACATGTGCCATCCAGAATCAGCAGATAATTCATCTCACATGTCAAAATAAAACCCCCAAGGAAAGCTATTCTCGATTCTATTAATACTATCTGGCTAACATGACTCTCTAAGGACTCCAGTGCTCTTTGTTATTTGTTCCTCAAAGACAGACTACAAAAACTGTTTCTAGTTTACTTCTCAGTTGCACAGCTACAGTTTTTGTTACAGGAGTATGAGGTGGTCAAATGACAGTTAATAAATTTAACATATTTTTAGTCTTCAGAAACACAGATTTTATGTAAAGGAAAATAAAATAAAAAGAAAAAAAAAACCAAACCTAAAATTGAAATGTAATAAAAGCAGAAAAATAGTTTTCAATATAAACACAAATCCACAAATACACTGTATGACTTATTCCCTGCAGTTGTTAAACTAAGCAGCAAAACTTGAAAATGGGAAATTTCATTACTCATTCCTTTTTGCTCATGACTAATCCTGCTGTTTCCCACTGGTTGAAACTTGGAATTCAACCTTAAAAGACTTTCCTTAGAAGTCTTAATATGTTGCTAATAATAAGGAACAAAACAGTTGCCACAGAAAGAGAGTTGAAACCTCTCACCTCAAACAAAAACTCACAAATTTTATTGTCAAAACATAAATTAAAAAAAAAAAAAGAAAAGAATAATAAAGGCTAATAAAAATAAGAATAATTATGATCAGGCTTTTCATGGCCTACCTGAAAAAATGTACCAGTAAAAATGTACCAATAAAAAATATAAAAAAGAGTCAGTTTACTGCACATTTAGTTTTCCCCGTGTGCCCTCCTCTACGTCAACTGTATTTGCTCCATCAAAAACTCTCCTCAAAAAGTGAGATAACTCCTGATGGACCTTGCTAAATCTTTCAGATTTAGGAGATAAAATAGGAGAACCTGTGCAAGGGAACTCAAAGCTCATCCTGAGAAACTCTGAACCAGATGAAGGGGCACCCTCAAGAGGTGCAGGGGTGCTGCAGTCCTGGTAATGAGCTGTCAGACTGAGAGGTCAACCCTGGAGTGTCTC
>JAWWTY010000088.1:12308349-12381792 GCA_035222235.1 Margarornis squamiger
TCCTGCTTCATCAGGATCCTAGGATTGGAAGAACAACTTTACACAATAGATTAAGGTCTTAAAGTCCAAACTAACTGGCTTCCCATCTGTTTGTATCACTTACCAAACAAATCCAGCTCAAAGGTCATGTTAGGATACTGAAATGTAGAACTCCTACTTTTAACATCCATATATATGAAAAACAGGATTGTACTCCACTGAAAAAACAGCAGACTAGTGGGAATTCCCCCCCCCTCCCCCCCCAGTATTTTGAATATTTAAATACGTGATGCAAAAGATTTGGTCATTTTTTATTTAGAATTCAATTTTTAGCTTAACGGCCATTTTTACAATCTTTTGTTTTTTGAGGGAATTATTCATACATGTATTTCAAGATCTCTTAAGAAATACATTGCAGCACTAAAGAAAAAATAAAGCCTGCTAAGTAAAGTCTGTTAGCAGTGAGAAAAGAAATAGAGATGCTTACAATGTAGATTGCTCACAATAATTGTTTCTCAGCACAGAACTGCTGGAGAACTACTGGATATCTGCATGTCTGAGTTTCTGAAAGTATTTTCTCTGTAAATCCCAGAGAAAAGGACTCTGGAGCTGTGGCAAAGTTCTGCAAAAGGTCACTACATTCAAAGAACAGCTGTTTGCTCTCACTAATAAAGAAAAAAAGACCCTCCACTTAAAAGGACATAAATAGGCACAGCATACTCCTTACACAGGCAAAACACAGAGGTTTCAGTGGGAGTTCTGCCATGTTTTAATGGAGGATAATACTGCTCTTTCACAGGGAGTCTCAAGGAGGAAATAAGCAGAGCACAGGCAAATCCCACAGGATGTCCACGCAATTGTTCCGTATCCAAAAGATGGGAAGGAATATTATGTGAAGCAATTTCAGTGATACTGCTGGTGAGTCACTAATAGTTCATGGGATGGCTCCAGTAGGAAAAAAAGCCAAGAAAACATTCTTACACATACAAATGACCGTGAGAACTTTGTTTTGTGGAGTTGGGAGAGGAAATAGGGGAAAAAACTAGTGTATTGTAAGACTGTATTGCTTGGCAGGGCAAGGGGGTGGTGGTGTTCAGTCCCTTCAGAGGATGTCTTCAGATATTCACCAGCAGAAGCATACCAAAAAAAAAAAAAAAAGAGCTGTGCAAGGCTCTGGAAGTTAACCCTGACCTCCACCTAGTGTACCAACAACATGCTCAGTCTCAGGAAGACTCTAATCCCTCCACAGAACCACAAGGGGGGATCCACAGCAGAACGTGTCTGCTGATCCTCCTTTTGAGTTTGGTTGTCTGCCACCAATGGAAGTAAACAACATGATCTGGACTCTAATCCCAGCTGGCTCAGTTCCTGTTTGCCTACTGCTTAATCCATATTCCATTACAGCTCTGCTACTGAGACATGACTCCATACAGACACTGTCCACGCCTCAGAGACTCTCATTTCTTATGGAAAATATTATTACAAATAATCCTAATGAAATAGTTCAGCATCAAACCTCAGGCTTATTAATAAATAAAATTTTCTGAAAATTGTTGTTAAAGTCAGCTGAAAGAAAAAAGAAGTTGTGTTGTTTGCTCATTATAATTACTTTATAATTAATCTTCTTGGCAGTGGCATTAGAGAGCAAGTAAATCCTTTTAATCAGTTAAGGTTTTAATTTATAGGTTCAAGTTCCATCTTGAACTCTGTTACACATTGATTACCTCAACTATTTTGTCAATATGTGCACAACTACATTAGAAGTTCCACAAATTAGCTTCTAGAGACGCTATGTGAAAAAATCATGCAATAGCTCCCAAGTCACTTTCCAAAACTTGTTGATCAAGAAGTAAAACAGCAAAATAGAGGAAAAAAATTGTCCATGAAACCATTTGATCTAACTCTACTAAAGAAAAAAATTTCAAACCCAATGGCTATTTATGACATGCTCCTGATTAAAAAAGTAGTTGTGTCAGACTTTGTATTTACATAATCGGGTTTTAAAACTTAAAATTCCTCTGAGATTTTAGAGGAGCAGCCATCGCTCACAGAATTTTAATAAGGCATGAAATCTGCAAAAAACACCACATTTCCAAAACCATATTACCTTTTTTTTTGTTTTGTTTTTGACCCAATACTACATACATAAGGTTTCTTTCATTAAAAGACAAGGGAAAAGAGGAGTGAGAATTCCAGTGCTGTATGTGATCATGGCAAAACTGCACATTATTAGATAAAATAAAATCTATATTATCTGTATTAGAAATACAGAATTTGGCCTCAACTCGATCAGAAGTCTAAGGAACTTTTATGTTCTGCCACTAGACACTGCCTACACTGTATGCTTTAACAACTAATGAAGGAAAAATTTGGCAATGTGATAGACACAAAAAGGAATAAAGACAACACTTTCTGAAACTTGAGGCTGTCACCCTGCATCCTTCAGCATTAAATATTCTCTATTAGTATTTCGTATGTCAGGCTGAAATTATGAACTTTATTGATGATTAGTTAATAAATTATTTGGCCCGCAATACACTAGATTTTCATATTTTACTAAAAATTTAGGTGCATTGAATCAAAGAACTTCTAATATAAATTTAAATTTTCTCTGTGATTTTTTTCTTAAAATAAATCAAAAAAAAAGAAGGCTTTATAATTGTACCTTTTTTTGGATGGCTATCTTCTCTTTTAGGCAGTTTTCAGTAGCCAAGTGCTTTATACTTTAAATTAAGAAGACAGATAGTTGCAAAAAAATACGTTAAAATTTCAAACAAAAGCCTCATTTCAACCAGCTGAATTATACAGATATAATACAGCTCTGTCCTGTACCACATCTGCAGGTATATCTGCAGGAAAATAAAAAAAAAGAAAACCAAAACAACCCTGAGTGCGTAAATCTTACGAAACAGGTTAAAGGAGTATTTTAGCCTATTAAACAGAAAATAGCAACTTGTACTCATAAGAATACACTTTCATGCTGAGGACAATTCTTCAGTAGGCTCTCCTGGCATTATGTCTTTCGACCAGTCTAACAAAAATCTCACTGTGCTTAAGATGTTACAAAATTTGGGAGGGTTTCAAGATATAAAAAGCAACATAAGACCCACAGTGTCTTTCTTGACTGATTGTCTTATCACTAAAGTCTTATTTAAAACAGTTTTGGCTATCTTCATATAAATGATTACATAATAAAAATATGCATGCTTAAAGAATATAATCAGAATGCTTTGGAACTATCAAGGCAAGAAAATGCGAATGAAAGGAGTGGATACTTACATGTATGGAGGTTAGGAGGAGTTTAGGGATGATACAAGTACAAATACAGGACAATGACTGCAAATGCTACATGCCCATGAGTCTGCTCTAAACATTTGTAGCATTTAATGAAAATTATTAAGCAACACTCAAGCACAAAGATGTAACTATCTGAGAATGCTCACAGTCTACATCACACACATGGCAGATACCAGTACTTCTCTTGTGTAAATGAAGACAGTCTACAAAACTCACTTCCTGTAGTTCACCTTTCCTTATCATATTTCCACCAATAAACCAAATCCCATCTCCCTTAGAGGCTTAAGAGCTGAAAGACATAGAATAAGCCTTGCATTCTCAGTATTGCACATATCTTAGGCACCCTGTGAAGGAAATTAGATCCTCTGCACACATCTTGGTTTAACATGCAGGTTTGGTGGTTAAGGTTTCCTGCTTTTGCTTCTAATTCACATAAGAGCAATCTTCACATTCTGTTTTGCCACACCAAAGGCCTCAGCTAGAACATCACTTAACTTCCACTAAGACTTAAACTTGCAAGCAGAGAGAGCTTGCAAAGGCATCAAACATACAAACAAACAAACATACCAAATAAATAAAAACAAGTGCACAACAATAGTTCATATTCATAAAACAAGGAGTGTTTTGTAAGAATTCCTTTTAGGTAGTATTTCTCCAGAGATTCACAAATCATCAAACTGAATTTTAAATAAACACAAGCACAAAAGATAGAATAAGTATAACGAAGATTTTCCTTAGAACTAAGTATGTAAATTGCAAACAGTTTAAGTGGCAGCAGACTTAGCTTTCCATTATTTTCAAACAGCAGTTAGCAGCTGTAACTTGCTTAAACTTTCCCAGTCTTACCGCTTAAAGTGGACTGATTTGATAACCAGGTTACGCAGCTTTATATTTTACTTTATTTTATTTAACTTTATTTTTTAGGTTACTTTTCTTATTTGTAGAAAATAGTTTTTTTAGCTCAGGTCCACTTTTTTTCCTCGTACTACCATGGTATTCCACTGACACACAAACTTAACAGATCCCAGGGAGATGTAATTCAGCCTGTAAAGAGATGCTACTCTTCCCCAAGATGTTTTTTACTTCGCTGTATTACAAAGCTCATTGTTATGGGCTGGTGTCTTTAAGACTGCCATTTAAGACATCCAAGGAATATTTGTTTCAAATGTACTACTGTTAATTACTGATTATTATGTTTATTACTGATATTACTGTATCACTTCCAGACTTGACTCATGAAAACACACTCATCTCATCTGCCTCACTTTATTAAGTCAAGAGTTAGACCAAAGCTAAAGGACTTCTTGTTTTGTTTTTATTCAAATTACCATAAAGGATGAGTAACAAAGATACCGGGTTACTTTCCAAAAGAACAAAAATGGGAAAGCAAGTTGATTAAACAACTAGGTTGGAAGTAGAGAACCTAAAGTTCAGAGCATGGATTCCAAAACTGGACAAATTTCTGGTGTCAATAGATGACACTACTAGGTATAATCTAAAATACAGCATAGTCTAATTCAACAATTCTGCTGACAGAACTTTTGCTGCCTCTTTCAGAGAGACAATGTATGTGTTAATTCCTTTTTTGAACAAAACCCCCTAAAGGACCTTCAAATTTGCCATCTTAAAGAACACACATTCTGAATTATCATTCACATTTGATAATTTTGCCCAGATTTAGTAGATGGAAATTAGAACAGCTGTTTGTAAACTGGAAACAATCTTATTTATGCAGATTTATTCACATGCACACAAACTACTACACCTTCCCATGTGCTACAGGCATTTTGAATACTTGAAAATTCAACACCATCAAGGCCTATAAAACAGCTAAAGTCTAACTCTGTAACAAAACTGAGGAACTCCATAAAAAATTAAAGGATTTCCCAATGATTTCCAAATTTCAAAGGCAACAGATTACTTTTTTCCAGTGCCAGAAGTGCATCACATGGGGACTGCAGCATTTAATCTATTTGAGACATGGTCAAAGGAGAAAAGCATAATCACAACCCTAATATCCTGAAGAACAACTTATTCTTAAGCTTTATTATCATAATAGATTGGGATAATGTTTCAAACATCCCTTCTGAACTTACCTCTACTGCTGTAACACTAAGAAGAGCTATATAATCAGTAACTGGTGTATAAACCAATTGCAGTACTTTATGCATCTGCAAAAATCCCTCAAACAGGACGAATAGTTCAAGGAACTCAAGAGGAATAGTACCATACTGTCATAATTTGCTGTACAAACACATACTGCACTACCTCATCCTCTGAAATGTTTTTCAGGCACAGCCCTATACACTCTTACTTGTGGTGACAAAGACATTGAAGCCTTCATATGACAGTCCTGTTTCATTATGGGGTTAAAAAAACCCAGTCTCTGCACAAAGCATGGATACATTTTTTATTTTATTTTTTTTTTAACAACTGGTTATCTTGATGCTTTCAGTGATTCTGGTCAATGTTTTCAAATTGCCTGAGCATCTGGCCAAATTCAGAAGGAGAAAGATTGCTACAAATGCTAGATGTTTTATGAAGGAGATCAGCATTTTCAGATCTCCCAGACTTCATTAATGATTTACATTGTTGCTGCCTTACACCCCTGTGCTATTTAGGCTGTACTTTTTATCTTCATAGCCTCGTCCCAAAGAAGACATGTTGCACTTTCACTGTACACTGATTTGATGACTCAGATTTCATTTGAATTCAGACTATTTTTTAAATTAGCTTATTACTGTGACAATGATCCCTCTTTACACATAAAGTGCAATCAAGAAATAACTGTGCTAATGCATTTCAGTTGTTTGCATCAGAGCAGGCTAAATGAGTGGTTGACATTTATTAACAAACCAGCTTATCATAAGTGCAATCCATTACATCAGTAGGGGAAATATCATACTCCTTTTATCACTGATTTTATCACTGATATTTCTTCTGCCTACTAGGAATTCTAGTTATGAGTTCCATTGTACTAAGGACAGATCAGTCTTTTCCATACACTTACCCTCTGACAGCATGAATAAGTCTCAGTGATGGATAGGCAGTTCGCACTTTCAATTTATTCTTAAGGATTAATGCATTAACCCACTCCACATGCTTCTCTCCGCCTTTGACCATGAAAGCTGGGATCCAAAGGACACTGTCATTCAGCATGGATAGTCTATGCACAAATTTTTCTCTGTCACTCTCATTCCGAAAGCCTCCAAATGCTCTTTGTACAACTGATGGGTTCATGGTAATAAAATCAGATTTAGTTCCCACATCGGCAGCAAACTCCACCACAGGAGCTAGATTGCACCTGAAGAGGAAGAAATTAATGGAAAAATGAAAATAAATATGAAACATTAACTCAGAAAAACGTGTGCATGAAGGGAAAGCTGAAAATGACCATGCAAGCCCAATTCAATTTAATGTGACAAAAAAATACCAGAAATAATAGGTGTGATAACACATAGTATTTTACTCAACTTGGACACTCATCAGACAAAATTTTAAAAACTGTAAGAGTACATAACACTGTTAGGAAAAGAAAAAAACCCTTCTTTGTACGTTTGGAAACCACGTTATCATGCTCTAGAATGCATCAACAGCTAAAGCAGCACTTGTGAATCAGAATATGCTATCTTAAACCTACTACCTCTCCTTACTTTTCATTTGTCAGGATGTTACCAAGAGCTCACAAAGAAAGTCATGCTAGCCAAATAAGATATAATTTATAAAGGTTAGTCCATGCATTTTTTTATCTTTTTTTTGCAATACAGTATTTAAACATTATTTACAAACTAGCATTACCCCATGTCTGAATGAGTTTTTGGTATTGTCACTGCAGGTGATCAGATGTTTTGAAATTTAGTACTTTTATTTGACTTGGAACTGAAATTTTTGGGAAAACATATTAAACTTCCAATTTTTCCTTCATATCTCATTTTCAAACCTTGTTTGACTTTCCAATAGCTTTGCAATTTTTTTCTAGGGTTAAGAAAAAGGTCTCATTAGGCCTTTGTTCAGCAGATTTTTACCTCACCTATATAAATATACATATATGTAGTCACAGACATGTTGAATGCAGGCAAAAAAAAGCAGTTCAGAAATCAATTGTGATTTCAGTGACCAGTATGATCTTACTGAAACAAACCACCTCCACAACATCCTCAGTGAATTAGCCTGTAGCTGATTTTCCCCAAATGTGTATCCTGACACAACAATACTTTCATAATTTAACAGACTGCTTTTTTGAGATAAAGGATGCTAAGAAGCAATGTTGGAGCTAGCTCCTTCAAAACATCTGTGAACTATTATACTCCTAATATAAATAGTATTCCATTAGTTCTGTAATTTACTATATTTTTTTCTACAGTAAACTTTTTACCTAAGCTTGTCCACTAGCTTCTTCTAATAGTCAGATGTCCAATGATATATAAACATAATGTGTCACATAAAAGTAAGTCAGCATTTCTTGACACCACTTGATGACCAAGTCCTGATGGATACTAGGAATTACTCAGAACATCATTTTCATTCTGGAATAGTCAGCTAAAGAAGTGATCCTATCTTCTTCACAAAGAAATGTTCTGAAGTAAAGCCTATATATTCCTAGGAGATATAGAAGTCCAGGTTTTTGAGAGCATGTGGGCAGATGCAGGCTTTCTTAGGAAATGGATTTACATTCTTCATTATCTTTATACATCTATTCTACAAACAATCTGCATGCAGATCAGGCTTCCAAGAGCAATATCTTTTAGAAAATGGTAGGTGGGGCACAAGAAAAACTCCCACTGAATTCAATACTGGCTTTGAAAATTGTTTCTGAAAAGCTTAATGCACGAACCTATAACCTGTAATTATTAAGAGTCTGTTAAAATCTAAAAATAATAATGATAAAAAGATCAGACCAAGTACTTAAAATCAACCAAACAAATTCACTGAATTATTGCTGCTCTTGGAAATACCTCTTTTAAGGGCAGACTGCACAACATAATGAAGGATTCTTGCCAAGCAGGGTTTTCTGGTAGTCACATACATGCACATGATAACATCTATTACTTAAAAATGTAAGACAGATCTTGACAATCCTGCTCTAAGTCCAGCTTTGAGAAGCAGACCATGTATGTACCAACACCACCTTGTTTAAAAAGCTGTATGCCACATGCACAGTGTGCACATGTAACACAGGTCTTACGGTTCTAATATGATTCTGTGACTTTTGACAGCTACTTTATGAGCTGCCACCAGCATCAACTAAACCTTAAAAGTGTAGTTTGAAACCAGCTTATAAATGTAATTTCACCTAAATACCAGAAAAAAAAATAATCATAGGCATACTAAATACAAGGCCTTCTATCATGCATGTCATTACTGCTACATCAGTAATATACTTAAATACTGTATTTTAGAAAGGCACACAATGTAAGCACTACGTATTTGCAGCATACTGTATATTCAGTTTTTTCAAATGTAACTTCAGAAAATAATGATCAATCCAAATGCACTCAGTAACCATGGGGTTGCACTGTTTTACCATTGTCATTGTAAAATTTCTTCTTTATAATTAATCTGAATTTACCCCCGTTCAGCTTAAAACCACTGCATCTTGTACCGTTGCAAGAGACCCTGCTAAAAAATTTATCCCCATATTTCTTATATGCTTCAGGGCTTACAAAACTAGTTATTGTGTATTTGTATATAGACCTTACTATATATTGTTTTTACCTCTTTTGGAGCTTTTATCTTAATCTCTAATGCATCTTCATGCTATGCCATGGTTTCATACTGCTGTTGTAATTTTTAAGTTTATTTTGTTAGCAAATGTCAATGATCTCTCATCAGTTCTCATGATTCTTTCAAGAAAACTTGGCGTTCAGAGACACATATAAACATACTAATTTCCTTCTAAGTGAAATTAAGAAGCCTATTAATTGAACTTTTAAATAATCATTGCAATACCCTTACCTTGTTGTATTCTTTCATTTTAGCTAATTTGCCAGAAGGCACAGAATGTCAAAGATACTCACAGCAGAGATGAGGAGGTGATGGGGTTTCTACACCAAAAACTTGAGCATTACGTGCCTTGGGATTTATATGCCATAAATGAAACCACATTTTTGTTGGGTTTATCTCAGAAAGAATAAATAGAGGGTTGTAATTTATTGAATTTCCTTTTCCTCACAGGCTGCATTATTGATATCCTGAAACTATATGACTGGTTAAAACTTGATTCCAAACCACAAACTTCCTGCAACATACCATCACTTTCCATTCATTCTAAAAACAAGTCCAATGCTGCCCTTGTGATAAGGTGCAGGCAAGCAGGCTGCAGGTGAAAGCTGAGCAACACAAACTTGCTATGAAGTTACTAACACTATGAGAACAGGTTGTAATTAACAGTCACACGTTGCACTGAGGATTGACCTAACAATTAAGCAAATAGCTGCAAATAGCTGCAAATATGAGCACTGAGAGCACATCACGTTATAAAAAGGCTTGTAAACCTCTTTCTCCCGAGACCAGGCTACTGACTGTTTCCAAAGAAAATGATGAAATACGTTTTGCCCTAGCAAAACCAATTTTCATTAAATAATGTTTTTCATGAGTTCCTTTGTTAATTTTTTACTATAAAAATTCACTAAGTATATTACTTGAAACACAAAACGGTAGGGCTATTTTTTCCCTATATAACTGTGTTTAATCAGAAGCTCTACCTCCTTCATCCTTCCCTTGCAGGAAACTAGCAAATAATTAGCTATTATTTGCTCCCTTACTTCTTCTAATCACTATCTACAGCAAAGGTGTTCAGAAACTGGTCTTGTGAGACAGAGATGATATATTTGGGAGAGGGGGTTAGAAAAAAACTTAAGTGGGAAACATTCATAATCCATATGATTGGTAGTATCAAAGGCAATAATATGCAAGGTACCTGAAATTAACGCTGCAGTCCCTGCTCTTTCCACCACATCAGACCCAGATTGGAGCCAAAATCTCAGCACAGCTATTTAAACAGTTTACTTAGTCTACACTTATTATTAGGCATCAATTATACAATTTAGGTAATCAGTAAGTTTACAGGGGCACCTAACTTACACAGTATTTGTGTATAATCATGACAGTGAAAGAAAAATTTATATATAAAATATTCATAGTAAAAATGCAGGGGTTGCCACACATGGGCTTTAGTGTGATAGCAGGAAGATTTTCAACAAGAAGATGCAGTGCAGTGTTATCACTAAAAAAAAGCTCTGGGATAAAAGGGAAAAACTCAACAATATCTGAAATACCTTGTGGTATTTGGACACGTGTAAAACAAGTGAAATCTTAAGACACACAGGCCAAAAAGTCTCAGTGATTGAAAACCTGCTTCCTCCAGAACCACCTGTTGCATGTACTAGTTACACTGGGATATTTTAAGAAAAAGCACAGGGGAAAAAACCCCACCCAGACTGCCAATTACTGGAGTTGCATGGCACTCAGTGCTCCTATACCACACTTACACCAAACTACTCAACCCTGGGTTTGCTGTGACATCTTTATGGCCCAAGCACATTCATAACATGCCTAGCCTTTTAGAGAGCAGACCTTAAAGAAAAAAATAAAAGCACAGTCACAAAAATATACTCAAGTGAAAAGTATTCCACAGAGATTCAGTTCAACTTGTTTTGTCACTAATAAACATACAGTTCATGTATATGAATGCAAATGTCCAATCTGTAGTATTCATAGACCACAGGTTGCTATTTTCAAGTTAATTTAAAATAAAAGCCACAAAAATTTCCTTGAGTAAAAGTGACTACCTTTTCCATTTTATCTAACATTAATAACTAAAAGAACATTCTACATGCAGTAATAATGCAAGAATTGGCCATCAATCTTTACACTATTTAATCCTCTAACAACTGGTGCACTTGAGGATTACCAGTTGAAATAAACACTTAGAAACCACTCTAAAGATACTGCAAAAGTGTTTTAAAACCATTCTTTGTTTAATATCTTCTCCTGGTAGAACAAAGCCAAAAATATCAGTCACACAGTATTAACAACATACATTCTGAGAAGCCAAAACAAGAAAATCAGACTGCTGCTGGAAAACACATTAAACCTTTCTGAAACACAAGGCATTACCCAGACTAGTGTCAATATTATACTCTCTCTACCATGCGCAAGAAGCACATTGCCCTAATTCCTGTGTGTATGCAGCTCATCTTCTAACCTGGCTCTTCAAATAAAGCTGTGCAGCAGTGTTGTGATAACTTTCACAAACATCCAAAAAAAAGAGATTTACAAAAAAAAGCCATGCACAAACTCCCTGTATCCTCCGGAAAAATCTAATAATTATTAAAATGTATGGACTCTCATATGTTCTGCTTACTTGTTTGGCTACTGAAAAAGCTAAAGTTGCTTCAAATTAACCATAGGGATCTGGATTAGCAGGGGTCCCAGTCCTTATCCATGGCACAAGAGAGAATGTCTTGTGAGAGCTGCAAGGTTAGAGGCTCAGGTACAGCATTACAGATTCTATCCACACACAGCAATCGTGGTTGTTTTTTTAAGATGTGCCATTTAAAATATACCACTATTGACCTGATACCCCTTTTACAAAACGAGTCCACAAGAACACTGAATTTATGACTGATTTCACTTCAGCTCTAAGATGTCTGTTGTAATATCACTTGCTAATAAATTTCATTAAGTCTTGTTGCCCAGACTAGAACCTATATTGGTAATCATTAAATTCTTTATTCCTAGAGTCTTCTTTAATGCCAGTGACTGAAATGCAGGTTATCATCAACTGGCACAGCACACTGAAGTGCCAGAAAAAGCCTAAGTGGTATTTTAGAAACATATTATGTGGCAAAACACATTATTCAGCTCTTTGTTGGGTGGCCTTGCTTCAAAATGATACACAAATGAGGGTTTTACTTTCTTCCTGATACCATTCCTTTGACAATAAAATAAAATAAGGACTTTCTAGCACTGAAAGTTTGTTGCATGTATTTAAAAAAACCCCAAACCAACCAACCAACTAAAAAACCCCACAAAAACTACAGCTGTGAAATACTGAGAATGATATTTTAATGCCAAAAAAACTAAGAAAAGGAACTTAGCAGTATCCTGGATACCTGCATCTTTGCCTTTTTATGTGAAAATACCTTTACACATTACTATCTATAAAGAGCATATTTTTAGGGTAATTATCAAGATATTATAGAAGTGTTATAATTCTGATAAAGAAAATTTTAGAAAAAAATGTGTAACATTGTGAGGATAGAAAGGGTTGAAAAAAATTTTATTATCCTTGCAATAAATTCAGAGAAAATTATAATTTTAGAGAAGCACTTTGGAGTTGTTAGTATGGAATGTAAAAAGAAGCAGTAGTTTGAACATTATAAAATGGTGAAGAGAAAAAAAGGCAATATTTAGACTAAGATCGTTCTGAACATTCATTGTTTTAAGAGGTGACAATGAACAACAACAACAAAAAAAAACCCTCAAAAACCCCATCTTTCCCGAGTTCGCAACTGTTCAGAAAACTACTAAATTAAAAGCTCTGTATTATCAAAAATAGGAGTAAGCAACTTTAAAATAATTTTATGCTTTTATATATAAACTATCCTTTTATAGAAAGTTCCAGGCTCAACATCTGGATGCTCATAGGACACCTATTTATTTAAGCAGCCACTTTGGAATCCTTGATCATCTGTATATGGGTGTACAGAAGTCACTTTAACTGATATTTCCTGAGCCTTCTAGACTTCTGTCCTTAAATATCTTCATTAAGAATTCACTTCCTTTAAAAAATAATAAAAAAAAAAGGTTACCACAAGAAGTCAAGCCTTCTCAGAGGTTCTCCTGAGGTGGAGACCACGGACACCTAATTGACTAATTAACCTAATTGACACTAAACAGCTACACCAGTGGTCCCCTTTCTCAGACTTCCAAATCACTGAGCAAGAACACCAGAAGAAGATGGCTTTATTCTGCTTTCATTTCAGTGTAGTGTAACAATTTTTAGCAAAAAACAGAAGGCAAAAATAGAGCTCCCACATTTGAGATCTGAAAAAGGTCTAATGAGCTAGTCATGATGTATTCAGATGTTTTTCTAAGGGAAAAGTCATATTTTAAAATGTTTTTTAAATTGGCAACTTCGCTTTCAACAGATCTGCTGGCTCCAGGCACTTAGCTCTACTCAGCACAATGTCTAAGGTCCAAGCAAGGGGTACTAAAAAATATTTGGACATAAAACTTCATACAAATTACACACAAAAAAAGTTCCACAATATAAATACATTAATATTCTAACTATATTTATTCTGACAATTCACGCTTATTTTTTCTCTTATCAGCTGAAGGAACAACACAGATAAAAGAAGCAACTACTAATTTCCTCTCATTAGTTTAAATTGCTCTGCCTGAAATAATCAACCACACCTCCACGGTGTGGTTAGTCTGTCCTTCTTCCTGAGCATGTATGCTGTCTTCTGCTCATACCACATATAATGCTTGCTTCTGCATATCACAATTGCCCATTGAAATCAATACACTGGGGAGAGAGTTGAAAGAGCTGATCCTCCTCTATGCATAGGACAAACCATGACATTTATTAAAGTGCATACTCTTCCCTTTTAAAAGGAAAAAGAATAAAAAAAAAAGGACTACAAGTTTTTTCCACGTCAACTTCACTACCCACAAGAATTGTCAATCTAAAAAATGAAAGCCCACGTAAAATGGAAAATAAAGAGCTACATTTGCCCAGCAAAATTTTGTCACCACTGATGGCAAAAATATTCCATTTGATTCCTAAATGCTGACAGAGTTAGCAGGAGAAAACTCCAATGGGAAGAGTTGTAACGTATAAACTAGGCACTTCAATCCATTGAAAGAAGCAATTAATATCCTGTCATGGCTGTTCCTTGTCAGAGCAGCCCTATACTATTCAAGAACTTTCACTCATCAGGCTCTTCACTCCACATAGACCAGCTAAAATGAAAGGGACTTTTCCAGATGTGGAGTCTCTGCACGAAAAACCCCACAGTATTATTTACAAGGTCTGTGTTTGGCTGGTTGGTTGGTTTTAATCAAATAACTCCAAAACAAAAGTTGGCTTCTGCTTTTAAATAGTTGTCATCCTGACTGTTGAATGATATTCATTTAAAAAAAAAATAAAAAAATATTTATTCAGATCTTTGACATTGTTCAAATTCTGAACCCACAGCTGAACTAAATTCTTTTTTGGTACTTTATGGGATGCCAGAAGTAATTCCGAGTTATTGGAACTTGGCAATGTTTAGTATCGTTATTTTACACTTACCCAGAATACAGTTGCGTCTTTCAGGAAGTCCTATGTAACTACTGAATTTCATAACATACCACTTACTATAACAAGTTCATCTGCTCTTTAAGATGCAACAGATAATTCAGCCCTAGCACAAGACTTCTGGCATGAGAAAGTGCAGATAAATGGGGAGTAAGGTGCTCTTATTCATCTTCCAAGAGATTTTGGAATGCTTCAGACCCTCTCCGGCTGTAGTATCAAAGTGCAGTGTGCTTTAGCTCACCACTGCAAGAGCAGGAGAGGTGCATGGATCAATAGTTACTTAATGCAGAGTATAAAGGCATGAGAGGCAAAAAAGAAAGGGCTATGGGAAACGAGAAATAGTTGTCGTTTGGTGTTGTTTTTGTGGGGGTTTTTTGTTTTTGTTTGTTTTTTGTTTCTTTGGTTTGGTTTTTGGGGGTTTTGGTTTTGTTTTTTTTTAATAGCAAAGAGTTACCTTGCTTTGCATTTTAATTAGATGGGCTGCATGTTCTACTGTCAAAACGGGGATGACTTCACTCAACTTGTGAAACTTCTGTGCGTTTATCTGTTATTATTAACACTTTCATCCTACCTTTATATGATATTGAGTTGATTGTACTGCAAATACTGTTGAGTGTCTGTTAGGTCCTCTTCACTTTCACAGACCTTCACTATCAATTTTATCATTAAACTCTCAAAGACACAATTGTCCTTCATATCTCAAAAAAACCCCATAGAATAATATAAAAAAAAACGGATATTTAACCAAAATGGTATGACACACTTTAATGCACTCAGCATCAGAAGATCCTACAAAAACACTGTTCACCAGCCTGTACAACTGGATGCATACAGTAACTCCCTTTCAGAACACCATCAGGTGGAAAAAGAGAATGAGTGCATTTCACTTCTAGAGAGATTAGTTGAAAGCAAAAATATTAACAGTGTCATGGTACATTTTAATACCAGAATCCTGACAGCAAGAGAGGTGAGTGCTTATGAAGTACACCAGAACTTTGTAATTACACCATGTGATCATATACTATGTTGCATACAACTTTTTCCTAAATGGAAGATGAGGAATGTAGGAAACCATCTCTGAAGAAAGCTTTTGCTTTTTTCCTTTATCTTGAACTATGAGCTACAAATCAAATTCATTGACATTTACTTTAAACAGATGTTATATACCTATGTGTGCATCAAGACTTACATAAATAAATATATAATTTAACTTATGAGATATATGAATTTCAAAAACATTTTCTTTTGATTTGTAAACAAAAAAATCCCAAACATATAGGCAACAGGGACAAGCATGCTGTTCCCAGAATCTTAGAATTAAGAGCCACGCTATTGTCAGACTAACTAATTGTTATTTGATCACTTTTCTAGTAATACACCATATGAGAGATGTTCTATGGAATCACAGAATGGTTTAGGTTGAAAAGGGCATAAAAGATCATCTAGTTCTAAAACCCCCACCACAGGGAGGGACACCTCTCACTAGACCAGGCTGCTCAAAGCCCCATTCAAATTGGCCTTTCACAGTTCCAGCACCCACGATTTCTTTGGGCCTCCTGTGCTGGTTTCTCATCATTCTCATAGAACACCCACATGTTTTTCCAGCCTAAATAACTGATAAGCAACAGTATCTTCCTATTGTTCCTATTAAGCTTCACCAAATCCTTAAGAATATTACCTTTCCTCTATGTGGCTTCAATTAGTTAAAGTCTCCTATGAGACATCATCACCTAGTTTCACAGGTAGTTAAAACATATGGAAGATCATGGAGAAAACTTCAAAGAAATTTAGCACATGATTTAAATAAAGGTGTGTACCTTGCCTTCTGAAAGAAAATTTTTATCTAGAAAATCTAGTATCTAAATTTATCTGTAGTCCTGTTAAATGAATCATATTTAACCTCAGAGAGAGTACAAAAACATGCCACAGGCTAAATGTGGTTTAAAAATCTGGTAATTATTTTTGGATTCCTTCTGTAGTAAGGATGCTAATTTGTATATCTAGTGGTACAAGTAAAACAAACAGAGAAAATAAAAATAGTGTGTTACTGCTTCAGTTGCAACTTGCTAGTGCACTTTTCAAATGAAATACAAGTCTTAAGTATATCTTGCTTGATTTATGTGCTAAAACCCTGTAATTTTTCTTTTTTCACGTCCTTTTGATATTTTTTTGCCACCATCTTTCTTTGACGTGAGAAAAGAAAAAGCCAGTAACTTGCAACGAGTACTATTTCTACACAGTTTTCTGTTACCACCCTCCTGTTTTCTGCCCTTCCACCCTTCTTAAACCAAGCCAATTGAAACTTCTGCTTCAAAAGCAAAAGGACCTCCTTCCTGCTCAACATTCTTTATGTAATGCCAAGCTGTCAAATGAGGTCAGCTATTCCCCTTCAATACATGAAATACAAAGGTATTCCACTGTGTGTGTTTGAAGTATGAATAAAAAGGGAAGCATATCAACATTTTTGCCCAAACTGCAGAAATATGTTGCAAGAAGAACATGAAGGAATATATAGGGGTGGCTTCCAACTACCTTAATGGCAGCCAAGTTCAGCATCATTACATCACATTGAAATTTTACTCCGTGCTGCACATAAGTAATGCAGTGATTAACAAATGGCCATCTGTACTGACCAAGAGCTAAGAAAGAATATTTTGAAAGAGCAAACATTTTGTATTTATTCTACCAAGGCCTCTATAAAAATATTTATTTTGTCTGAAATAAGAACAGTGAAAAGCAAAAATAAGTAGCACAAGCCTCTCTTCTCTGTCCCTTCTTTTAATTTGCACTGTAAAAATAACCTTCTTCTCAATAATACAGGCATGTATTTAAACCTGGGGAAATCACATGGTGGTGGATACTGTTTCAGATTAATTTCAGATAACGCCTGTAATATATATCTCTGATTAAAACATTTGTCCCAGCTTTTCTCCAAGAAACATATTAGCCAAGAAACACATTAGCCAAGAAACATATTTAATCTTCAACAGCAGATGAAAACTTACCTTATTACAAAGTCATGGCTATCAATCTCTTTTCCACAACCACTCTTCAGAAGGATGCCAGAATTCCCAACAACTGCACATGTTTTAAATCGGCGATTCTTCATTGGGGAAACTTCAGGAAGAAGGCTGTGCAAATCCTGAGAAATGTTTAGTGTGCGACGTCTGTCCAGTACATAATGAATTACATCTCCTGGCTTGAAGCTGCTTTTGACCACTGAGACATCCCTTTCAGCATCCAAGAACTGAAGAATGTTCTTTCTGCGATGACAGAAAAACACACAGATAAAACCCAACACTCCCTGCTCAAACAGAGTTCATCTAAACACCAATACAGACTGTACAAAGCATACAACATAGAGCAGAGGGTAGACACTGTCAGCCATACTAAGGTCATTTCCCATGCTCTAAGATGGAGCTGGAGCAAAGCTGTTAGGAGGGAGTTGAGATCGTGGTTACAATATAACACATAAATACTACAGAAACAGAGCTTAATGACTTCTACAGACAAAAGCACTGAGAGACCAAGGGAAGATAACTTCGGAAATCACAAGGCAAACTGTTGGTTTTGACCATCTTTACAAAATTTTTGAATAAACACATTTTTAAAAAGGACTGTGGCGGTTTGTTTTCACAGAAACACAGTTGAATATATGAAGTACCTATGATTTAGAAAATGTGGTTTCTTAGAAATCAGCTTGGTTCAGGACTGGCCCTGTTTTATTATAGATTCTTATTTTACCATAAGAGCAACATATTCAGTTTAGCATAAACTTCCTCCTAATGAACTGAAGTTGGGCCAAAGTTATCCTAATTACCGTGCAATGAGAACACCCACAGTCTTTTGTGCCAATTTAAACAAAAACAGCTTAAAACATACTAAAAATTAAACTACTGCAGCTCAGGGTCTAGTCAGGCCTTTAGCTGAACTCAAAACCACTTACGAATTCTTCACTTTGAATCATTTATCCTCTTTCTCTGCAATTAATTGTTTAAACTGTGAGACAGGTTCAGACACACATGGCCAAAATATGATGGTTTAATAAGCTATGAACTATAGCAATTAAATAGTTACATACTCCCAGCCCACAGCAAGTAACAGGTGAAGAACAGTTGCTTCTATGCCAGCCAAAGAAGTCAAGTCTGGTAACTGTACCTGCTTATGGCTCTAGTGCATCAGGGTGCTCTGCCTAAGTGGGGATAAAACAGCTTGAACTTGACTCTAATTGCAAAAGTTATCAGTGATGGATGGGGAAGGGTGAGTGACCCTGCTTTTGGTTTTGAAGAATGCTGACAGCAGCCTGACTTATCAATCCCCAAGTTAAACACTCTGGGCTAGGGAAGAACAATCTTTCTTCACCGAAACTGGCACCAGTAAGGATGTAGCAGACAAAGGTCCTAATAAAGGAACAAACAAGCGATGATGCTGATAACATATCTAAAGCTGCTGAGCTGACACAGCTGGTCTGGAGATGTATGACTGACAGTCAATCACTTTATACTACAAAAGCCCAGCACCTCTTTTCAATGGTAGAAAATTCTAACATAGCCTTTCTTGGAGAGATTCCTCCCTTGAGTGGGGACCTCCTCAAGGTTACTCCTCCAGGCTGAGCAAAAGAGACTTGCCCACGGTCACTGGTATGGGTGAATACCATCAATTTCTACTCAATTATTTTGCTAGCATTAATATCACTGATTCAATATAGCTCCAATAAATAGTACTCTATACTAGTAGGTATAACTATTCATACTGTGTAGTAAATAATTCAGATCAAAATCTTTTAGACTAATCATTACCATTATGATTACAAAAAAATCATTTATTTTATTAAAGTATATTTCATTTCCAACCTTTAATCCTGCGGGACAAAGTTGCGTAAAGGTTCAATTACACCTTTAAACATAAACTGTTGACCAGCTCTGGGGCTAAGACTGGATTCAGCCACACTTTGACTCCTCTCTGAGAGGCAGTTTAGAAAGCAGGGGGGTTGTTTCTGTATCTCAAGACTCAGTGGGAGTGCCTCTCTAATAAACTTTGCCAAAGCTTCCCTCCTGCCCAAGACAGGTGGGGACTGGGGCCCAAAAACTGGCACACCTTCAATACCTAAGTTTAAAGGAGATAATTACTGCAATGTAATGGTTACTGTATGTGGTGACTAATACCTGCACTGGCAGCATTGAGCAGTTTTCAGTACACACTCAACATAAACAGCTGGGAAGGACTCCAAGCCAGAGCTGCAGGAGCCACTGGTAGCTCAGGATTGTAAATAAGTGAAGCCTTACAAGCTTGTGTCCACCCCTGCTCTGTGAAAAGTGTATGTGAAGAAGCATAAGATCACATCTGAACCCAAGCACAACACTCTCAAGGAACAGGGTGGGAGTGCTAAGCAGGGACAGGGTGTTCAGTAAGTGGTAAGTGTTACAGAAATTTTTGCCTCTGCAAATGAAACAAGACAAGAAGAAAAACAAAAACTTTATATTTTCCACTCTTTTCAGTAAGTAAAGTGGAATTTCAAACAGAGTGGATATTTTGTTGAGTAAGAGAATGTTATTTTTGCATACTAAGTTTTTAGAGCAGAACTTCCTCAGAGAACATCAAAACAGGAAAAGATAACTGCAGATGCCACTCTAGCAGTTACAACACTCAGTCACAGTCATAAAGGGGAAATAATACCCCAAAAGTTAAAAGGGATGAACTACAGAAACATCCATGCTCACGAGTCAGGTCTTGTGTCACTGTCTTAAGAAGGAAGAGTATGTCTGAATCTTACAAGCAATGACACAAAATACTGACTGTGGAACTGATCTTAAATGCCACAAAGGGAAGTGAAAGATGATAAAAATATTTTTCAAGTGATTCCTCTCATTTCTTAAACAAGGACAGGAAAAAAAGGGGAGAGAATATCTGGAACATCTTGAGCTACCTGTTAGAGCTATCATGTAAGAATCAAGCAGTATCAGAGCAAAGACAGCTTGTGCTGAGGCTCAGAATTACAGAGCACGATAGACAATGTTAAAATCCTGAGAGCAGCTTTTGGTGAGGCCAGGCAAGGTATTTCTGTAAAAGGAAGCTGAAGACTGAACTTCAGCCTTCCAGTTGGACGGACTTTAAATCTGCATGGGTGTGATAGCTTTCTTTGTGGGTCCTCTACAACAGATACATAAATTGCTACAAAACGAAAGAGAACAAAGAAACCTAGAGTTCTGACAATAAGAAGTCATGTGATCCCCAGAAGATTCATTTTAGGACTTTAAAGCACTCATCCATGATACCCAGAATGAATGAGCCTAAAATTGTTTCCTGATAGGAAACACGTAGCACCGTTCGTACACGAATACAGTGTCTTATGCATTGTTTTAAAAAATAAGAGGAAGGCAGTGAAGATACGCAAACAGTGCCAAAAAAATAAAAGCACCTTGGTTTCCATTACTAATTTGGTTACTTACATTCAAAACTTACTTATCTATACACTCATAGAAGTCCTCCAAAGAGTTTCATGTGGATCTGAATTAAAATCAGATCATCAACCACTTACTTAACATAGCTCAAGTTTCCAAAATGTCCAAGGCGTTTATTTTACACTGAATCTTAGTATCTTCTTATATATTTAAAAACGCCTTTTTATCTGAAACATCTTATTGTGATGCATTTGAATTCTTATCATTAGCATATTCAATTAAATGTACACACAGGCATTGCAGTACACAATAGAACCCTTGTAGAGGAGACTTGCAATAATCTTAACATTATAATATTTTTATTAAATCCTCCGGCTCTATTTAGGTATCTTTTAATATTGAAAGAAATATGATAAAGCATACAGAGTTCATGCTATTGTTTTAAGTTCCTCTGTGCTACTGACTCATCTGTACCATGGGGATAGCAGTACTTCCCATTTTCATATAAGTGCTAAAGAAACAAAAAATTACTAAGGGATGTGATAAAACCTCCATACAGGACAAAAATGTACATACAGGAGTGTATCAGTCAGTCTTGATGCTGATTAATAATAAGAACTTGTTTAAACCTCTGTTCTGTCCCACAGAGTACTAAAAATAGCACAACTAGGTTATTCTGATTAAACAGATATGACAAAATAATGTCAAATAAGTGCTAATCCACTTCAAGCTCCATAGAAAATTCAAAGTAAGCTCAGTTCCATCAAGGAAAAGAACAGCATGATTTTTAGCAAACCCTGAAGCAAAGGTGTTCTGCAATCTTAAGATAAAATGAGTGAGTAAACAAACAGTTCTATTTGAGGTCTTCAAGTTTTGTTATGACAAATAAAACTGTATCGTGAGTGAGGCCTGAGCCCTTTTGTGGGCAGGCGAGACAGATGTGGCTCGCCCTTATTTGAAGCCAAATAATTGTTTGCAACACGTTTACTTGACTCACAAAAACACGGTGTCACAATCTGTGGTTTTATTTTGATAACCAGAAACAGATTTTCACAATATTTAAGTACCAACTAAAACTCCCAGTTATCTGATAAAGTTCATGTAACAGACAGTAATGTCCCTGAACAGCTTCCCAAATATTGTAACCATGTATTGCTGAGGCAACATAATGATATTTTTCTACTTTTGTTCCCTTTTTTTTTTAGTTTTATTTTGTACTGTAGCCTTTGTACTAAAAAAATATTGTAATGTCAAACTATTCTTCATCTGCCGCAGAATTGTGTGGATGAAGGGAAAGAAAACAAATCACTCAAACATTTGACTTTTAAGATTACAAATAATTTTATATCTTTAGACATTCTCAAGAAAATTGAGATACAACCTCCAATGTTTTTCCTGAGAAAATAATTTCTTTAGGGGAAGGCAGTGCCAGAAATCCTTGGTGCTGGGGCATCTGGGCTCATCGGGATGGCAACCCTGACAGGAAGCCCCTGAAGGGCATCCTCAGTGCCCACGAAGCTGGGTTAGATCACCAGCAACACACTATGGCACAGACATGGACTAACTTTACCTCACTCTCTCTGTGCCCCCATTGAAGGTGTCCCCCAGCCCACGTTTATCTAATATGTTCCAAATAACCTCTTGTGGTGGGGATGCAGCAAACTCCCCACTTCCCTACCCTTACTGGAGGCACAGTATTCCTCATGCTAGCTCACGCCTTTCCCACAGCAACTGCTCTTGACCCTTAGGCCTTGCCTGTAGTGGACAAACTAACACTCTTGGCAATATCCTTCATTTACCTGAGGATAAGAAGCCACTCAACTGTATTACTTAAACTTTTATTTTTTAATTGGGCAGGTCATGTTGTAGATTTTTGATCCCTCTTCTTGCCCTCCTGCAGACTTTCTCTCACTAATTCACACAGCTCTAATAAACAACTTGATTTTCTAACCCTAGCAAGTTCTACCACTGATTTGCACTCCCCAGCTGGAAGGCAGGAGGTGGGTCTCAACCTCTGAATTCACCAAGGATTACAGCCTAGATAAAGCATACTTTTTGTCAGCTAAATTAGTTTAAAAAAAAATATAAAATAAAACCACCACAGAAGAACAAACTCTGTGGTAGCAAGAGGTCACAGCTTGCCCTTTTAGATAAGTAGAGTTCCAGCTCCTGCTGGCTTCCTGGGGAGGCTGTGGGGACCACAGGTCCTTGCACCTGTGTTGGGTTTCGCTTTAGTCTGATTGAAAGGAAGTTTAAAGAAAACCTCAAGGAAAGCAGCATTTAGAATCATAGAACAGTCAGGGTTGGAAGGGGACTTGAAAGGTCATCTAAGTCCAACTACCAATCTGGATTTGTTATTAACACGCCTTGGGATGGTTCCTGGCAGCCCCCAGACAGTGGAGGCCACACCAAGAGGAATGCTGTAACAGGGAAGGGGGCATGCAAAAGGAAAAGAGGGCTTTTAAATAGAGCGTGACTCCACTTAGGCTTGCCATAGGAAGGCTGGCCACATGCCAGTTTTTCATAAAGATAAGCAAGGGAGACTAAGATATATAGGCAAGCAAAAGTCCCCTGAGGTTTATTATGACTAAACCAGACCAGAGAGCCCCAGTTTGCGTGACTCTGACACAGAAAGATCTGAAGGAAACAGTGCAAATGGCCCCAAAATGTTGCTCCAAAAGCTTCAGACCATTTGTACTGTTCCACTGCCAGTTTAATACTTGCTGCTTGCACTTCAGGGACTTATCCTAGCTGTTTCATGTCAACTTGAAAGACAAACAATGATAATAATTTGAACCTTTCTAAGGAGGAAGCTGCCCTTTTCTTTTTTTCTTTAGATGTAATATCTAACAAGTTCTCACACTTCTCTGACAGGAAATTTTCTGTTACATCACAGAGATAAATACATCCTGAATGCACTTTTTTATAATTTTGCCTTCCTGTAATTCAAAACCTTCTACTCTTTCCAACTGAAGTGCCCATATTTAATCAAAAGTAAGTGTGAGAAAATCACACACTGAGATATTAGACTGCAGTTCATTTTACACAGGTCACAGGCGTGCTGACATCAGCCCTGTGTGGAATTCTTCCCCATACAGGTTTGTGTCATCTCAGACAAATCCCTCCTTTCTGAAACTATGGCATCCAGTACAATTAAGTTTCCTTATTTCCATAACCATAAGGAAAATCTTTATATTGTTAGAGAGAGTAGAAAGGACTTAAGACATAAAATATTAGCAGATGATGGATTCTCTTCTTCATGACTGAAATTATTCAGATGGCAAGGGAACCAAGAAAGCAGTCTTCTTCCCTTGGGCACAGGAATTATCAATTATTCTTCAAAGAATCTGTCAGCAATCAGAAGGTAAAATCAGTTGGAAAAAATCACTTTTTCACCAGACCAATCATGATTGGCAAGGCACAGTCTCAAGTAATTAATAACACCCATAATTTCCTCCTCGATCACAGAAAGTCTAGCTCTTTCTTCTTATGCCTGCTTAACATCCCCAAAGGACTTCTGTCCTCCTAAGAACGCTGCTACACTCCACAGCCTGCCTTTTCTGGCTGCAAAGTCACAGAGCACCAGAAGCCCAGTGAATGCTTTACATCCTCCCATATGGTGTCCTGATAAAGGAGCTTTTTCATTCATTGATTCCCACCTGAGCCTCGCCTCACCAAGAATCCATAAGACCTTTGAGGTTGAAAGACTAGTCCCTAACCTGAGCAAAAATAAGATGGCCAGAGATGATGCTCACAGTCAACAAAGGAAATAGCAAAGTATAATATTCTAGATGTCAGCCAACTAGGTTTGACATACTACTGACCAGCAGTCCATGCACAAAGCAAAACTCACTATTAAACTTTCTTAGTTTTAAAATTGCTAATGTGGGCGTCAAGCTGATGTACACCACCAAAGTAGCTGTCATTTATGGGTGATTTTAAGTTTTATGAAGTATCTTTATATTGTACACTAATGGTTTTACAAATTGTTTCTCCACTGCTAAGAAGTGATACATTTTTAAATATGATTCAACAGGCACTAGCTTTTTTTCTGTTTCTCTCTTACCATTGCTTCCTATGGTCAAACTCACACCACAAGACCACTAACCCCTGTTCACATTAACAGTTACAATAATAGAGCATGAATCATCTTCATGGTCTACACAGTGCACGTAATGTACTTTGGTGGGCTGAACAGTTAGTTAAACCACAAGAACACTCTAGGACTTTGCTAGACACATTTGGAGTTAGTCCTGGAAGGTGTGTAAGTGTAAAAATACAGCTAAAATGCTTCTTACTGCTGCAACAGGGAAGAAAGGTGTATAGCAAAACCACCTGTAAAAGTGAGAGAATGAACATCATTTAGTCAGCATCAGATTGAAACACATATCAGAAGGGGCTGCATGAGGCTTGCTCAGTGAAAAGCTTGCCAAATGTCCCTCCCTCACTGCTGAGTACCATACCTGAATATGCTATGGCACTCTAGCAAAGAGGATTTCTGGAAAGACTATGACTGGCTGGTAGCAATGATTCCTTTCATACAGTTCAGGTCAACTTTTGGCCCTAGGTCAGATTAATCTAAAATCTTTTACTGGTTCAGTGAAAACACCTGCTGTCTGTCCCAGTGTTCATGATGGTAGCTATTTCATCTCAAAACAAGACTGGCAGTATGGATACCTAAATAACCTCAGCTCTATGCTCCCTACTGTACAGAAAATCTTGATACAGTGGAATCTCTACTGCTTGAGTCACTTTTTTCTTCACTGTCCTAGTGAGACAAAAAAAGCAATCTTTCCCTTCACAATTTTAAAAAAAAATAAAAAACCCCAACACATTATCATCACACTTCTTAAGTACACAATAGTATTTATTAAATAAGAGAACATTCCCGCTCCAGCCAACAGTAAAGAAAATTATTTTGAAACTTATGACTTTAGTAGATTGAGATGATACAAATGTACTAACAGAATGAAAAAAAAACCCTAAAGCATTCTCTCCTGTTTTAGCTCTTTGTCTGAATGATATATTTTGCATTTGAAACAGGTGTAAAATTAGCATAACCCAAACTTCATTTTCTCTCCTAATTTTAATCAAAAAGTTACTGTAACATTTTAGTTTGTTTGTTGCTTGGCTTGAGCAGCAAGGTATGTTGGTTTTACATGGTTCTGAAATATGACACGCAATTTTTCAACAAAATGACTGAGAATAGTTATCTGTCTCTACTTGTTGTCACTCAATGACTTCCAAATCAGTTTACTTCACAACGTCTTCCAACTGTCAGACCCATAACTTATGACACACAGTTTCAGCAATGTTCTTCTGAAATCACTCAGTATTTCCCCAACTTAAATTGTCAAGTTATATGCATAGAAATTTTAAATACTGCCACTGATACTGACACTCTGCTTATCTTTCCTAGGCTGTCCTGGAGTAGAAATTACCCTTTATGGAACAACCACACACTGGTCAAACAGGCTGAATGACAGTACTGGAACAAACTCCATTCCTGAACTGCATCTCAGCTGCGCTTTAGGGTGACCACATGGTCTTCACTGGTAAGAAACCCAGGTGCCAGGTGGCTGAAGTCCCTTAGCCTAGACAGTCAAGGAGTGGAGACTCCACAGAGCTTCACAGATCACTTGCCAGGCAGCTGAGACACAGATACATCCTCCAGAATACTAATTTGCTGCCTACCCAAATCCTGCTACGCTTTCCACCCTTTATGCTGCTCCTCAGCTTTTGCAGAGGGACTGCACTAAATCCATCATAGCACAAGGCTTACAGAACATAAATCCTTTACCACAGTTCCATACATTTCTCAGCTACCTTTATGTTCTTCATGTGTTAGAATTGAGGACATAAAATCACAGTCATTAAAAAAAACAGCTAAGTTGCTCATTCAGAGAAGCCATGCTTGCGTACATGGAAATAACGCCTGTTTAAGGAGTTTGTAAACAGTCCTCTAATATGCAAAAAAACCCCAATCAGAAGTTATATTAAAAAGAAAAAGTAGAATGGGAAATCACATAGAAACCACATTTTAACTTGATCAAATTTCTATTCAAAATCTTAATATTCAGAAGATCAAGTCTAGTCTGCTACGTGATTGTTGCTAAAAATAGTTATTGTCTCTCATTTTTCACAGAATGTGACACTCCTGGTCCTCCATACTGCCAAGCCATGCTCCATTTGCTTCTTTCACTGGCCACCTTCCTGATGAAGATGGGGAAGGTATGACAAAACACACTAAGAAGCATCTGCTTGCTCTCCTCTCAGGTCCCAGGGTGCACAGACCCGCTGTGAATACTAACACACATCAGAACTATCGCTCCTTCCAACTCTGCTACTGAGTTGCCCCCTCAGAGGGAGTCCAAAGTTCTTTTCGGACTTTCAGACTTCAAGAAAGAAACTGTATAAGACATGGATATCGTCAGCATCTGACCTTGTGATGTGGACCAGCAATGGCCAGGGTTGGGTTTACAGCACTTGATGCCCTGGCTCTTGACTCCTGTATTTAAGCTGTCTGCCTAAGCAATCTCTGTAGTTAAAGGAGGAAAACTGGTATGTTCGAGTACTTTCAGCTGTTCTATTTCCAGCCTTTAGGAAGAGGGGAAATCATGTCCTGAAAGTGCCAGTTTCTCACCACTGACTGTGGAAGAATTCTAGAGAACCAGCTTAAATGTGGACATGCATAATGTAAATACTGACTGACACAGCCAGATGAAAACATTTTATTAATTCTTAAGAAGAATGACTGGACTTTGAAGTCTAGTGTAATGCAGTACATTTAATGGCGAAACCTAAATATGTACAGTTATAAAACATCCACCAGCAACTGTAAATGAAATTGCTGTTTTCAAGACCAGAGGAGATACAACCAACATGAATGACAAGAATTACAGACAATATGAAATGAACTGCCTTTAATTTAAGACACTCACCTGATTTCCATTACCAAAGAAGAATTGATTTTCCAACCTTCTACAGCGTGCTGGAAGATTGAGGAGCCTCCCTTTCGAATTATCTTATCAGAGCTATTGATCATTGATCTACTCAAACTCAGTTCACCATCTCTGCAATGCAATATAGAAAAGACACAGTTACACCAAAGCTAACTCCAGTTTTAAGTAATTCCAAACATCAGCAATATATCCTTTCATTCACAAGAAAAATAAGCAATTATCTGTAACTGTGAAAAAAAAAATCTATGGGACAGCTACATGTAATAGTTGAATATGCAAATTAAGAGCTTTAATATGTTTATATCTGCAATGAAATAGACATCGTAAGAACTACAATAAACTCCAAATTGTGAACTTGGATGAAACTTCATTATGTTTGTGAGCCAGATTCTGCACTTTTATGTTTCAAATTTCTAGTACTAAACTAACAATTCAGTGTTAATTTTCAAGCCTTTGCCCAGCAATTGCTTATACTCTGCAATACTGGCCTAATAAATTTCTTTTGCATCCTGTTGATGCTTAAAAACTTTTATGCATGGAATTCTGGAACTTAGTGGCATAAATCCCACAAAATTTCTCCAGCATTTCCTGGAACTTTTGTATGCACACATCCAAACAACATAATTATCTTATCCTCTCTATCTGTCCTGTAATATTCATAGCTTTTTGTAAGGTAACTTTAAAAAATAAAAAAAAAAAATACAATAAGCTGTGAGTGATGACCACTGAACACCTGACGAGCTATCATAATGTTACCAGTTGCAATTCTATTACTCAGTAGGGTCACACAATTGGGACAGAGAATCCAAAATACAGCAAGCACAACTTAAGGTGTTAGGAGTAAAATCCATTTTTATCTCCATATGTTTCCTTTATCTTCCATATCTTCCATACTTTTAGGTGCCAGAGCAACATTCAGCTGAGTTAAAACACAGCTGTTAACCATAAATACATCAAAGTTGTTGAATATAATATCTGCCATGTAGAATGTCTTGTAACTCAGCAGTATACGGAACAGTAACACATAGAAATCTTTTATCTGTTAAATAAGCATGCTTTGAAATACTGACAATAACAATAACTTAACTTGCAAATAGAACTTCTGACCACAGCCCTTCAAACAGCAAAAAGGAAAAGATGTGAGACTGTAAGCTTTCAAGGAAATTGTTGACTCTTGTTTTCCTGTGGCTGTAAGTTCTTAAAATGATTGGATACTGGTCCTTAGTAAGAACTACAGCAACATTACTGCTGTATATATAAAGCAGTAATATTTGGTAAACTATCTAGCAGGCTAAAGTCAAGCTAACCTGCAAATGGGATATTAATTAAGCTAAATTAGGAAAACTGGTAGCGTGCAGTAATTTCTTAAAAGCTCTGTCATTGCAAAAGCCCTTGGAACTAACAAACCGGAATTAAACACTTCACCAAAACCAGCCCTGGCTACTCGCAGCTCTTTCTCCCTCATAGCCCCCTCGGCCGACACCCGCAGCCCCGACATCGCACGGATGCAGAGGTAAGGCTGCCACCTATCGAAAAACTACAACTTTATGTACAAGACCTGCACGCAAATTATCCAAATCCCGCTAACTTGAGAGCACGGGAGGATGCTGCAAAAGTCCCTAAATTCAATAACCAGAATGCGACTGATACTTTTTGCTATATTAATTTTTTTTTATTCCCTAACTTTTTTTCCATAATGGTTGAAATATTTATTACATACATACTCCTGCATATATTTTTAGATGCATTGAGTGTATGCATCTAAAGAAAAATTACCAAAATACATTCAAGTAAAGTTCTCAGTCTAAAGTTACTTCAGAGATGACTCTAGTTTTACTCTGGGTTAAATATTATTTAGCAAACTTTTGAATGGTGAGATAGCTGGCAAAACTTAGCAACAAAACACAGTGCCAACACTTAAAGCACCACAGCATTTGAAATGTGGCTTTCTTCCATATTCACAATTTACATCTGCAGTGAGCTATATAGACCGTATATTAAAACAGTGTTAAATTATGTTCTTATGAGCTAAAAGAAGGTCCCAGGCACTTTGTGTTTAAGTACTACGACGAACACAATTGTGCTCACTTACATGCTCCTCTCCCTTTTACTGGCGTTAGTTTATTAAGTATTGTTTTAAGTGAAAATTAAATAAAATAATACGTAAACAGAAAAATATTTTATCCAGGTAACTCTTCATTGTGTAACTGTGAAATAAATATGGGTTATTTTGTATCTTTTAGAATCACTGCAAATTCTGTCTGACTTAACTGAAACAGCTGCCACAGTGTGACATCAACTTACGGCTGACAGGGTCAGCCTTCACTCTGAATTACCTAACCCAGGTGACCAATCAGACCAACATAATAAGACAATCTCTTCTCCTGAAGATAGTTCATTAAATAAAATAACTTCCTTCAAACATATTCCATCAGTAGAAGATGACACTTTTTAAGAAACACTGCATTGCACACAACATACAAGTAGCATTACTTGCTTAACCTTTAAAGGGACATTACTGTCTATTTGAATCAGAGTGTGCTTTGGAACTGTTGTCCTAGCAAACTCTGCTACGAGAACACACAGATGGTTCAAGCACTATCACAAAATTTGGAATTGCATACAGTCCATTTTGGAACATCTGGGCTTTACCTGCAGACTCACTCACAACCATAAAATGGGCCACCTCACACATTCATAGTTCTGCATTACTGGTGCTCCTGAAAGTAAAATATCCCATGGAAAACTGACTATTCGCCCACATAGCCAGTCAAAAATAACCGAATGTCATGAAGCCCCAGTTCAAGAGAACGGCAAGTGTACCATCAACAGTAGTAGAAGGTACTTAGGGGTTTTTTTTCTGCTTCATAGAGTAATGAACAGGATGACAGGCTGTGAAGAGAAACAATATTTCAGCAGCGAAAGTGAGTAGCATCACGCTGTACAAGAAGTCTCACTGATAACAAAGAAATAGAGATATCACTGAGCAACCTGGCAGAAGTACATTACAGCTATATTTTAAAGTGTTTGTTAAGAACATGCATATATATGGCTAAATACACTTATTTTCTTTTACTTAATATTAAAATATCAGTTCACTTTAGTACCTTTTAAAGTGTTCCAAATGACGTGCAGTAAGCTGGATGAGGCTTTGCAAACTTGTGTATGATAATTTCGGAGTCAGTTTAGCAGCTACCTCTAGTCTGACAGGAAGGGGTACGTACTGAGAAACATGAGTATCTTAAATGCCAATTCTGCCTCACACCTTCATTTTCACTTGTGTTTTCACACACCTATAACCCCAAGATTTTAAACTTCTGTACATTTCCTAAGTCCACCGATAGCTTTGTGGCAGAAACTGGGGATACACCCAGGTGGAACAAGAGGGAAAGACACCAGTAAGTTGTGAAAATCTTGAATAACAAGGGAAGCAAACACTGCACACACAGTGCCGGGGCAATTGCTGCCCAGCTGTGCCTAGCTGTCTGTGCCCATCTGTCTGTGCCCCGCTCCCGCACCCGCCTGCCTGGAGGCGGATGGATGGGATGCACCTTCTGTATTTAACTCCGGGGCCAAGGAGGGACTAAGTAGGCTCTAATTGTCTCAGCTTCCCCTAGGCCTGTACGGGTATTTACGACCCTCTTATGCCTCCTCCTCAAATTAAGGCAAGGGCTTACGCGAGAGGACGAAAATCTGCTGTGAATGGCATTCTCCACCCAGCCGATTTGCACAGGCAAACAGAAAGTGTAAACCGCTACTCAGCTTTTGTTTAATTCGTTAAGCGACCAAGACATTTATGCATTCCTCCAGCGAAACCAAAATCTTACACCCTTTCAAGGAGAAACCAGCTTGGCTGAAAACCCAACGTCTCCACAGGACAGCTGCAAGTTTGGGGAGGAAATGAGAAATACGAGCATTCACATGCACAAACACAACGACCGACAAAGAGAAAGCTGAGGTGCAAACAGAAAAATGGCAAGGGACTCTTCGCCTTTTGTTTTCAGTCGAAGACACGCAGGAGAGGGAAAGTATGTAAGAGAGGGTCTCCGCGAGGTACCAGAGTTTCCAGTGGGGGCACCTCCGTACCTAAGCGGGATGACCCGCACTCTCCCAGCGCGAGCATCCCTAGGGAGCACTGAAAGTTATGCAGAGCTCCCCGGCAAACTTCAAGTACGGAGGCAGGGGTCACCGCCGACAGGTCCCCAAGGCAGGAACCGAGGCAGCAGCGGCTGTCTCCATCCCCTCCGGCCGCCCCGGCCCCGGGGGCAGCCGCGCACAGGTGAACTTCCCAGCGGTCGGGGAGGCAGCGGCGGCCGCAACCCCAGCACCAGGGCAGCCCCTCCCGGCCCCCCTTCCCCGGCCCCCTCGCTCGCACCCCGCGGCCCCCGAGCCCCGCTAGCCCGGCTCGCCCTTCCCCGGTCCCGCACGGCCCCTCGCCCGGGGCACCTGCCGGCCCAGGTGGGGACGCGGGGGACACTCCGGGGCGGCGACACGGCTGTGTCCCCCAAGGGGAGCCCTCCCCGGCGCCGCGCCCCGCGATTACCCGGCGAGAGGTGCCTCCTGGCGCTCCTCGGTCCGGGCAATTTCCTTCGTCTTATAGAAGATGAGGAGGAGACTTATGGTGCACACAGTCCATCTCTTCCTGACGGAACGCATGTCTTCTGCGAAACGCGGGCCCCCTCCCCCTTTTCCTTTGTTTGTCAGGGGTGTGCAGGAAACAACTCCACACGCGGCACGAATTGCCAAAAACACGGCGATGCTTTTTCTGGGTGTGTTTTTTTCTTTTTCCCCTCCCCCGAAATAATTACAGCAGAAGGACAAAAAATAAAATTAAAAAAAAAAATAAAATAAAATAAAACCAGGCGAGCGCAGAGGCTGGTGGGGGGTTGTTTGGCGTTTAGTTTTTCCCCTCTTTCTCCCTACCCTGCCCTGCCCTGCGCAGCAGCCGGGCTTGCAGGGGGCGGCTCAGCGCGCCTTGAGCCAGGGGGACGAGTTCGGCTGCTTCTTCTGCTGCTGCTGTCGCTTCTGCTGCTGCTCTCTCGCCAGCCGAGCTCAGGAGCGAAGCAGAGCCCGGCTCCGGCTCCGGCTCCTGCTCTGGCTCCAGCCCCGCTGGTCGCGGAGCCGCCCCCGACGGGGCGGGCGCGGGCGGAGCGCGGCCAATGCGAGCCAGGCGGGGGCGGCTCCTCGGGTACCGCTGCCAGCGGGATGCAGGCGGCGTCCGGAGCGGCAGGGATGGATGGGGTGCTCCCCCTTGTCGCTGTGTTTGGGGGAGGAGGGCGTTCCGCCCCTGGCACGCCGCGGTCCTGCCCCGGTTTGAGCGTCGGAAAGTTAGGGCGAGGGTGCGGGCGGAAAGAGGCGCGCTTTATTTCAAGAGGGGTTTGTTCGGTTTTAGTTGGGGTTTTTTTTCCCCTCTCCTCCCCCGCAATGGGTGGCTGGGGCTTGGAAAGGGCGCCGGGGGTTTTTGCCAGTGTTGGAGCGCCTCGGCAGCTCCCCCGGCCCCGGCAGGAGATGCGGGATGCG
Source organism: Margarornis squamiger (assembly GCA_035222235.1). Lineage (NCBI taxonomy): Eukaryota > Metazoa > Chordata > Aves > Passeriformes > Furnariidae > Margarornis > Margarornis squamiger. The sequence continues at coordinate 12,341,820 of JAWWTY010000088.1, forward strand.
GGAGGGGAGCGGTGCGGTCCCCGCACACGCACCCACCGACAGTCCCAGAGCCCGGCCAAATCTGCCGCCCGTGTCCCCTGCTCCCCCGCGTCCTGTGTCGCCCACACGGTCTCAGCGTGGCCGTTTTCTTCTCAACTTCTACTGGGAGGGTTTCTTTGAAATCCACCATAAAAGCACCCCACCCCGAACTCCGAAACGAAACGAAACAAAACAAACAAACAAAAAAACCCAAAAAAAACAACTAAAAAAAAACCAACAAAACAAACAAACCGACAAACAAAAAACCGCTTTAAAATACATAGTGTAACATGAAAAACAGAAATTATTAGCTATATCCGCTTTTCTCGGTATTGTTTCACCCTATTCAGGGTGACTGGGCTGCCTGGAACTGTGCTTATTCTGTGTGACAAGGAGCTGCCCACAGCTCTTAAGTTTGCATTTGTGGAGAAGGGAAGACCAACATCACTCTTCTCCCACGGGGATCCAGGAAGGCTTTGTGACAAATCTAGTGTGACTTCCCTTTCTTAGCTTAGGTTAAGAGTGGGAGCTCATGGGATGACAAAACCTTCCCTAGGTCTATTTGGTTTGATATCTTGTCTCCAGAACTGTTCAGTAACAGACATTTCAAAGAAAGAAGCAAGCAAATTTGGTAATAAGTGCAGGGTTTTCCATCCCAAGGGAGTACTCCCTCACAGGCATTAGAAGTGAAGAAAGGTTAGAGAAATTGTTGAGAGTGTCAAGGCTGATAATAGTTGTTATGTTCTGAAAATCAGTTTTGTGTAATAGGAAAGGTTTAATTCAGCTTCAGTGGAATGGAATGGAAACTGCAATTTCCTTCCTCACAAACCAGATCAAGCTGTACTTTCTGTGATCTTCTCTGCTATGTCTCTGATAACCTAGTGTCAGAAAGTGACCTCTAAAAGGCATCAACAGCAAAAGGAGAAAAACCCATTCTATCTGTGAGTGTGAAATTTAAATTATAATATAAGTATACTATAATTTCTGTCATATATTCATTTCTAGAAAAATAATGGATTCAATGCAAAACCCTCTTTAATATGATTGTCAAACTGTATCACACATTCAGCTCAACAGTTAGGATTCCATCAGTGGTTGAACATATGCAATACTGTTTTTTATGCAATACATAATTTCTGTATATTTGATTATTTTTGTAGATAGATGGACTCATCAGCAGTTGGTGTTGAAAATGTATACAAAGGACCCCACATTCACTCACCTTCAGAGGTGGTTTTAGTGGGTTCCACACAGAGCTGTCACTGTCAGAATGCACTATCAACTCCAGCAGCCCTCTGCCAGGCCATGTGCTCAATCAGAGAGCAGTGTGCCTTCACCTTCTCTTTCCCCACCTTCTGCTGCACTTTGTCCTCCCTGGAGTTTAAAACCCAGCTCCCCTGCTCCTTCATATGGACTAATCCTCACCCCACACAAGGAATCTCTGCCTGCATCCAAGAGACTTGAGAACTGATGGCAATGATTGTCAGGAGGTGCCTTGCCCACCAATGCACTTTTCTCTCTGCTCACGAGTCTGGCTGATTTGACCTCCACCACCCAGAGAGGTCAAAAAAGTTGACTTCAGCCACCAAACCATCAAGACTCTCAAACTTCTATTCAGTTACTAGAATGTAAAATGCTCAGTTTACACTTGAGTAAAATAGGGAGAAAACCACTCATCAAAAACACTTCATAACTCTAACAAGCTATCTAAATTATGCCTTGAAATTATTTCCTCTTTCTCATACAGTCTAATGATATTTAAATAATGAATAGCATTTATATCAAATAGTATGTTTTATTTTACATGAATTAGAGGAATGGTTTAGTTCTGTGAACTCAGAAATATGTTCAGTAAATCCTATTTCATGGCAGCTGGTGATGACAGTAAAATTTCTTTCATGATGACTACTGGAGGAGCAAAAATGTGAATAATACAAATAATCACGCATTTAAGCATTTCAAATTTCAGAGTGCTAATTAGTTCCTACGGCGAAGAGTTCTTGAAAGGCTGCATTTCATTCTGAAGAAAACTAGAAACTTGAAACATTTACATTTGTTAGTGCATATTTCCATATAAAGTCCTTCTTGCATTAAGAATATTTCATGTTGTTTGTGGGTGCCCAGAAATATTTTTTGAATTACTTCAGCCTTTTTTTATCACTATGGATAAAGAAACAGTAGAAGAGATTTCCCAGAGAAGCTGTAGCATTTCTATCAGTGATAGTGTTTAGGAATCTCTGTATTTTTAACTCCAGGAGGAAGGATGGATGAGGTAAATATTTCATGTCCCTTCTAAATATTTTTTTTAATATATCATTTTAATGCAAATCTCTCAAATCCCAGCAAACAGGGCATTCTGACTCCTATATAGTAATTTTTACCAAAATGCGGAATCAACATTTTGGAATGGTCATATGTTTGTATATGCTTTTGTTTCAGGAATAGGCATGGCTGATGCTCCCTTCTTGCACTTGCTTAACAATTTTAGTTCTGATTTAATCCTATGGAATGTGTTTAATAGTATTAGCTATTCAGATTTTGTTGTGAAAAAAAAAACAACAATGAATTAAGCTTTGTGAAATCTTTAAGTACTACTCCTACTTAGATCTGTTGTCATACAGGCATCAATATCCTTCAGTATTTTCACTAATGGCTCAAGAAAAGGCACCAGACATCCCCATTGTTACTAAGTGTTAATGTGCACAGAACACTAAAATTTTGCAGAATTGTTCTTATAGCCCAAATTTGAATATTTTCTATGCTTCTGTTTGTCATCATCGATGCATACTTTCATTAAAATATATTTCTCTTTGAAATACTATCCAAGTCTAATGTTACATTTTTAACATTACTGGCATTCCAAATAGCAGCATTTCAAATACTTCAGCTTTATAGGCAACAGAATTAAAGATTGTGCAGTGAGCTGCGTTTTTGTATAGTTACTCCACCATGTAGGTCTAAAGGTTTGAGTTGGTGGTGATTAAATTTCTCTTGATGTTCAGAGACACAAAAAGCAGGTCAGAATTCATATTCAGATTCATCTCCCCTTTCATTTTTGTGAGTAACATGCAATGATGACTTAGTGTTTGCAATTGCCTCGCATAACAACTAAAGACAGTTAAGGTAAGCTTACCTGAATTTCTCAGCCATTTCTTTTGTGTGTGTGATAGGAAGGGAGCATATGATGAAGACATATTCTATGTTCTTTTGTGCAGTAGTGCATTTAGCCAATGCAGAGGTGCCCAGATAAAGTTGCAATGTAACAGCAAGGAAGGATGTTTCATTTGGGGGCATATACTTTTGTGTTTATTGTGTTGCGGACTTCTCTGATCCATGCACACTTTTACATTGTAGTAAAATATAAGTTATGTTCACATTTCAAGCAGAATGGTCATGCAAGTAGGGACCAATTTAAAAGAAAGTATTATTTTTGTATCACTGCTTTTGTGACATGGGATAAGGCAAAAGTCCCACAAATACTGGTTATAAAAATGCTGATTTTATACTAATTCAAGGTGGCTCTCAGCTAGTATGCCTTTCAGGAGGGCTAAAACCTCACTACTTTAAATCAAAATGGCTATTGCATTCCTAGGGATTGTATGTGTGAAATTTGATAATGATGAGCTGCAGTACCTCCCATATTCTTTTCACTGAGGCTCAAGACTATCTGTCCTTAGGGAAAATAGTAAACTTGTATTTTTTTTAATTGGGATGAATAGAAAAAATAGGGAACAGAAATAAGGGTTAGAGAACACTGGGAAACTAACAGAAGAGAAAGAAAGAAGAGGTAGATATAGAAGAAGGATGAGGATGAAAGGATTAAGGGCTTGGCAACTGGGAGAGAGAGAAACATCCATATGTGGTCCAATAATAGAAATGGGAGAAAAAGTTGAGAGTCCAGAAGAGGTACAAGAAACTACTTAAATGGAGAAGCATGACTGAATAAGCCAAGGTAAGAAATGCATACAGCTGTGTCTGCTTTTTGTCCTTCCTGCAAGAACAAAGTCCTTGTCTCTTACTTAAATGTGCCTGAGCCTATGTTCATGCCCCAAATTCACTTCATTGTTCAGATACAATTCTGTTTTGGACTCTGAATGAAGAATTTATCTTTCTAGAACATAAAACATGACTCAGCTAGGAGTCTACTTTTTGCTTATGTGTTTCCTTTAAGTCAAATGAAGGAAAGTTAAGTAAATTTCTGACTATATTTCCATCCTTGCAGTTTAGCGATTTGTAAATTGCAAACACATCTAAAACATAACTGGATAAACAATTACAACCCCAGAAAGGAATCCTCTTTCTGGTTACACTGAACCTCCAATTCCTCTCTTCATTAGACAACAAGGTACCTTTTCCTTCAGACTTTGAAACTAGCCCTAATGGTTTTAAGTATTCCCAAGTAAGACTGTTGGGAATTAATCAAGAAAACCTGCACTACTGTCCAGCCCTGCTGAGACTTTCCTTATGAGTCATAGGATATTCCTGAGAGTTTCAAAGGACTGTGAACACCTCCTTGTGATATTAATTGAACAGTCCATATTGCAGAAGGAAAGGGCAAGAAAGACCATGGCTATATATTAGCACTGGGTTAGTTCTGATTTTTTTTGTTCTTGCTTCTCCCTGCAATGAATTCTTGGTCCAAAGTAACTCCTCTTAGGTGTTAAGGTTAAGAGTTAGATTTGAGGTGGGAGATCAGGGTTGGATTTATGATTAGAGTTAGGATTGTTAGCATTAGGGTTATGGCCATTACAATTTAGAATTAGGGTGGTAGGGTTAAGGTGTTAGGGCCTAGGGGTTACAGGTAGGATTGGGATTAGTGGTTATGTTTAAGATGAGGTTTAACTCAGCTGCATTGAATCTGTTCTGTTTTCAGGTGGCTTCAGATCTGTGATTTGGGAGAGTTCCTTACTTCATGGGGCATCAGGAAGACCCCAAACTTTGCTCTTTGTACCGGTTTTTTCTAGAGTTAATTTTCTTCACAGTGGCTAATATCAGGCTGTGTTTAGGATTTGTGCTGAACAGAGTGATGATAATAAAATGTATTTTTGTTATTGCTGAACAGGGATTACACAGAGCCAAGGTCTTTTTATTTTTCATACTGCTATGTTGGCAAGGATGTTAGGGGTATGCAGGAAGATGGAAGAAGACACAGCCAGGACAGGTGACCCAAATTGACCAAAGGGATATTCCAGACCATATGACATCATGCTCAGTATATAAAGTGAGAAAAAAGAAGGAGGAGGGAGAGGCTGTTTGGAGTGATGGTGCTTGTCATCCTAAGTGATTGTTACATGTGATGGTGGGGGGCAGTGCCCCTCCTCTCCTGGAATTGGCTGAACACCTGCCTGCCCATGGGAAGCAGTGAATTAATTCCTTGTTTCACTTTGCTTGTGTGCATGGCTTTTGCATTCCCTGTTAAACTGCCTTTACCTCAACCCATGAGTTTTCCAGCTTTCACCCTTCCAATTCTCTCGCCACTGGAGGGGGAGTGAGTGAGCAGCTTCATGGGGCACGGTGACTGCCTGGGGTTGGACCATGACACCCTGTATTGGTCCTGTGGTGTTTTCAATAGCTCCTTCCAAGACAGGAAACAAAATCAGACTTAGGCAGGTCATCTCTATTCTTGCAAATTCGTTTAACGTGGAACAAAAAGTCCAGCTTGGTTTCGTTCCTCTATGCTTTAGGCAAGCTTCTAGAGCTGAAGAACTTAGGTTTCCACTCAACCCAGACCCATGCACAAAGTGCAGCACCACAGTTCCTACTCCAAGGCAACGTTGGTTGGGTCTGCCTGAAATTTTAGGTACTGCTTTCTTTTAAGAGGCAGTAGGCAAACACAGGACAGGGAACAGTTTGATTAATCGTGGTTAAGACATGTTGTCAACACACCTGCTACCAGTCTGCTCTTCAATTGTTACTGAAGAAATTTAGTTTAAGGAAGTATCTCAAAGTCATAATAGTACTTGCTTTACTTCTATTAATGTGGAGTTTGCATGTTGGGGTTTTTTTTTTCCAAGTGAGTAACTGTGGTTGTAAGAGCAAGAGAGGTACAACATTAAATGGTAGTTTCCTTTATTTGAAGGCTATGCTTTAGTTTCATCTATTTATAACACTTCGTAACTCATTACTGCATGCAGAGAAAATGTATTTCCTAAACACTATGTAGTGAAATTATTAGAAATTACTTCATGAATTTTCCATGTCTGAGAGCTGGAAAGAGATTTTCTGAGAAGCTAAATGGTGGATTTGTGAGGTTTTATTATATTTTAATAACAGTGAATGGCCTCCCAGTGAGAACCATCATTTTACTAAAAGTTTCCAGCAGGATACCCACCTAGGCTATATAGATTTGAAGATGGGGAAAGAAGCTTTTTGTCTGAATTCAAACCACAGCAGGAGCCACTCAGTCTTTGGGAACTAATTCCCATTTTTATTATTCCTATTTTTAATTCTGCTTAATTTAATGGAGTTTAAACTATATTGTTAGATACTACAAAATTGCCTGGCTTTTATTGCTTTGTTTTTTATAAAGTCATGTGAACTATATGCCTTCAACTATATTGTCTTACATATCTCTTTGACAGTTACACATTTGTTGAATTTGGCCACATCTTGTTGAGATTTTTTCTCCTTATTTTTTTTTTTTTTCCTGAATGGAATAGTATAATTCAACAGCCCTTTTATGGCATGTTTATACCTTCCAACAAAAAGAAATCTTCTCATGTCCAAAACTGAATTTCTAGTCATTGGAAAAGGTCAGAGCTACCAGTAATTTAGCCTATTCTACACTCACCTGGGATACAAAGGATTTAGACTCAAATCCCTGTTGAAAAAAGGATTTTTGACTGTCTTCAATGCAACTCACAGACCTTGTATGGGCAGATGAACAAGCAAGCCCTTTTTGTTGACAGCTAAGATACTTTAACATAATCTCATATTTGCTGCAGACAAAAACAGGCATGCAAACTGTTACTGCCTAACAACTAACAGATGCTCTAAGCTCACAATATATACCCTTTTCTGTGGTAAATTATTAGTGAAGCTGTATTCTCAGTCCGCATTACTGTGATCAAGTTCATTTTTAGTGACTGCTTTCAATGACAGTTTTCCAGTACAAGTGAGACAAAATGCTTTACAATATGGCCTAGCACTTAAAACAGGACAAAACCCCCATCTACGACATTCTAAGAAGGCCTGTAAGTAGTAGCCTCTTCAGGGAAAATCATTCTCTAAAATGCAAAATGTGCATGTATTTTTTTCTTTTATTTCTCTGCAAACTAGGATTTGGTATTCCAGTCACAGATGATCAAGGTCCTAGGTATTTAAATTCCCATGGAAAAACCTGCATCAAAAATTGCAGTCCACACAAAGGACACCAACCAGGGTAAGAAAAACTCACAAGGAAATTACATTTCCCATATGTCATCCAGGTCAGTGGGCAGACATGTGAAGCAGATCTAAGTCTGAGTTTCTGAATCTGCTGAAGTCGATGTCAAAATTTTGATTAACTTAGCAGGGTTAGGTTATCACTCAGCCCACCCAACTTCCAGTACTGTACTCAGGATAAGCAGACACTGAGGGTAACAAAAACATATCAAGAAATTTTACTTAATGCATTTCATTAAATCTCTTAGACTAGAAAGTTTAAAAATAGTGAAAATGTATCTCATAGAAATTGCAGTAAAAATATAATCCTATTACTTGTAAATTCTCAAAGACAGTACTGAGGGAAGTAATTTTTACCATATTTTGATGACTCAGGATAAGCATACGAAATCTTGACCAGTCACAGTTATAGAAGTCCTTTAGAAGCTTTTCAAAGTCTTTTTCATCTGAGAAAATGTAAGCACTGTGTCAATTTCAGAGACTGATTCTTTTGATTGTTAAAAATATGTATTAAATAAAAGGCAAAGAACTTTCTGCTTTTTCTTAGACAGCTTTAATTTTTAGTGCTCTTTAAAGGAAATTACATCACAAAATAAAAATTAGCTATTTTTTATAGAAACAAATAGCATAATAACTATTTTTATGCTTCAGAGAAATGCTATGGAAAGTAAATTTGATTTACCAAGCTTATGACAGACTGTGAACTTTAGCATTAAAGCAAAAGGAATATTTGTTTTTTGAATCATTGGTTCATCCCTGACTGAAGAAAAAATGTGTGAAGGGAAAAAAAAATTGTGGATGTATAGACACAGACTTGTAAAGTGCTTTAAGTCACAAGCTGTGAATATTCTCAAATTACAGAATTACAGAGGAAGAGACAAATCTGAGTCTGAAGTAACTGAACAGGAAATCATCACTTACCTGGGCAGAATTTTGATAATAAATATGCACATATCTATTTTGTCTGACTGGGGAGTGGGAAAGTGTTTGTTGGTCTTAGGCTAGAGAAAGGCATTTGATTAATCAAGATTTTGGCCCAGAAACAGGTCACTTGAAATTATTTTTCTCAGCTGCTTCAAGGTGCTGTAATCTGATTCTGTACCGTCAGTGGAGAATTTCCACAATGCAAAACACACATGTGCCACATCTAGGTCTGTACTTCGTCTCCATGTCCTTGCCTCAAAATAAAAAAATGCCAAGCAGAGGGAAGAGGAGACAGAAGAGAGATGTAACATACTATGGAAATCCTGCCCTGGCAGCGACTGGAAATAGCTTTATAGTGAGGTAAGTCTGGCCAGCCCATACTCTGGTACAGATCACAAAAACCTTCTGTGCTCTCAGAATAAGGAAGATCTTAGGAAGCCCTTTTGTCAATGACAATGTAATATTTATTATGAGTTCCAGTTTTTTTCCCCCAAATCAATGGCTTTCAGATTTTATAGTATGTTATGGGAGTATCTCGTAGTATAAGTGCATTGACACTCAGCTTTAGCCAGCTTTAACCCCACCATTGCAGATGGGATTTAGCATCACCTTTCTCTGAATCATGGGCTGGACAATTTAGAGCTGGACGTCTCACACCAAGAATCCTCTTAGCATTTCTGGCAGCGTCTATTATCGAGATTTAAGCAGTGCATCTTGCAAAGCAGTATTGTTAGGGCAATGGTTTTAGAATTCAGGCAGATGATTTTCAAGAAAATGATTATTTGCAGGGAACTTGGTACTTTTGCAGTGTGGGGTAGCAAGCAAGTTGGCGATGAATGAGCTCAGTCTGGTTAAAAAAAAAAATTCTTTGCTCTTAGCTAGGTTAACTTTCATCCCAGCTGTGCTATTTTGTGCTCTTCCTCTGTCATATTCTTTCTACAGGGCAACTCGAAAAGCAATTTGATGAAATGGACTCTCTCCAGATGAAACATTGTTGTGTGTTAATAGACCTCTTCTCCACTGATGTGTCCTACACCATACAAATGCTCCTTTTTTTTTTTTTTGTCCACAATAGATACATCTTTTCTGTCAGACTACCAATTCTTGGTGTTTGTGTACAGAATAGTGTTTCTTCTTTGTCCTGACTCCCCAAATCTAGTCAATTACCCACTGCATTGCTTATTTATTTTGCCTTGTCTGCTGTACAGCATAGGGAGTTTTCTAACTAATTGAATTTTTTGTCATTTGCTCAGTTTCATCTTTAGATTTGGTTTAGTGATTGCTTTCTAAAGGCTGGGAAATGTATCCAAACTTTACCATTCAAGTGAAAGTAGCATTTTTGTAAGGTGAAGCTTTAATAACCAAGTTGAATAATATTCCTTAACAGTAAAGTTCTGTATTCAAGCATAGCTCATTCTTATATTCCACCAGAGAGATGAAAATACTACATTTTAACACGCTCCGCAGCAGTCCTTCTCTTTACCCATACTGTGCTCTATAGGTACTCACCAACCCATGCAAACTCTGCCACATGCAAAGAATTCTTTGCACCTTTATTTCCATGTGCCATCTGATGCCCTGGCTTGCTGACTGTCACAGCCTTATATCTTCATCTACTTGATTCTGAAATTTACAATTCAAGGTCAAATTATTTTGGTTTAAGCCAAAATACTTAAAATTAAAATATAAAATACTTAAAGTACTGTTCTTATCTCCACATTTCTTCTTGATCCACTAAGTTTAGCAGGTTTTATCTATCCTTCTGTTGTGCTGCTCCAACTTCCAATGGCTATCATCTGTCTCAAGAAGGATTCATTGTGATCAAGACTGCAAGACTTACTGTTTTGTCATTTTAGTGATTTTTACTTTTCAATTAAAAGCTATTACTTTAGTATGTTCCCTTTTCATATTAAATAGAACAGACCTTCAATTTCTGCCTCAGGTCTCAAGTGAATATTAACTGAAGCCACCACTTCAGTCAGCTCCTTACATTACCACAGTTTAGCTCTGCTGGAGCTCTTCTCTCTCCTCTCCTTCCAGCCACTGCATTTCTATGTGTCCTGTGGAAATGCTCTTCTGTGGGCAGTCAGTCCAAGGCTGCTCTGCCCTTTCTCATGCAAGAGTGAAAGAACTTTGTCAGTCTCTCTGTAACTTGTGTTGTGTGTTGGTGATATCCTTTCTTACTGTTTCTGTATCTGAAAAATGAAATTATTTAAAAACAGACTTTCTGATTGAAGCAATTCTTCTTGCAGTTGGTCTTTGCAGCTGTTTAAATAAAGGTGAAACAGGAGGGAAGGTCTCTCAGCAGCAGCCAAGCTGAATATCTGATCTTTTTCTTCCTTCTAAAAAGAAATGATCTTTTAAACTTTCTTCAATTCCTAGAGATTTCTTTCAGTGCTAAAACACTCACCAAGTTTTTGGATCATGCAACTAAAGAGATCAGTAGGAGTAGATGTTTCATTCAGCAGTTTTCAGCAACAAAGGTAACACTCAATGCTGCAAGACATTGGCCAAGACCAGAAAATTAGAATTTTTCCTCTCACTAACACTTCAGTATGCCATATTTCCATTACATGTTTTGAGAAATAAAACAAACACTTAACGAAAGTGAAATAAAGTCTCCACAGTCACTCCCACCTTTGTTAGTCTGAGCCTCTCTAAAGCTTTTTTTTTCCTTATTCTAGCAAATTGCAATGTAAAGACACTGTATGTTTGAAATCCTACAGATTCAGAGATTCAGGAACCTATAAAGTATGCACCAGAATGGGAAATAATTCTAGACTTTGTTATTCAAAATTTAAAGAATTCTTTGACCTGTCCATAAAAGGTTGTTTCAAAGGGGAAATGCAAGATGCCTTGTGGAACTGCAGACCCATCCTTCTACAAACCTGAAATGTAGCTAAGTCAAACATATTTGAATATCCCAGTTAGTGATCACATTTTGCATGACACGAAAGGCCACAAACACAGAGGCTTGCTCTGCAAATCCTGACAAATACCTCCAAGGCTAGTGAAAAATCATGCTTCACAAATGCTCTTGTTAGCAAGTAGAGGATGAAAGAAACTACACAATTAAAAAAAGATATCACAATAAAAGTCATAGAGGGGTAAATCACTGACTGAAACAAGCTGTCTCTGCAATAAATGGGTCAGTTCTCAAAGCAAAATGCTGAGTGCTGCAGGACAAAGGCGAATAGATCACACAATCCGCAAGAGGGGAATTAACAACATGTGCTATTTAAAAAATATTACTGACAAAGAAAGCAAAGAATTTAGAGCTGGTAGTGCTGCAGAAGCACTTCTTAGGATTCATTGTAGATATACATAAAGACATCCTGCCATTATCTCATTTTTTACAGCAGACAATATCAAGAAGTAGGTTTCAAATCTGCATGCAGATGAGTACATTTTAACAAGTTTTGGACTCCATTGGGGTTCTTAGTGTTTTACAGAGCAAGACAGTGACAGAAATTAAATCAACCCGTTAAAGGCATGGGGGATATAGACAGAGTGGAGATGTTTAATGGTTTCTTTGCCTCTGTCTTCAGGACTGATGACAGGCTTAGGGGGTCCTAGTGCCCTAAGCTGGAGGACCATGAATGTGAGAATGATCAACTCCCAGTTGACTCTGAAGTTGTGAATCATCTGCTTCTCCAGCTGGATCACTATAAATCTATGGAGACTGATGGCTTCATCTGAGAATTCTCAAAAAGCTGACTGATGTTATTGTGAGGCCTCTCAATGATTTTTGAATGGTCTTGGCAATCTGAAGAGGTCTCAGTTGACTGGGAGCTGGCTAAAGTTGTCCCAGTTTTCAGTAGGTGCAAGAAGGATGACCCAGGAAGCTACAGGCTTGTTAATCTCACTTCAGTGGCTGCTAAGGTTATGGAGAAGGTTGTTCTGGGAGCTATTGAAAAACACCTGAAGGACCAGCATGCCATATCAGCCATGGCCAGCACAGCTTCATGAGGGGAAAATTTTGCTTGTCAAATTTAATTTCGTTTTATGACAAGGTAAACCACCAGATTGATCAAGGGAAACCAGATGGTGTAATCTTTCTGAATTTTAGTAAAGCTTTTGATACCATCTCTCCTTCTGAACAAAATGACCAGCACAGCTGGATAAACACATCACATGGTGGGGGAGCAACTGGCTGATGGGTCAGGCACAGAGGGTTATAGTGAATGGGATGACACTGAGCTTGTGACCTGTCACTAGTGGGGTTCTGCAGGGCTCCATCCTCAGCCCTGTGCCCTTCAACTTCTTCATAAATGACTTGGATGCTGAACATGAAATGATACTAAGAAAATTTGTCAATGATACTAAATTCAGAGGAGCTAGAGACTCCCTCAAAGGCAGGGAGACCCTGAAGAGAGACCTTGACAAATTAGAGGGCTGGGCAATCACCAGCGGTATGGAGTTTAACAAGGACAAGTGCTGGATTCTGCACCTGGGATGGGGCAGCCCTGGATGTACAGTCAAACTGGGGAAATGAGATGCTGGAAAGCAGTGCCATGGAAAGGGACCTGAGGGTTGTGGTCGATGGCCAGCTGAACAGAGTCAGCAGTGCCCTGGCAGCCAGAAGGGCCAACCATGTCCTGGGGGGCATCAGGTACAGCATCACCAGCTGGGTGAGGGAAGGGATTGTCCTGCTCTGCTCTGCACTGGGGTGGCCTCACCTGGAGTATTGGGGCAGTTTTGGGCACTGCAATATAAGAAAGCTCTAAAGCTATTAGAGAACATTCAAAGAAGGGGTATGAAGATGGTGAAAGGTCTGGAGGGGAAGTTGTATAAGGAGTGGCTGAGGTCACTTGGTCAGTTCAGCCTGGAGGAGAGGAGACTGAGTGGAGACCTCATCCCAGTCTGCAGCTTCCTCACAAGGGGAAGCAGAGGGGCAGGCACTGATCTCTTCTTGGTGGTGACAGCACCCAAGGGGGTGGCCTGAAGCTGTGTCAGAGGAGATTTAAGTTAAACAGTTGGAAAAGATGCTTCACCCAGAGGGTGGTCGCGCACTGGAACAGGCTCCCCAGGGAAGTGCTTAGAGCATCAAGCCTGTCTGAGTTCAAGAAGCATTTGGACAACACCCTCAGGAACATGGTAAGATTTTTGGGGCCGAGCAGGGCCAGGAGTTGGACTGTGAAGGTCCTTGTGCGTCCTTCCCAACTTGGAATATTGTGCCATTCTGTGAAGACTTAAAGTTCTCTTTTTCCTTGATGCATTTTGCTTTTTGATAGCAAGTTGAGCTATTTTATCACTCAGGACTTTCAAACTGCTTTAAAATTTTAGATGAAATAATAGTTTGGTGGAACAGTCCATTCAAATAATTTTTACCCTTGGTAGACCTTAACCAGTTTGTAGCACAAAACACTGAGGACAATCCACTGTTTGGAAAGAACTGTTTATAGAGAATGCCTTACACTAAGTTATCTTTAATGTTTCTAGGTTAACTTTGACCCACTTAAAAAAAATTAAGTCTCTTCTCCTGCTAAGATTTTTATATATACTCAAGCACAAATTTATTCTTGTAACATTTTTATCTGAGCAGTAATTGAATCTCTAAAAGCTGGCATGGTTGCAATATTACCCTTGTCACCTCATCCTTGCATTTTAGGATTCTCAGTTCAACCTAAAGGCAATTAGATTTACTTAAATAAACAATATGGGAGAAAAATGCACCACTGCTCCCCTGCATACATGCAATGGCTATTAGAGAGATTTCTTAGGAGTCATTTCCTGATGTTTGGCTTTGTGGACACTCTTATCTCTAGGCATTAGATTGACAGCATTTTTAGGGACTTGTAAACATGTATCAAATACCACGGTCAGATTTTATATACTAACCACTGCTTGTGACTGTGTTATATGAAATGATTCCTGTGTCAATATCAAGTGTTCTTTACTGCTGTTTATAGTTGGACTATGAACAGTAGGATAGTTGCTGTGTTCTCTTGCAACTTAAAGTGGTGTGTGAAATTCTTCTTCAGAGAGGACTACACCACACCTTACAGACTGCAGAGGAAATCAGAAATGTTTAATGTTCAGTAGGCAATGTTTTCAGGATCTTTAGCCATGCTTACAAAATAGCAAGTGCACAATGTAAGACAGACACCAGCATTGCACTGCAGTGTGTAATGGACTGCATACTTTATGACTGTATGAAATTACATTCATAACTTTCATAATATTTATTTTTTTTTCACAGTGTTTGGAAGGCTTTCAGATTAAAGCAGCCTGTTCAGGATATGGTTTAATTCTTACATATGAAATTTATATGTTTTGGCGTTTTCTTCAGATTCATTCTGAGGGTTTTTTTGCTTTTTTTTTTGGTAAGTTTTTATTTTTTGGGGTTTTTTTGGCATTTAAGAACAGATGGAGTTGCTTTTAAAATGGCATCACTCTATTCACGATCTAAAATTACTGACAGGGTACGTATGTGGTCCAATATTTATAGAAATAAATACAGATTAAGGAGAGGTGCCAAATATAGAGGGTTTTGCATTGAAATCCATATGCAAGTTCTGTGTTTAAAAAAAAAAAAGTGCATCTAATATATACAAAAGGCTGCACTTTGGAAGGACTCTCATAATGCAGATATTTAAGCAACATTCTACACTACTTATATGGAAAGCTTCAACAAGCTGTTGAATTAATCAATCAAGAACTCAAGCTGCCAAAGCAGAGCAGCACAGAGACAACATTACAGAAGCTACCTCAGTCTGCACCCATTCTTACCACATGATCTGAAAAGGGCAGAATCAAGTCATATCTCACATCAGTCCTGGTCAGTTGGCTGTGGATGTTCTTTCAGCTCTGGGGCCTGGATTAAAGACTGCTGGGTGAATAATAGTCTAAAGCTAAAGTTCTTGACTCTTAATTTCAGCAAAATTCCTGCTATTGAGGAAATGTTTGTGTTAGTCCCATCATCTAGCTATGGATTCAAAATGCAAAAAATACAAAAATAGACTGGGGTATTGATAGTACTGCGATATGATTCTTTTCAAATGTATTACTGTATTTTATTTGTACAGTTTCTGAGAAAGTATGCGCTGAGAATATCTGCTATGTCAGATCCTAAAAATCAAGAGAAATGGCCCACCTTCCAGTATGTGAATGAAATACAAACCTGGCAGTTAAATATACCTAAGCTTTGAGTAATAACTCAGAAAACATAGAGCTGGGTGAAATTTAAAGTGTACAGGTGCTTAGTAATTCCATGTTTAAAGAGAGTCTAAACATAATGTTTTAACATTAAAGTGTTTGAACTCTTCTGCCAAAAAACCCCAGCTAAGTCCTTTTGTTTATCTACCACACATGGTTTTTTTCAATTACTAAAACAATTTTGCTTCTTGTTAAATTCTATATTGAGTTTTATTTTTAATGTTTCAGAATTAAACACTTGCTCAATTCTTTTTTGCCTTTTTTCCCATGTAGACCTAATTCAGAGAATCATTCACATCATAACAATTTTCTGAACAGGGTTGCTTTTTTCAGTCAAGACCAAGAAAAACCCAGAAAATAAAAATGTATTTAATGAACTGTTGAATAATACTATCTCTTCCGTGTCTTCCATACATATATTATTAACTCTTAGACTCATAATGAGGAATTGGAATGTCAGTAAGTTGCAGCCTTATCTTAATACACAAAAAGATTATGCATGTCTGCAGATGATCTTACTCTTTGAAGTAGCAAAACACGTAACAGAAAAAAGGTCTCTCCATTTGTCAGCTTCAGCTTTCTAATAACTGCAACAAAGAAATTCCATTCTGTTTTTCAATCATAGACTCAGTGGACTGATTAGACTTCTGGTGCATTGTATCATCCAGACAGTATTTAATCTTTGATGTTCAAGTAGAAAACAAAAGAAAAAAAAGAAAAGATAAAAAAAAAGAGAAGTGCTTATCTTGAGTTCACTAATAAACTTCAATTTCTACATAAATTCCTAGCTATGTGCAATTTCTATTTTTTTAATAAGTTATCTCTAATGCCATTTGACCTGTAAAGCCCTCCTTCTTTTCTGTGCTAAATGTGCTGTAAATTGCTTTTTCTCTTCAGTTAAATTGGGAAACATGTCAGTATGTACACACTTCGACAAATGGAATGAAAGGTTATTTTAAACCTCAGCCAAGAATCAGAAATTAAGTTGGTATACTTCACAAAGTCTATTTTCAATTAAAGAAAAAACAAAGTAAGTTTCTTCTTTCAGTAAAGTTAAAACACTATCATTTTGTCAGAAACATGAGTAAAACAGGCTGATCATTTTCAAATTTATCAGGGCTTCAATTATTCCTAGCTGTTAGAGTAATAAGCTCTCAGAGGACTTGATTGCTGCTACATATTTTGCCTTTTTTTATGTGAAAATAATTCCAACTTTTCTGAATTAATTTCTGGAAATTAGACATTTTTTAAGTATTAGGGGAACAATTTTAAACACACAGTGTCGGGACCAGAAGAAAAAATATGATGTAAATGTGACAAACTTACTGTTAGATTGATTCAGCCTCTGGAGCCTTTCTTTTCTTTTAAATTACCTTTTTTACTATTATAAAGTTTTTTTCTAAATGGCCTACACTGAGTATAAGGTAAAGTTGGATCTTCAAATACCAAGACCAGACAATCTGAATACATAATTTATCCAAAATAACATCTTGTATCTCCTTTTACAATTCTGGGCAGGGATCTCCTTTTGCCTGAAGTGCTGTTTAGTCCAGCCAAATGCACACCAAAAATGGAAACGCACTTACTACATAAAAACCTTTAGGAGTGGATTGTAGAAAAAAACCCAAAACCCAAATCAAAACCTCTTTGCTATTGTACTGCATGTAGTTAGCTCCTCTTGAAATAAAGTAGATTGTTATCAGACCTTGCAGGTTTTTTCCAGCTGCAGGGAATTCTAAGGTTGGGTGAGAGTGATGTAATCAATGAACACACTAGAAAAATTCATCATTGTTACTTACCAAGATAACTGGATATAAATTGATATTATAAACTTCATCATAGTCCTTTTTATATGTTATACAACTCCCATTTTTAAAACTACTTTTACTTCCATGACAGTGAAGTGTAAAGGGATTGAGTGCAGTAAAGCATCTGCTTGAGAGTTGCAATTTGAGAGAATACAGTCATGATAATATTTAATTGCTTTACTTTCATATAACAACATGTCATAAAGTTAATGTGTTCCAGTTAATGCTCTCCTTACACTTTCATTGAAAGTTACTACTATAGGAGCATGACATGAATATTGAACAGGAAAATGTTCATGTCACGAGCTGAGAACCAAATGAGTGCTAACTGTTGGAGAGAATGAATATACTCTTGGGGCAAAGTGGTATTCTATGCAATAGGGAGAAAGGGAAGGAAGGGAAGGAAGAGAAGGAAGGGAAGGAAAGAAATTCACATGTAATTTCAATGTCAGGGAAATTTTCAAATGTAATTCTCTTCAGTTTTAGGCCAAAAATTAGGGTGCTATTTTCTTTGCCAGAGAACTAATATTTTTGTATTAGCAAATGCTTTTTATAAGGGAATCTAAGCAGCTGAAAGTCCTTTCAGGAGTCAAAAAAAGTTTTTAATGGCAAATATCCAATTTTCTCAAATTTTGATGTATTCTGTTATTTTTAAAGAAGGACTGTTTAGAAATCATGCAAATTAAACTTTCAAATAATATTTTTTTAAATTTTTTTTATTATTTTTCATAATGGAAGAAAAAATCATCATAAAATAAAAATAAGAAAATGCACATGAATGGCAAGCTGCTGTGGACAGGAAAGAGAAAAGAAATATAATTTCACTTTTTCCTCAGGTAGGAGAATGAGAGAAAGTTCAACAGCCTGTCTTAGCGAAAACTAGACTACAGAGAAATAACATTAAAAAAAAAAGTTGCATCAATTTTGCTGGACTGATGAGCCTTATTAAAAAAAGGCCTGTGAGGTAGCAGTCACTAAAGGAGAAGCAAACTTAAAATGAGTGTCTGCAGAAAAAGAATTGTAGGCAGAGAGAAAACATGAAGGTATATAATGTCAAACTTCACTTGGAGAAAATGAATATAGAGAAATAGAAAATGAAAAATTACATAAAAAGAATAAAATTATAAGGCAGCTAGAAAGATAAGATGATTTTGTCTCAAAGAAAACAACATTAGTTTTAATTCCCAGAGAAGAAAAGTTACAAGTGGTATAGAAGATCAATAGTTTTAAGCTGTGTCTAAACAATAAAATAAATAAAGGTATGAACTGAACAGCTATAATTATGAGATCAACTATCAAGTTAGAAAAGCCTTTCAAGCTCAAGCAAACAATTTTAACTATAAAAAGGGCAGGCATCAGTGCTAAGACTGGAGAACACAACCAGGGCAAATATAATGGGAAAATTGGATGTAAATTGTCACGATGTGTCATCTCTGGCTGTGATACCGGAGATGTAAAAACAGTCCATCTTGTGTCACTATTTGCTTTGGAAAAGCACTGCCTTCAGAAGGATGGATACGTGTTCCAGTTTGTTCCAGGACAAAGTAGGATAAGTAATTTTAGGAGAAAACATGTACTGGCTTTGCCTGCTCTATTACATAGAAAACTTGTCCAAAGACCAGTGCCAAGAGACGATGTCCCATTTGCCTTAGAGCAGGATGGAATGATATCGTAATCCAAAGAGAAAAATCTATATGTGTGTGGCTGTATATTTATATAACTTAGCTATACAGCTAGCATAGGTGAACTGAGTCCAGAGGTAATCAAATAACAAGAGCACAGGTGAAAACAGCAGGATGAAACTCTTATTGTTACTATTTTGTCTGTCGTTAACTGAGGGAAAGTCTGACACAAGACATACATTGAATGATTGGGGAGAATACACGTGCCTTAGAATGTCTAGAGCTTTTGTTCTATTACATGCACATTATGCACTTTTTCTCATGAAGGTAATCTCCCTGCTAAGCATTAGAGGTAAGAGAATGCAAACTTGAAATGCATATCAAAATTTGTATTTCACCATTGTCATAGTTCTACGTGCTGCTGTTGCCAAAATTCAGTAATGATAACCTTAGCATATTTCAGCTGAAACAGTGTATTAGCAGACAAATGAATACAACTGAGTCAGTTCACATGTTCAGCAATAGCTGCACACTATGCAAATGTGAATATTGTAACAAAATGGCAGGTGTTTACAACTTACATGGTTTCATCAACACAAAGCTGAAAAATTGTTGTTTGGTCAATAAAAAGCTAAAAATTAAAGGCAAAACTGGAGGTATGCCTCCTCAGCTAAATTACTGATTCCAGATTAAATTGTGGAAATGTAAACTGAGAATCCAAAAGACATCAATAGGCACCTGTTTGTCAGAATAAGATGCACATACTAAGATTATCAGAGAACTCAACAGTTCATCAGCTCCAAAGCTACTCATAAAAAAAAAAAAAAAAAAGGTGGATATATATGGAATTTATTAAAAATAAGTTACGAGTGTTTGAAGTGAAGCTCTGTGAATCGAGACCATTAAAAAACTTATTATGTTGAGTAATATTTACAGAGATAAAACTGATGAAATCAACAAGGAAGAGAAGTCCAAAGTAGATAGGGTGAGCTGAGCTTTATTTGTGTCATAAAAGATAAAATGAATCAGAAAAGATTGAAATTTCTTTTTTTTTTTTTTTTAATCTTGTTTATTCATCTGACTGTATACTGAAAAATAAACTGAAACCTGCTGTTGCAGTCAATACTGTATCTACAAACAGATCCAAACTGGAACTAAAACGTTCCATGACAGATCCTTTGCAGAGAAGCAAACAGAAGCTTTGAAATATTTCTCAGGTATGGTTGGCTTCCCAGCATAGTTTCATTAAGTGTGATTTCAAAGGAAGTGTGCTGACTTACAGCAGTAGCACGGTCCACTATTCCTCATAGGGAGGGCTGCATTAAATATCAAATTTGCTTATTTGGAGATGATGTTACATGAGATTTCTGTTTCACCAAATAAATTAAATAGAATAAAATGATAAATCAATGGAACAAAATATTCTTAAAACACAATATAAATGGAGGTTACATTTAGCAAAATACAGCAATTGCAGTACACAATTTAATTATGGCACCAGTATGACTCCCGTTGCTGGTCTTTAACATGTCCACTGTCCCAGTGCTGGGCCTCCCCAGTTGTTGGGAAGGCATATGAGGGTTGAAGCCAGCTCAAGACTATGTCTTCGAAATTCTTTTGGTAGTTGCCTGATTTTAATACTCCATGTTGGGCCGACCCATGTATTCAACCCTTCCCTACTGTTCTGGCTGGGACAGTGAAACTTTCTCTCTGCTTTAATGAACTCAGGGACAGACACACCGCCACTGATCCACTCAGCTGCTGATAGCTGTTTACCTAAAATAAAGGCCACCCTCTGGTTTCCTTTGCATTGAGATACAGCCAGCTTCTTTGCAACAACCTTGGTTCAGTGACCATGCATTATTCCATGAACTTTATGGGCACATTTTTCTTTTTCATCTCCTATGTGCCCAAATTCAATAGCAGAGTATTATTTATCAGGTAATTTTATTTGTAACAGGTAACTGTGCAGCTGGTACTGCAATTTTATTTCTCTACTGTCCTCTCTCCCACTTTCTGGGAGCATAAAAGGTGATGGAAATGGAACACACAGCTCAGGCCTGGAGCTTGTCAACAGGAGAAAAAGAGAGAAAAACAGGTAAAATTGAAAGACCGTTTTCTTCAATACATATATATTCCAATGGAACTAGGCTAGGTGAGGTTGCTCCCCATCTGTTGAGTTTCAGGACTGTTGTGCTGGTTCAGGCCATTGACCAATAACCTGCCTTCAGCAGGTTACAGTGGCTCTCTGCTCCCCAAGGCACATTCAAAGTGATGCCTCTGCTGGTGTTCCTTCTCAGGAATCAGTTGTTTCACGACATCCTGAGCCAGGTAATCACATCCATTGGTCCCCATAGGACTTTTGTTCCACTAATATACCTAATCGTTTTTTTCAGATTAATTTTTGGTGTTATAATCTCCTGTGAAAATTATTTTCATAGTTTAATAGTAGGCACACTGTGAAAAAAACATTTCCCCTTTAAAAAGGCCCAGGAAAAAAACACTGACTCTTCATGTCAATGGTTGCCAGCCAGTTTTTTTGTGCTGAAAGGAGTAATGAAAGAGGCTATACTCATCCTCTCTGAACCATACCTGATTTCACAAGGATGTGTCATCTCCTGTTTTTGTCTTTGCTTTTCCAGGTTTTCCAGTTCCTTTTCCTCTAAAAATCAAGCTATAACTTCAGTCATTGTTGTTACTCTACTCTGCTCTCTTGTGCTTCAGTATTTGGCAAAAGGATTACAATGTATGTGGTGTTTAAGATGTGACAGTAAAATAATTGTATTTTCTGGTTTACTCATTGTGTTTTTCATAACATTTCCTAGGTTTTTGGACTGAGCATTGCCCACTACCATTCCTGGCGGGCAAAAATGTGCTTTAATGAGTAACTAATTAATTGCCAAACCAGAGTCCAGGGTGCTTTTCCTTGTGCTTCAGTGTGCATTTTTCAACTCTGCGTTTCATCTATCCTGTTATTTCTTAGCCAGCTGGTTTCTACAGCCATTTGCGGAGACTTTTGTTTTGTTTGTGGAAAATTTTGAAGCACCAGCCACCTTAGTCCCTGTGCTGGGTGCAGGTGCCCAGGTGCTGGCAGTATGTGGCTCCAGAGGCACCTCTGAGAGGAGAGACTGAGGCTCCAGCGGACAGCCTTTTAGGGCACGTCTGAGTCCCTTAGTCACTGTGGCCGTGCCTTTATGGAAAGATATTTAAGGAAAGGCAAAAGACACTGGAGAAAGAGAGGGGGAAGAAGCAGAGCAGGAGTGAGAAACAACAGTGGGATCACTGTGGTCAGAGGAGGAGGAGAAGGAGGTTGTCCATGATGGAACAGGTGCTCCCTCAGAGGGACTGCAGCTTCCAGGGTACCCACAAAAGCACAGGGGAAAACTGCGGTAAACAAGGACCAGCAGTGAGAAACTGCTACATCCTGACCCCAAACACCCTGTGCCACTCACAGCCTTGCTGGAGGGACTGAAGGTATAACCTGTGGTGCTATCAGGGGTGAGGAGAGCAGTCTGGAGTGAAAGTGAGCCTGGGAATACAGGGGAGTTGTTTTTCTCCATATGTATTTTTGCTTTGTTTTTATTTAGCTAAAAGCTCTTGCTAACTTTAGGCAAAGAACTGCAGAGCCAGAAACAGGTGGGACAGCACACAGGGAACTCACTTTTGTGAAAGATTACTCTACATTTCAAATTTGTAATGACTCCTAATGTGTTGTTGATACATAAGAAGATTATCTTTTTATCCTAAGAAAGGTATGATTTAGCTAGCTGTTTTTAGTGATGAATATTTTAAAATTTGCTTTAATACAGGATCAGTACATTTTCTGGATCCTCCTTAATTACAATGAATTCTCCTAGTCCCTAGTAAGTAAATCAGACTCAACAATGCTCTACCATCCTCCGAAAGCCCCTTTTTAGGTTGGTGAATATAGTTTTGTTACTGTTCTGGCACTGAAGCTTCATGAAACTACACATTAACACACTATGGCTAATATTTCTGCAGTTTCATTTTTGATTTTTTGTCTTAAAGTGACTTTTCCACTTTGGATACTGGGAATTAGTTACTATGTATCACTGATTAAATTGATTTGATGGATTTAATTAATTTTATCCATTTGATGGTGGCACTGATTATATGTCATTGACTTCAGTTTAAGATAACACCTTGGACTCTTTCCTCAGAAAAAGTGGTTCCAGGGTGACAGCTTGTGAGGCAGCTCTTAGATTGTTCAAATATAGAAATGATTTTAAATATCTTGTCCCTTCACTCTGATGCCTGCACATGGCCTCCATTTACAAATTCCTCCTCTAATGCAGCATAATCTCAGTGTGGAGAAGCACTAAGTTAGACCATGTAGCTTGGAATATCCAAGAATGCAAAGATGCCTGTCAGCACACTTAGCAGGACACAGCCCATCCTGGGTTATGTGGTTGTTCAGTTCTGCTCAATGAAAAGCTCAGGGAACAGGTCCTGCATTCCTGACTTTCACATTTTTTAGCTTGCAGGAAAAGAAATACAGTCCTGCATTCTGTGAAAGGACAGAAAAGACAATTCTTACCCTTATTTCATGGAAGAACAATGAAATAATAGTGATATGTTGTCTGATAAACACAGAGTTTAGTGGAGTCAACAGACAATAACTGCCCAACCCATAACAGGGAAGCCTAAAATAAAAGGGTCCTACAGCCTGGGCTCAAATTATAGAGTCAGAGTGTTGGAATATACTTGTTATTTTAGAGGTGGACTTAAACTTGCTCCCTCATTTATCAAACCTAGCTGAATCAAGTCAGACAAGCCTAAAGAGGGTGGCAAGGACCATTCCCAGAAGGACTATATATCTGTCCAAAAGAAGTGGAACAGTCTCACAGTCCTACTAGGCTTTTCTAAGCATAGAGAGTCAGTAAGACAGTTAAACCCAAGAAATTTATACCAAAAAGGGCACAAGTAAAATAATTTGACATGAATAAACATGCTCTAGAACGTCCTTGCTGATTCTCACACCTTCAAAAGTTAAAAATTAAAGCAGTCATTTCAATGCTTACAGAATGCAAAGGGCTTGTAGTGAACTTTCCTTTGAGCTAAAGACAAGAAAGCAACTTTTAAGAAACTTTTAATTTTGTTTCATTTTCATTCAGCCCAAATTTCTCTGAAATGATTTCTTGATAAAGAAATCAAAGTCCATAATATTCTGTTACTGGGCAAATATTTTTAAATAAAAGCTCCTTAAAGAATTGGGGTATATCAGTGAGAAACTTGAAAAAGAGTAATGATTTATGATGTTTTATGACCTTTAAGATGACATTTAAAAAAATTATTTAATTGCCTTAATATTTCATTTTGTGTATGTACATATAAGTTGCACATCCCCAAAATAATTTAAATATCTTCTGAACTGTTTTTTGGGGGTTTTTTTACCAGCTGTTTGGCTTGGGGTTTTGTGTGTTTGTTTTTTTGTTTGTTTTGGCTTTTTGATCCTCTTTGGAGTTTCTTTGGTGTGTACGTGTATTTTTGTTGGGGTATTTTTGTTGTTTTGTTGGGGTTTTTTTTTGATTGGTTAGTGGTTTTTTGGTGGAGTACAGTGGATAGGTAGGCTTCTGTGTTGTTTTCTCTTAGCATCCTATTACAACATATAAATCATGTTATCTTTTGTTTAAGAATATAGAATATAGCAGAACATACCTCCCTACAAATGAAAGAAAATTAATTGAATGATCAAGCTACCAATGCTTATGATAGTCTGAAGTTGTTGTAACCAGCAGTTAGGTCAGGGACAACACATCATCAGCCAGATAAACAGCCTTCTGCAGCTCTTTCAGTGCCTTTTTCACCTCATAGTTATCAGAGAAGGCAATTTCCATCATCACAGAAAAATATCAAAATAATGTTATCATTATTAAGACAATATAAATGTCTCTTGAGCTAAGAAATACCACCACCAAGTTGCTCGCACTATAATTTAATTCCCATAGTGTTAAACCAGGCAAAACACGTGAGTTACTCTTTACATTTCCCTCCTACTTCATTTTGTGTGTCCTGATCTCATAGAGGATTAGAATGAATGAAGTAGAATATTTTGTGTGAGAATGGGGCAAGAGAAATGTTATGCTCTGAACACAGCCCTGGAAAAGTTAGATCTTGTTCTTCACTTGGCCCAAGGGTTCCTTCCTGTAGGCTCAGCCTTATTTACTGGGAAACACTGTAGAGATCCTCTGGCTATGCTTGTACAAGATACATCCAAATTCCTGGGGCTATACTGTGAGCTACAGTGCTGCCACGTGTTAAAAAACTTCTAACATCATAACTCATAGGGTTTGGCATGGGCTGACTATCTGTCAGTGCCAAGGCGACAGCACGTGCCAGAGACCACTCTCTGAGGTGGTAGGGATGGAGGTTGGGGTCACCCTGGTTATGCTGGAAAGGGGAGAAGAAGAGGAAAGGGCTTGGAGGGCTCTTGAACCAGGATTGCAAACTCAGTAAATACAGACTCTGACTAACAGTGGAAACACTTATGGAAATCCATGCTGAATTCACCTGAAGTTGTATTTTTAATGCAAGTGCACAAAGGAAAGGTAAATCTCTGGTCCTGGCACTTCAGTATTCGTACCCAAATGTTTTGGCCAATTCTGATATCTCTGCAAAACAGGATTGGTGTCCCTCCCTTACCTCAAAGTTATGCTGTGAAAACAATTAATTAACCTTGCAATCTTGAGGATTAACACCACAGCAACTTCAAAAGTAGGTTATTAACATGGTCCGTAGAGCATAGTTTGAATGGGAGATCATGAAGTGATCAGTATCTGCTACTAACACTGAAGGAAATAGGAGGTCCTGTGAAAAACACACTATATACTCTCAGTCAGATGAACTAAGTTTTCATAATCAATGCTCATTCTGCTATTTCCTAACTTTCAAGTAATTAATTCTGAAATCCCATTAATTTTCTTTTAACCGTTTTGTGTTTCTTTAATAAGCAAGCAAACTTCAACTAATAGACTAATTTCAGTAAAGACATGCCGGTTTGAGAAAAGGCATATGATCAACATCTACACTCCACAACTGTGATTCAGACTACCCAATTTACTGAGTATTTAGTTCCAATAAAAATGCTTGATTCTTTTAATTGTTTCAAGACATGAGAATGTGTCAGTAATAGAACTCATGCCTTCTGTATAGATCTGCACTTATCCAGCCAAAGAAATCTGAAGAAGTTAAGCCTTTCTTACAGCTGAAAAATAAAATTCTCTTTTATACAAGGATT
Organism: Margarornis squamiger; assembly: GCA_035222235.1. Lineage (NCBI taxonomy): Eukaryota > Metazoa > Chordata > Aves > Passeriformes > Furnariidae > Margarornis > Margarornis squamiger. Next base: position 12,367,991 of record JAWWTY010000088.1, read on the forward strand.
TTATGACCAATTTAGTTAAAGGCATTCAACAGTGACAGAAAGAAAAGGAAGACAAAATTTGTCTTAAAATAGATTAATTTTAGAAAAAACAATCTTACAAACTAACAAGACAATGCAGAGATAGAAAGACTTTTAAGATGCATTTCATAAATAATTTCAAGGCAAAAAATAATAAATTCTCCCTTACTAAATCATTCACTCTACCAAACAATACTTTACAGTGATGGATTCATTAAAATGTGATGGAATGACTGTCTTTTTATTTTAAAAGTAGTTTTAGACAAATTTTAATAATATTCAACTAATAACTATAATAATATTCAATCACAGGCAAATAAACTTCAAGAGGGAAATCATATTACGATGTACATAAAATACATTCACTTTTATAATGGCTATATGGTACTATATTAATGTAAGTAGGGTATTACATCAATGTTAGTTTAAATGTTAGTGTGACCCACTGAAACAACTTCTTTTTCAGAACTGTGCCACCTCTTTTGGTATAATCAGTTAATGTAGTGATAATAGAAATATAACTTAAAATAAATTAAAACCAAAAACTAAATATAATTCCAAAAATTTCCAAGTCAGCTGTAAAGGTTACAATAAGAACTTTGAAATCTGTCCCTTTGTTATTGATTAAAATAGAGACAAATCCACAAAATTAATATGGAATAGATTCTCTGAGGGAAAACATTGTTTTTGTTAACATTTTCTAGGTGACATTGAGTAACATGACGTAAAACCTATGGCAGTGATCTATAGAAAAGTGTATTTCATGCATAATTTAACATTTGAGAAATAGTCAGATTTACTTTTGATATTTGTCCTCTGCAGACAAATCCACTGGGCATCCTTTCCTGGTGTAATCCTTTCTGAGAAGCACCTAAGGAGCTGTAATTACAAGAAAAATATTTATGTAATTTTATACTTTGACACCTTCACTCTCTAAGTTCCACTTTTGAAACTTTTCTTGGATCTGAGTCTAGCACTGGCAAGTTAGATTGAATGTTTCACATAGCAGATGTAGCTTTCTTATACATAAAACACTCATTACATTTTTAACTCCACTTCTGACCCCATTAATTCTCTTTCCTACTTTTATTAGAACAGGTTTTATAGAAGCCTAGGAAATGCACCAGACTTAAAAGTGGTAAGTATTAGGAAAATTTCGGTGCTCAATTGTAAATGAGAGCATTCCCGCTGCTCAGTCTGGGCATGGAAGCGAATGACCTCTGGTTGTAGAGTGGTTCTTCCAAAGTTCTTCTGATGGAAAATCTTAATGCATTTAAAATAACCAATTGAACCCAAAGTTCTGCATTGAATTATGTGGTTATCAAGCTCGGTAATACTGCAGTTCCACAAGGCAAGCAAAGTGTACTTGGAATGGCTTTTCAAGTTCCAAATTCATTTTAAAAAAAAAAAAAAGAAAAAAAAGAAAAAAAGACAGAATTTATGTTACTGTATATGGAAGATTAACATTGTATTCCACTCACTTCATGCTTTCCAGCAAGTAAAAAAATCTTATGTGGGCTAAACACACACTGAATGACAAATGAATAACAAAGCTAAGTATCGCATTCCTTTATCAATAACATTAACATTTGTTTGGCTCTTTTTTCCTTTTATAAGAAGGTTCAACTCAAGTTCATATTTTCAGGCAGCTTTTAAAGTAGTGTCATGGTTTAACCCCAATCAGCAACTAAGTACCACACAGCCACTTACCCACTCCCCACACTGCTCAACCCTGGTGGGGAAGAGAGTCAGAAAGGAAGTAAAACTTGTGGATTGAGATAAAAACCTTTTAATAATATAAATGATAACAATACATTGCTAACCACCCACTGACCAATGCCCAGCCAGTTCCTGAGCAGTTTTTGGTCCCGCCCAACCTGCTGTCCCCAGTTTATATCCTGGGCATTGTGTTCTGTGGAGTGGAATATCCCTTTGGCCCACTCAGGTCACCTGTGCTGGCCATGCTCCCTCCCAGCACCTTGTGCAGCTCCTCACTGGCACAGCATGAGCCACTGACAAATCCTTAACTCAGGGTAAACACAACCAAAACATCAGTGTGTTATCAACATTCTTCTCACACTGAATCCAAAACCCTAACCCTAACCCTAAACCCTAACCCTAACCCTAACCTAAACATCTACTAGGAAGAAAATTAAATCTATCCCAACTGAAACCAGAACAAACAACACTCAAGAATTTCTTCCTTGCTAAAATTCTTCCAGAATTATTTAAATGACAGTAAGATATATTGTATTCCTCAGAGATACACAGACGTTTTAACTTTATTTCTTCTCCAATATATCTTTTCATGCTCATGGGTTCTTCATTTTTTTAACCAAAGTAAGAAGTCTAAGTTTGCTTTGAATTATGTAAATTTCCTTTTTTTTTTTTTTCTGAAAATTACTTTTTTTGTGTAGAAGCTAGCAGATAATGATGAATTAAAAGTGTTAATACAGGGGTTCTCCAAGCCTTTAAATCTGGTGCTTTTCCTTGTAACTCTGCTACTCTATAGAAGCAAAGACAGAAATCTGGTATTCAAAGAGTGCTCAGTAATACCACGTGGATGTAATGTTTTTTCCTTATCTGTCAGATGAAGAGATGGCTGCAAAATTTTCATAGAAGTTTCCCTTACTTGCTTAGTTTAGTCACTATATATAAGTTTTCTATTAAAAATCCTACTGATTAGCGGAGAACTTACAAAGCACAAGAAAAATTATCCCACAATGAGGGTATTCTTTTTCTTTTTTTCCCCAATGAGATTTTATCCAGGTCTTCATATCTTAAATGAGTATCTTAACTGTTAAATTGCTGGTTATGCTACTTGAGAGCAGTGGAGCATGCCAATATTTTGTGTTTACACCTCAGTTCATTCAGTAGCTACTCTAGGTTTTTAACATCAGAATAACTCTTCAGAAGCGGAAAAGGTATTCTTACCTGTAGTTTTCCAAGCTAACATTCTCTTTATCAAATTTCATTCTGATGAGATTTTATTTTTTTTTCTCCTTTTTGTTTTTTGCTATGATGATTAGAAGCAGATTTTTATTTCACAAAGACAGGATTTTCTGTATGCATTAAAATTATATACACACAGAGAGTTTTTAAGGACAGTGAGGTATGTTTAGAAACTTACTCTTTTTTTTTGTCCTTTTCTTTTTTTTTTTTTTTTTTTTTCTGTTTTAAGCCCATTGGCCAACCAGCAAGAGTATATTAACTTGGTAAAACACCGTTACCAACTGAAGAGACCACAGCTTAGAAAACAGCTAAAGGCCAAGCTTAATTCTTAGTATGTACTGAAATTAGGAGGATTTAAGCAGCTAAACAGCTTATCCTAGGATTAAATCACCGAAGACCCAAAATGTAAATAAAAACCAATCAGCTTTCCCCTCACCATTGCCTCTTGATAAATACAAAAAAAAAACAAATCTTGTTATTTAGCACTATTGGTTTAACAAGGCCAAATGCAAGTGTATGTGTTTGGGTCTAGGGCAGAATCTTGGAATGCTCATTTTCTTGCTGTGTCACAGACTTCTGCAGAAATCAATTATGCCCAGATCCCCCAAAGATTATTTATTTGCCTGTCACTGATCACAGCATCAAACATCCTTGAGAACATCAGCTTCACAGAAACAGCAACAAATGGAGAAAACACTGCAATGACGCATAGTGATGTTAAATATGCTACAGACTGGTTTGTGGATAAATGGGAGGGCAATGTAATATTTATAAAGCATCTACAAGTGAGTTAGAGCAAAAAGATTTTTTGGTTTTACACCACTGATTAACCAGTACACATGAAGCTTCACATTTCTGAATTCAATTCCAAGATCAGAAAATAAGAGAAAATAATTATGTTCAACAGTACAACATGGCACGCTGTTCTATTTTAAGAACAAGCAACTGGGGAGTATATTCAGAAAAAAAAAATATTAAATTGCATCTATTAATCCAGTGAACTATCTTCATGTCTAAAACGGCTAGGCACAAGGTTTAGCATACATTTTCCAGCAGCTACTGTCAGGAATACTAAACACAGTGCTGGTTATTTATGGTCTGGCAAAAAGGTAGTAACAAAATGCACCTGCAGTTTAGGCAATTGTACTGAAGCTATTGCAATATCTCTGGGAGCTGTTACAATTCATCCACCCTGCCCCAGGTTCCCCATGTGCTAGCTCAAACCTGCTATGAAGATTACCGGTCTCAAAACAAAATGTTACAAGAAACAAACTGATTCTCCTGTGAGGAAAATACAAAAGCATTTCTTATGGTGACTAGCTCCTTTATCAAATTAAAATATTTAAATTAAAAGCAAATATATTTACTAGCTAGGCTCTACTTTGAATATTCTCCTTAGCTGAAACAGACTCCCTCAAACTGTCCAGCTTTCTCTTTTCAACAAATCCATCTTTAACCAAATCTGTCTAGTCCTCTTGCCTCATACCAATTTTCAATAACTGAATATTTAGTTCAATTAATTGGAAGAGTGTGGTGTAATTTACTGTCTGTGAGTACAGACATTTCTGTGACTCCAGGCAAAGTTCTTTCCTTGGGAGGAAATTTTCAGCTTCGTACACCATTGAGAAGGTGTGACAAATTACACTAAGATTCCCATTTGTGCTCCACTCCTAGATATTTAAGAATGTGCTGGAAGTTCAGTTGCTATAGTGGTTAACTACCAGATGACCATCATGAAGGCCAGGCAGCACAGAGCAACCTGTGTCTGCACTATTAAACTGTCTTTATAAAGATCTCATAGCTGCCCACTAGAAACAGCATCTTACCCCATACAAATTTCTAATGCATACACAGAAAAATGAGGGAAAGCCCTAGCAGGCCTCAGACTAAGGAACAGATAAACAAACAAACGAATAGATAGATAATAGAGATTTTTTCTAACCATTTAATATTAGACAGGATTGAATTCAATTTCCTGGAAGTTTTCCCTATCAGTATTGTACTGCTATGATGTAACTGTATTGTCTTGGGTATCTTCATCCCTGCTACATCTCCCTAAGAAGATCTACAATGACAAAAGTTATGCTTTAAACCTGTAATGCGTTAGCATTTCTGCCTATCTGTCACATCCTTAAATGTTCACTTGGCAGTACCTAAGGTATATTTTTTTCTCTGAACAGAAGTAGTACCTTAAATTCCTTTATGATCTCCTTCAAATTCTGATGGAGGAGATTACAGACCTTCTAAGCAATGCTTTAACTGCAATCTTATAGGATAAAGAAAGGTAGCTATCACTAATGTTCATTGTCCCAGTAAGTAGCTCAAAATAATTTTCTAAACAAATCGTGAAATAAGAATTGGTTTTGCCCTTCAGAAGTTCTCTCTCCAGAGATGGAACTTTAAGAGAAGCAGCTGGAGCTATACTACTAAAGAACGGAAAACACTGTCAGTATCAGATAAAACCTGCTGGCATTCTACAAGTTTTCTAGAAGTACCTGTCAGAAGAAAATACTCTGGAGGCTGCAAAAGGATAGTAGAAGGCAAGAAGAAGGGTTTATTGCTGCTATCGTTTGCCTCAGGAGTGAAAGCAGCACTTGGGTATATTTTAAAATACGATTTCTGCATCGTGTTGACTGGTTGTCTCGGTTATCTGAATAGGCTACAAATGCACTCCTTAGGTAGGGGAAGCAATGATAAACTGGAACAGCTGGAGATAAGCAGCACCAAGTAACTAATGTGGGGAACAGGGAAGCTGCTGGAAAATGTGCTCATCTGCTTAAAACTCTACACTAGACTGCAGCACATGCTTCAGACTTGAAGTACATACATGCAGAATTCAGGTTTTTATCTCAAGGAACGGCCTGCTCAAAAGAAGGCAGAGCCCTTAGTTGTGACAGCTGTTTTATTGCACCCAAAAGCATTTTGACTCTGGAGTATCACAGTGATCTTGCTCCACCTGTAATCTGAAAGGCAGTGCTGTAACTGGGTGCTTACTCCTTGTCATGGTTGCCAGATGTGTTAACACTTCTTGGGAAAGAACAGTGAGTAGCTTTAAGTGAAACATTTGATTTTTGTGTTAGTGCCAACTTAAAGTGAACATGTTGCTCATATGATAATGTCCTCTGTAGTTTTAACTACAACCCATATTTCATGCAATACTGAAAAAGGAGTTGAGCAGAAAGGTTAATTTTTTATTTATTTATTTATTTATTTTTAATGCACATCTTTTTTTTTAGTTGGTTGGTTGGGTTTTTCAGTTTGTTTTGAGTTTTACATAATCTTGTTGCAAAATTTAATGGATACTTTCTATATTACAGAAAAATATACTAAAACTTCTCTTGGCAGCTATGTTCTATGATAAAGCTTGATTTGAATCCCAGAAGAGAAGCAAATTGGTTTGTGGGAACAGATAGAGTAATCAATGAACTATGTCACGGTTCATGTCAAATCAATTGCTAACAGATGAACAGAGAAAGCCTGTCTTAAAATCAAAATGTGCAATCCTACCTCCTATCTAATAGGACTTTGCTCGTAACCAGAAATCTAGATCTTCCAACAACCAGAAGAGCAGTTATATAGTCTTAAACCTTGTTCGTTGGTTCCAGGCAGTTGTCACACTGTAATCTATCACAGAAAAAAACAAGTTCTGAATAACCCAGTCAATAAATACTGAATCAGAATGGCAACAGTATACTTATTTTTACTTTGCCACCCTTCGTCTGTATACCATTCAACAATGAAGTGTAAACTCTGACTTTAAAAAGAATTCTTACAATCCTACTAAAATAATTGAAATGGGTTATTATTTTATATTGTACTTTTATTCAGGAACCATATCCACCATCTGTCACAAATGCAGTACTGAGCAAGCCACACAATTCTAAGATCACAAGAACTGATTTTCAATATCTGCCTAAGAAAAGAGACAGAACAGAAAAAAAATAAGCATAACTTGTCACTGAATACAAAACATCCCATCCAAATTCAAATCCAGATTTGAGTGGGATATAGCAAAGGTATCAATGTGAGATGCGATGATTATAGTATTAATAACAACTGCAACTTAAACTGGGTATCACTTGACAAAGAATCTAAAAATGCTAAAGAAATTGCATGGGAGAAAAAAAGCTAAAAAGTCTACACTACACTATGGGATAAATATATTTACATAATTTGAAGCTCAAAGGCTAAACAGAGCATATGTTTGATGTCTATGTATTTCTTCAATATAAATAATAAAATAAATCCTTTGTGCATTTTCTGTACCTCTTAGAGTAAATATCAGATAAATAAATAGATAAACAAATAAATAAAACATATATAGATATAGATACAGATATAGATATATAGATATTACGAAAGAGAAGATATTGAGTACCCAGAACACATGCCTGAATTTATGAGCTTTTAGAAGATTAAGGATGTGGGAAGACATTCCTAAATGCTTGTATCTCAGAGGGTTCTTGACTTCAGAATACTTTTCTGTTTTTTAAGTTTTCACTCTATCTTTGACAGCTATAAAATAAAGAATCTATGTCTTTTGTCACACTGGAATTTATGCACTGCAAGCCCAGTCTTAGTTTTATTTTGGTTGTAGTTATACTGTTAATCAAGTTAAGTTTTATTTTGGTTGTAGTTATACTGTTAATCAAGTTCAACTCCTCGGCCTTGTTACTAGCACCATTATGCAGATACCCAAAAGCTGAATCTGATGTGACCAAAGCCTGCTTGAATTTAGTTGCATTATTTGGACTCTAGATGGAAACTCTAGTTCTTTTGACAATCAGAAATACAGAGTAAATGCCTGGTCCATCACAATATTTCTCCTCAACTGCCTAGCCTTTGCAAGATTCCAGAAATCTGGTTTAAAGTTTGCATCTGAAGGGATAAAAACAAATTAAAGAAAAGGATAAAATCTTAGTGAAAAGGTTTCCAAATCAAGTATATTTAAGAGATAAAACATAAAATAATGTATGTTCTTTTGGAAACAAATAATATAAATGTATTGATATATTTACAGCTCTTTCTGATCCTGACATAGGGAAGGGCTGCAGTACAGTTCTGTGGGGTAAAACTCACCTGCAGTAACTCTCATTTCAAGTTGCTTCAGATTTCTGCAGGAGTTGTCCTTGTTTAAGCTGCCAAAAATGGACAACAGAAGGAGCACAGCAGATTGCAATGACCTCTAGCTGTTCAGTCTCCAATCCGGCAACTGAAGCTGATGGTCCAGCCTTATTGGGGGTTAACATTTCTTGTAATAGATATTTTTTGTTGGATGCATAGCTACCTTTATCAAGGATAGTTATTTTATCAGCAGAGGGCAGGAAAGATCAGCAAAATAATAGTGTGAGAGGGTGAAGGTGATACCAGTTTAATTCAGATGTGTTTTCTGATGGAAAAATAATGTATAGTAATATAGATCAATGACTAATAAAGAAAGGGGTTTTTTTCTGCGTAGTAGTAGATGGACATAGTCTACTCTTTGACTTAAAGCATGTACCTCATACTTCTTTCAGGAAGTTCATCCCTTTCTGAGACTGGGATGTTCCATTTCCAGCTCTGCAAGGTAGCATTTTTATCACCACACATACAGTGAAAGTTTGTCTGTTTTAAGCCCACCATAGCTTTAACTGCTGAAAGTCATCAACTACACCAAAATATCATTATTTAGTTGATATTTTGCTTTTGAATAAGATTCTTATTCCAGCTTAGTCCAGAGAAAGCACAAGTTCTTCCTGAAAACTACATTGAAATAATGTAGTTAGTTTTGCCAGTGTTGGATATTAATACAGCTGTGCTGGCAAAGCAAACCTTAAATCCTTACCCAGACCTGGTCTTTCCACCACCAGTCTGGAAAAAGTGGTCATTTGAAAAGTTCTTTTATCCTGTACACTTTGACTTAGAACACTTTCACATTGTTAAAACCGGGAACCAGATTATTTGCAAGGGGTGTTCAACTAAATCCATCAGTGTTCCTGTTTCATTATATAACAATTAATTTGACACACAATTCCAGACATCTTGAAAATGAAGGAGAATTTTGTTTGGTTTGCATGGTGTTGTTCCTCTCTGGATGAAGGAGCTGTGAGAGGATAAGGAAAAAATAGGTTTGAAAAATGTTAGATATTGGAAGCTAGGGTGATTAGTTCTTACATGGATGTGAACTTCATAGTTCTGAAATACTGACATTAGTCCATTTCTGCAGAAAAGATCTCTTTTTATAGAAAAGAGTCTTCAGTGGAGCTAAATTTATGTTTTTTCAATTTCTATGTCTCCTTGATCTGAACAGAATTGAAGTGTCATATTTTATCAAGTGAAAAATGTCAGACAATCTGAAAATCGCTTGACCTTTTTTATTGCCTTTGTATTCTTTTGTTATATAAAATAAAAAAATTAAATACCTGGCAAATATGTCAGCCTCAGACAACTAAGTCTACTTTCTCACAGAGAAAGGAAAATTGCAATGCAGGGCTTCTACTAATATCTGCCTGTTCCTCACTGCCAGCATTTTACTTCTGTACCAAAAAGTGGTTCTACAAATACAATGCTAATCTGGTGAGCGGCCAGTACAGGGGAATGTATCAAACCTGATTACTAAAAAAATGAGCCTTTTAGTTATGACCAGGCGAATCTGCTAAGCAAGCAAACAAAAGTAACACAGGAGTCACAGGACATGCAGGGCCCCTCAGAGTTCCCCCACAGGGACAGCAATGAGAGGGGGGTCACTGCCCTACCAGAAGTGAGCTACTCCCATCAACCACAATTCCAACTTTTATACCTACAGGACCTAATTTTCTCTAGTCCCCATGCTGTTTATATCACCTCAACTTAATCACGTAGTCAGATCATCAAGCATCCGAAGACATTTGAAAACTTTTGTGTAAGAGGCTTTGAAGTCTCAGTCTCAGTCTCTTTTCCAGACTGACTTAGTTATTTGAAATCTAAGTTCCTTTGGCATGAAATGAGGTAAGGCAGAATGAAATAAAATAGTGAAGGGAAAATAAGGACAATTGTCCGAAAATTTGGTGTTATATGTTATTATGCTATTTCAAATATGAGTGGGTTATGACAGGATTTGTGAGTTTAAGAAGGGAATGAATCCTCAAGATTCATGACATTGTTTGTTTCTAGTAATGTAGGTTTCCTGAGATTCCATCAAAACATTATGTGTTTTTCTCTCCCAAACAGAATATGCATGTATTTTACACTTTAAGAACTATGATTAATTTCACCTCTGGTCCTCCCTATTTGAAATGTTAATATGTGTATTTCTCAGGTATGACATCCCTTTGCCCTATTTGTTGTCATGTGTGCACACATACAAGATTAAAGCTATTAAAACTAGAATAAATATGTCTACCTTCAATCTTTAGTCATAAATATATGTACCTACAATCATTACTCAACCACGCTTCTCTACATAGTGCTTGCTACTCCTCCCACTCCCGCACTCTTGTGGAATAATAGTCTATCATGGCAGAAAATTCTGAATACAGAAGACTTACTCTGAGACAAACACTGGCATAATAAACCATCCATGAGGGGTAATTAGTTGGTTGTGACAAGTGATTTTTGTTGTGCTGAGGAACAGTCATTCTTTCAGCTGACATGTGAAGTCCAACATAATGCTGGAAACTGCCATATAAAGGCAGAAAATTTAAATAATTTCTCTGCCTAATTAGGTAGCCTATACATTTTTTAGAGTATTTCCTTGCCTAAGAAGATTCTGAAATTCACTATAGGCATTTATCACAGAATAACCGAATATGCCGAGTTGGAATTGGCCCACATGGATCATCAAGTCCAACTCCTGGCCCTGCACAGGACCATCCCCAAGAGTCACACCAGGTGCCTGAGAGTATCATCCAAACACTTCTTGACCTCTGTCAGGTTTGGTGCCCTGACCACTGCCCTGGGGAGCCTGATCAGTGCCCAACCACCCTCTGGGTGAAGAACTTTTATGCTAATATCCAATCTAAACCTCCTCTGACACAACTTCAGGACATTCCCTCAGGTCCTGTCCCTGGTTCCCACAGAGCAGAGATCAGTGCCTGCTCCTCCTCTTCCCCTCCCAAGGAAGTTGTACCTGCAATGAGGTCTCCCTCAGTCTCCCCTTCTCCAGCTGAACAGACCAAGTGACCTCTATGCTCCTCACACACTTCCCCTTAAGGCCCTTCAACATCTTCGTTGCCCTCTTTTGGACTCTCTCTAGTGGCTTAATATCTTTCCTATATTGTGGTGCCCAAAACTGCCCCAATATTCAAGGTGAGGGTGCCCCAGTGCAGAGCAGAGCGGGACAATCCCCTTCCTCACTTGGCTGGTGATGCTGTGCCTGATGTCCCCAGGACAGGGTTGGCCCTCCTCGTTCAAGGAGGCTCAGATTCAATTTGCCATTGATCAGGACCCCCAGGTCCATTTCCATGGCACTGCTCTCCAGCATCTCATGCCTCAATCTGCAGGTTGCCCCAGTCCCAGGTGCAGAATCCAACATTTTCCCTTTTTGAACTTCCTGTGGATAAAGATTTGAATTCTAATGGTTTCATATATCTTTTTCCTCCTTTTGCATTTAGGATCTATCATAATCAATACAAGACACTTAGGAAAGATTCAGCTAAGTTTTACCCTTTTCTGTGCAACAATAGGGTAGGTTGCACAACTGAAGTGCCAATCAGGAAAATCTCTGTAGAATCAATGAAATAATTTGAAATACTCAGCTTCTACAAGTTAAGTAATGGCATAACTCACAGCTCTTTGTTCTTGGTCATCTAGTCCAGAAAAAAAAAAAAAAGTAAACGTGGACTTATTTTCAAAAGCCTATATGTTACTGCATAACAGTAAACATTGAAAGAATATTTTTGAAAATGAGAAATAACTAAGTTCAACTATATCAATGGGACTGCTCATTTCAAGAATTGTTTGTAGTTTAGTAACTGCTTTATAATTCTAATCAATTTCTGAGCTATTTCATGCCTTATATCTTGCCCACACTTTCTAAATATATACACACAGATAACTACTTTACCAAATGAAATAGAAGCCTGAATTTATGGCATATATTAATTTTAAAATCTGCCATTTTTCATTCCTCAGTAATTCTAATTACATTTTTTTTCATTTGGGAAAACAAGTAAAGAACTAGAAATAAAGTGGTGCTAACTCTACTACCTTGCCTTGGAGGGACACCAGACTCCCCTCCAGCTGCTCTCTCATTTTTCCTTCTCAACAATGTAGGAAATAAGATGGGAAAAAGCTCATTCCCTTACCAATTACTATCCTGGGCAAAACAGGCATAATCTTTTTCCCCAAATTGCTTAATACTGTGGTAATATATCAGTCTCCTGTAGCATCCTGGTCTCAAAAAAGAAAATTCTGTTTTTCCATTGAGAATTAATATTTAATGATTGACCTGTACATATGAATGTGAAGACATACTTACTGATGAGATACAAACAAATGGTAGTCAAAAAGATGTGATTTCCAAAGTATGAAGACCAATAAAACATTTTGTATGTTGTCAAAGCTCCTCCTTCCTGTAGCATTTCAGGATTTATGATGCTCAGTATTACAATGAGAAGTATGTGAAATTTTATTGAAAGGGAGGTTACATCATCATGTAACTAAAAGATGTCTAAATATTAGTATAAATGCTGCAAGAAAATGAATGTTTTTACCTCTTGTAAACAAGAAATAACTAATTCAAAACCATTTAAATAATTATTTATCACTTATTTTGAGGGTATGTCACCATCTCAAAAGTAGCCTATCAACTGCTATCGATGTATTTTGCCCAGTTTATGGGTCCAAAGTGCAAATTGCTTTAGTTCTAATGTTCATATGAAAACAGTGTTTCATATTTCACTGAATTAAAGTACTTAATCCATTGACAAAAGTGTAATCTGCTCACTTTCTATTGTTGTTACAAAGCAGATGAATTATTGCACATCTTTGGTTTGAGTTTTTCTAATAAAAGGTATTCCTTAGAGTCACTTGTCACTGTAAAGTGCTGGAGTCTGAAAGAGAGGACGAAGAAAAACATAAAGAAACAGAAGTAATAGTGAAACACCACCACAAATGTATTACAGCAGTCAAGAAAGGAAGACAAGCAAGCAGCCTGGAGTCTGGCAACTCTACCGTGACTGATCCAGCTCTGCCTCTCTCCTTTGGGCACATGAAAAGTTCAAGTAAAATTCATGTTGTGAAGTTTATTTGGAATAGTGGACAACTCTTACCACTGGAAGGTAGAAGCCTATGCATGGAAAAGACAGACTGGGAAAGATAAAAAAAGAAGCTCCAACTACAGAATTCATTCATCATCAGTTATTGTTATCATTTACTAGCTTAGCATCATAGTTTCCTTTGCATTATATTATATCAACATTTAGTTCATACAAATGCTGAAAAACATGATTTATTTTGATAAAGAAAAGTTAATTTGCACCTTCGGATGGTAATATGGCTGGTATCAACAACTGCAATCACACACAGCACCCAGAATAGTCTGAATGTTACCTTGCAAGGAAGCACTTCAAATAACTGAGCTATAGTGTTGTCCAAGTATTTAGATTTTCTTGCCAGCAAAGCATGGGATTCTTATTTGGATATTAATTTTCTCTACAAAGAATGATGCAATTAAGTGACAAAATATGTATTCAGATGACCAGCTAACTACTCAGCTCATGCAAAAGAAATAAACAAAGGAAAACAGATGTGTTTCAAACGAGTCCTACAGTAGAGGATATCCACTCTCTCCCTGCACAATTCATCTGAAAAAAATGAGTAATAATCTCCAAGTGCCCAAGAACCATTAACAGCAAGAGTTTCCAGTAGTCACT
>JAWWTY010000088.1:12391440-12421844 GCA_035222235.1 Margarornis squamiger
CTGAGGATCCTAGCACTGGACAGAGCACTCTGGATGTGCCTCACCAGGGCTGAGCAGAGGGTCAAGATCACCTCACCTGACCTGCTGGCAATGCTCTTCCTTGAACTTCCCACAAATTCTTATATTTATCCCTGTATTTTCATGGAAAATACCAGTATGATTTTTAAGAAATTTGCAGCAAGAATTTATGTCAGGTGAATTCCTCAGGCCTTTGACTGTGTTACTAGAAGTCATTTCTGTTTTTCAAACCAAAATTGGTCAATATTGGTTTTGATTTTATAGCGATTCAGTAATAATAAAAAAAATGTTTTCCCGATGTCATAGTTTATTGTGAATGTTTAACTATTTAGAAGGGAGATTTTTGTGGACTTCTCAATTGGTCCTAATAGATATTGGTCCCAATATCTATCTAAATAGCTCTTTTTTTGTTGTTTCCCCTCCCCCAAGTATGTGATATTTTTAATGTATTATTTTAACCTTTTCTTTAACTTGGAATGGAAAAAATATTATTTAAGTTAATTATTTGTATAATGACAGAAGAGATCAGATCTGACTTATTAATAAAATTTACTCAGAAATCAACACATAGAAACTACTGAGTTTGTGCAATGAACACTAAGGTAGAACTTTGATTTAATAAGATTTTCTGAAGGTCAAAAATCATGTGCCTATGGTAATTAGCATAAACACAGACCCAGAAATAATAACGTCTGTTTTCTTCAGCGCTGCAATTTACAGTTGTTTCCAGCAAATAATGCCTTGCAGTGCATAAATAAGTTCAAGATGCTAAACATCTTGAGATACATTCAAGAGATTCATCTTAGATTTCAGCATCAGTGCCAGTTTTTGTTAAATGCCTTATAGTGACAGAGAGATGCATGGACATATCCATGGATTTTAATTCATTGCCTAGTTTGTTCCCTGTTACTACTAATCACAGTTACAACCTCTGTTGCTCACAAATATCATGATTCTTCCCTTAAAGATCCTCTAATTTTAATGATCCAGATATCATCAGTTTTACAAATTGCAGGCATGCTTACGTGCACCCAACACATTAATGAGAATGTTTGTGTAATATTTATTTGCAGTGCTGGCTGCTTGCTCATTCTGCACCTGCTCCATGGTAAGAAAGGAGAAACAGGAAGGAGAAGTGAGAAAAATTATGGATCAAGACAAAGACTGTGTAATAGGAGAAGGAAAGGGGAAAACAAGCAATCAGAGGAATCCCCTCACCACCTGCCACAAACAGATCAGTGCCTAGTCATTTTTTCAGTAATAGTCAACTTGGAAGCCAAAAACTCCCCTTTTTATTCCTGCTTCAGGTTGTAAGAGTGAGTGTGACATTATATGACTCAGAACCCCCTTTGGGTCAGCCGTCCTAGCTATGGCCTTTCCCATCTCCTTGCTCACCCCATTGAACTTGCTGGAGAAGTTGGGTGCATGAGAGCAGTGTAGATAAAGCCTTTCTGTAGAGAAAGCCTTGATGCTGTGGAAGCACTGCTTAGCAATAGTCAAAATATCAGTATGTTATCAATATTGGTTTAGTCACAAATCCAAAGCACAGCACCATATGGTCTGCTAAGAAGAAAGTTAACTCCATCCTCGCCAGAGTCAGTACAAAGTTCCATTAGTAGTCTCTTCTGGCCAATTAGCCCTGAAGTAGAGTATGAATTGAAGAGTCTACATGTTATGGAGGATACATAGAAAGGGGGCTAATTAGAAACAAAGATAAAATTGCCTGTTAAGTACCCAGGCAGTCTGGACTCGTGGTAAAACCCTAGCAGAAAATAACATCCTTGTTGATTGGTGTGGATGGATCAAAAATCAGATGTATACGTAGCCTACAAAACTACTTTCTTCTAGCCAGAGGTGTTTAAATTGTATCCAAATCCAAATGTTAAGATATACTAAAGCTAAATTTTACAAAGTTTTTGCAATGGGATAAAATATCTTCTATCCATGAAGTTTTTTTGACACAGAGAAAGAGGAACCCTGCAGCATTACAGTTGTCACTCTTTGCTTTTGATCTGTAGGGTGTGCCTCAAAATAAGGAGCTGTATCTTCCCCAAGTAGCTCCAGCAGTAATTAGGGAACATTGCAAAATTCAGTCAGATTGGAAATTCCTGAATAGATGGTTCTAGGATCAATATTCTGACTAGCAGAGGGCAGGCACCTTGCTGAGTATTCAAACATTTTATAAAAACACACCAAAAATGAAAAATATTACAGAGGCAGCTCTCTTTATTTACCATAATGAGCACAGCCCTGGGAATCTGCATTTCCAGCTGCTAACCACTAATTCAAATGTCCTTCTATCAGTAGGTTAATTGAGAGACACAACACATAATGTGAATAGTAATCATCTAGCAAACATTACGATCAATCCGTTAGCTGGTAAGAAGGATTTAATTGCGGTTTAGAGCTGAGAAATGCATGAACATTAGAGAAAAATTCAAAATATAAAGAAGTGTCTCTTCTTCTTTCTTTAACAGACACAAACCCACACATGCTTTCAGAACAGACACTTTTATGAGCGGTACCTAGACAAAATATGATTCTGCCCTTCAAATAAGGTTTCCAGAATTTCATAGAGATAATTCACGTGACACGAACATTGACAATAACAGCAAAGGACCACTATAAAGTGATTAATTACAGTAATACATCAAGTAGTACCAACAACAACGCATGATCAGACAGTGTTGCAGATAAATATATCCATATTTAAAATGTATTTACTGCAATGTCACTCTTATCATCTGGCTACTGAACTGTTTAGGCTCTGCTGGTAACTGAAGACATATTGAGTGTAACTTTGCCTTTTCATAGGCCTCTCTAAGGCCAACACTTACTCTAAGGAGGGTGTTGGTATTAATCCACATAATACTAAAATACTACCAATTTACTCAGTTATGCAAGCACCTTGAGATGTTCAGCCAAACCTGTCACTGAATGTATTAATTCTGTGCTTGAAAGTGTAGGTCTGATGTCTAAAACTTTCATACTTAAGTTCATTAACCAAAACAAACATAAAATTTTTCAACTGTGAGAGTATTGAGAGAATGACTTCACCCCTGGTACTGCAACACTGCCAGGATGACTTCATAAACATGATAGATGTGTTGCTAACACCTTATGTGGCTCTACAAATAGCAAAAATATGTAGTTTATATGTATTTATATATATACACATATACCACTGCAATAATCTAAAAATATTGCTTTCCATTTAAGGGTTTTGTTTTTTAAAAACAAGAGAATCCTAAATATTTCTAAAAATATGTACATTGCAACTCTCTAGTTACTATGCACCAGTTAAAAATTCATATCCAGTGGTGGAAATAGATACATAAAAAATAAAAAAGCATTAGAACTAGAATCAACATATGAATAGATTTATCATTCCAATTCTGCTAAAATTGTTCTCATAGTTTATCTAAAAATGTGCTACACTTTCAGATATCTCTGACTATTTTTCTTTCATGATGCTTACAATATATTTAACATACAAGCTGTAGTGCCAGCTGTGAATTCTGTAGAAAATGAAGACTTCATTTTTATGATTTTAAAGACCTAACGTGGTATTTTGTCATGTGAGTTTGTCCTCAGGAAAATTATTTATTTTTTTTTTTAATTTCTACTGGTTTTAAGTAAAAAATTATTTTTCTTGGTGATGGGGAAAAAAAAACAAAAAACAACCTGGTAGGAAACAATCTCATATTAATAAAATAACAGGATTAAGATTTCCTAACCATACTATTTTCTTATTTATTTTTTTTTTTTAATTCTCAACAGTTTCAGTCACAGGATATGTCTAAAAGCAGAAGGAACAAAATTTGTGATCTCTGGCCTTCTCAAGAACAGAAATAACAAAATAAAATTAAAAAAAAATAAAAATGTAACATTATACAATCAAAGTAATACACCTCTTTGCACCAAGATACCTTTCAAAATATGAACTCAGACCTGCTGAAGCTGAAGATACAAAACTGTCCTGACAAGGGTAGAAGAGAAGTCATGCAGTATACAACAGCATTTTAGAAAGGCAAAACCTAAACCTTTTCTAGGCTGTAGCTTTGGCACGCAGTGGTGTGCAGTTGCATAGGAAGACTACAACTCTATTTGACAAAGGTCTCTCTCAAAGTGAATTAATTGGTTTTGAGATTTTATGCAAAACATTTCGGCAAATCCAAGAACAAGACACGAAAACAGACATCCTTGCTCCACATTAATAACCATGATCTTATCAGCTGTGAGGAAATAATGTTTTGTGTTTGAAAAGCACAGCTGAGAGAGTGCCAAGAACACATCTAAAATTTGCACTTGAGAAGCCTCGTGTATGCATGTGCTCCTTATAGAACTGTTAGACTCCAGAACCTAATTTTTTTTTTTTTTTTGTGATTCAAATTGTGCTGGATGTTTTACTGGACACTCACAAAATGGGTGATTCTATCATCGTCATTGCAATGACCTGCAAGTCCAGAACACACGAGAAACATCAGTGATGAAATTTAGAGCCAGGTGTCCGAGTCTCCCTTATTCCTACCACTGCATCTGTTGATGGGAAAAATATTAACGATAACAAGACACCACCACAGTGGAAACATTACCCTTGTTTGTTACAGCATGTTAGATATTCCTATGGGGAATTGCGTTGTAAGTAGCTGTAAAACAATATGGACCACAATTGTAAGTTATGAATAAAGAAATACCATATAAATATATAAAGAGAGGTTGTATATTAATCATATTTATGAGCCAAATAGGAAACTGAAATCTCCTGTATTGCGGACGTGCTCTGCAAAATCCTTTTTGCCAGAGGCTTTACTTTACTTGCTTCAGGGTGATAAAGGATTGCTTTGAAGTCAGAAACCTTTCCACAAAGGAAAAGTGTTGCATATCTAGTAGTTTTATTTCAGAAGAGTTTCTCCTTTTTCAGAATTTTGTCCACTCATTCAAGGATGATACTATGGTTAGATGAACCATTACACCACTGCAGTTTGCATGTTCCTATTGTCTGTGATCTTGTCAAAATACAAGAATTTGTTCAGTCATTACTTTTATGTCTGAACTTTGATGGATAAAAGATACATTTCAAATGTTATTGAGGCCTGAAATATCTACAAGATAGTTCTTGTACCTCATTTGTTTTTAAAAAAAAAATTCGAAGAGTTTTTACTGTTTGGTCAGTTTTGAAAAATGGAAATCTTTTAAATGTATACATTCCTAATCAACTTATTCCTTCACAGTGGTTAACTCTGACATTCAGATTAGGCAGAAGCTTAATAAAAACTGAGTGCACACCTATTGGGGGGAAAAAAATCCAACTTTAAAAGTGGTAACAACAAGATGAACTTTCTTTCATTGTCATTGCACTCAAGATTTCATGGTGCTGCAGCTGTTCTGAGCTTCCCCCTTGAATGGGATCAAGGGTTCACACTAAAATCCCCATTCTGCCACAGGCAGTGTCAGCTCGGTTATGGCTTTCAACACGTATTGCTCTTCATGAGTGGGACTTACAGACATACCTCAGGTGCTATATTAATACTTCTTCAAAAAGAGGTCTATTTAAACAAATATTCACAAAGTTAGACCTCTAACTTACTTTTTTATTTTCTGGCAACTCTTCCACAAATACACAGAAGAAATTTAGTACTCTATAATTAATTGGCTAATTTTTTTCTCATTGTGTTCACATAGCCTGCACCTTTTAGTAACATGAACATTACAAACTGAAAAGATCACATTACTGTAGAAACACACATACTGGAAGAATGAACTATCATTTACCTAGCCCAAAAAACCTAAGATATAGTCTGCAAAATTTTGCATCCTTGATATAATCCCAGATAAAGAAGACATGGTTTATAATGTAATATACTGAAAAGAAAAGCTTGTAGGTCTTGAATATATTTCTAGCTTAAAATAGTCACTGCATTTGTGTTACTGATGGTTCAATGGATAAAGAAAAACATTCTCTATCCATAGGATAAAGTCAGGATATATGGGCTTTCACTCAAGATTATGTCAAAAAACTTGTGTGTGACCTTTTCCTCTTAATATTCCCAGCTTGTAAAGTGGTATAATAATGCTAGAATTTCTGCAGTGTTACAGGATTCATTAATGTAAGTAAGGAACTTGTAACATTCTCAGATGAAGAAGTGCACAATATTTTTAAGATTTTTATTGCTTCAGATGAACTTTGGCCTCTAATATGCTAGCTAGTAATCCTTTAAGTCACTTGTGAGAATAAAGCGAAAATACTAGCAGTTCCCTTGCCTACATATTTCCTCTGCTCCAAACAGTATTAGCAAAACAGGATATCTACATTTTAGACACATTAGACAAAAAAAGGCCAGTTGTATGTCATTCATGCAGCTATTTCAACCCACACCTTCTGAGTTTAGGAATATGTATATACGTGGAATCACAGATTCACCCAGGCTTTTAGGTCAGAGTAATGAACATCTCCAGAATGTTAAGTGTGGATCAGCATAAATAGTTTCTAACTGAAGGATGATAAGGCAGAGTTGTCAACCTCTATGTTTCTGCAATGAAGAACTCTAATGGCAGAGCTCAGTTACTTTCTTTCATTACTGAATAGAAACTAATTCCAAAATCCACTAAAGACAGCAAAAGTTGCATTATTATTTCCAACAAAACCACTCATCAGCCAAAATTTTCATATCTCAATGTATAGTTAACAAAAAGATACATGCCAAGTATGGTAAAGATTCATTAAGTTTCTGCATAGTTTTTACTTTGGGTTTGATACTGTTTTTTACAACAATGTTCACTCCAAATAAATGATGAAACAAATTCCATCAACTAGATTTTTAAAGCTTCAGATATGAATGTTTTGGAGTTTCATATTTGCAATTATATTACATTACAAATACCAGCTTGCTGATTTGTCACAGTTCAGGTCAGGAAACATAAGTAAAATGTAACATAATGAAATAGAATAGTACACATTTTTGTTACTTGCAGTCCAGAATTAATGAAGAAAATGATTGTGCAATCTGAATAATTTTAAAGAAATTATATTGTTTTAAAAGACATTTAAAGGAGATTTAAGAATAAATTTCATACCATTTAAGCCATCTGGTTTTTATCCTCTTGAAGTGTGAACTTGAAAGTACTGACATACAGTGTACACCCACTGGTTCATTATTACCTACTGGTTTCGTGTTGTAATCATATGTGGAGGTTTATCACATTCTGATTCGTGTGTCCCAAAGGAAAAAAAAAATCGCCTTTTTTTTCTATTTCTGTGAAAACGAACATCCTTAAGCTGAGCTATCAATTTTTGAAAATGTTAATATATTTAAGGCTATAGCTACCTAAAATGTAAAACAGATTATTTATTCCTTAAGGTATTAACTTGTGGGATTTTGTAAATGGAAAAGGGTATCATTCCAGAGAAGAACTGTAACTCTGGGTCGCTGTGAAGAATTTAACTAATTTTTTTGTCTGCACATAGAGGAATTAGCATAGAATGTGTTGTGTTTCTGAAATTTGTATCAGTAGGTGGTAAGCCATAAAATAGCAAATAAAAGCCAAATACTACATTTATAAAGACTGACATGTTGTGTAAATACTGGTGTTATTCACAGCACTGACCATTAAAGTTTTTTTGTAATAATCAGTGTCATATGAATTAAGTAAAGGGGGAAAAAAAAAAAAAAGCAGAAAGGTTGATTGAATAACTCACTTTAAATAAGAGATCAGAAAATGATAATGTTTTAAAATGCTTGCTTGCTCATGATTTATCAGTTGTTGGCACATAATTTTATTAATTCAGTTGCTCTCATCCTACTAATATATTTGTGATTTTGTATCACAAATTGATGAATGTAATTTTACTCATCATTTTGACTAAGCACCTTTAGATGAGAAGTGGCATGACAGTATTGTTCCTTAGTAAATTGTTATACGTAAAATATTATGTTTTTTAAAAATTTTGGTCCTTTATTTCTTCTTTATCATGTCCAAGTAACCATAGAAGTTTTATAAAATGGTTATAAGAAACTCAGTTATGTGAAAATTTATGACAATTATCTGTTGTGCTCTGTCTCACAAATAAATCTTCATTAATCTAAATGTTTATGAAAAAAATATTAATATTTTTGTGCTTGCTTAGGATTACTTGTCTAATATAGGTCCCCTTGAATACTGATAATTAATTAAAAAATGTAATAGAGAAGTCATCATGGAACAACCAGTGGGTCACAGTTAAATATGCTGGGTAACTCCTGCTGGTCAGAGTTATTACCTGGTGGAAAAAGTAAAAGCAATTCTTACTTTGTTTAAAAAGATGGCTTCTCCCCAAATCCAAAACAGGAGTAAAGAGAATATTGAATCCTTTAAATACTGATACAAATATAAAATAATCTAAATCTGCCATCAGCCATCACTCAGAGATAGAGTGAGCACACCTCCCACTTCTAGGAAGAGATGTGTTTATCTGTGCTGGGAGGAACTTGCAAATGTTTGCAGTTGGAGAGTAAGATATAGATAAGAACATTGACTATAAAATATGAAGAAGTCCTTTTATATACAGTGGCAGTATGGTCTCAGTTGCAGTACAGTTTCCAGTCTGGGATGTAGCAATTCATGAACATTAAGACACTAATGAAGTTCCAGAAAAGATCAAAGAGAATGTGACAAGGTTTAAGAAACTTGAGAGGAGAGAAGAGCTGAGAGTTACTTAGTGAGAAAAAGGAAGAGTGGAGATCATGGAATTGTGTCTTAGAACACTAAGATACCATAGCAAACAAGAAAAGTACAATATGTTCTCTGTGTCCAGAATGGATAGGACAAAAAATAGTGGTCTTCAGCTGCAGTGGTGAGGAATTAATTTCAGTACTGTGGAAGAACTTTGGATGATGCAGATAGAGACCAATGGAATCGGGTGTGTAGGGACAGCAACTAGGTTACTGAGGATAGGTTGGGTACACCTCTTAAGGCTGGCATAAATCTAAGTGGACCTAATTTGATGTAGGACCACAAATTTGATGATTGAATTCTTGAACACCCTTTAGCCATATGTTTTCGTGATGCAGTGCTAGATAAGGGGAGGGAAAGAATAAATATAACTTTCTTATTAAAATACCTCCTATGAGTTATCTCATTTCTCTGTCATAAAAAGTTCTTAGGTGAAGAACTTACAAATGCCGAAATTATATGAGACTGTTAAATTATTATGAGTAACAGATGCAGAATTGCCAAACACAGATCTAGACTAAGTGCTTCTGGTTTTGATATTTCTCCAGTGTTTGATACAAGAACAGATTGCTACCACACAATAGCAATGACATAGAGTTTAAAGTAAATATTAGTAGGGGAAAAAAAAAAAAAGAACTACAAATAATTGTCCCTACTAGTAATCTAAGTCTATGGGTTTGATTTCACTGTTGTTGGGTTTTTTTCTTTATTAGATATAGGTAAAAGAAAAGAAATATAATCAAAGGTTTATTAGGATACTGTTTTGAAGAAAAAAACAAGCCAGCATACAGAAAATTGAAAAATATGGGAAATATAGGGTCATAACATAAAAACTACTATGATTCTTGGACTCCCCTGTTATTAACTTCTTAATTAATTAAAGGCAATTTTCAGATGGTAAGTCTATGACTCACTGATTCTAAGAGGTATGACATTAACATTAGAGAAATCTTCACCAACAATGCAGGGGAGACAAATGAGAAACAAACAAAAAAAAAGCTTAATGATAGTGTAAGAGGTATAAATTTCTACTTTTGTTTTTTGAACAAGAATAATGAATATAGGAAGAGTTGAAAACTGAATTATGTCATGGATGAGACTTTAAGAGCTGCAACTGGATAAAGTCTGTGGTTTTAAAAGTCTATTATGTTGTAAAAAGTGACATTAATGGATAATAATGCAACTCATGTCACTCTTGGTAACTCCAATCAAGCATTTTGACAATGATTCCATTTTCCAGTGTATCTTTGAAATACAGGAGGTTATCTGCTGTATGACAGTGAAGAAACAATGTCAAAGGACACAAAAAAAAAAAAAGAAGTTATGTTTGGAAAGATTCAAAATGTAACAAAAATAGATAGCATTATTACCAATCATTTATGAATTTTGCAGCATAAATCCCATTACAAAAACTATGAGTGAAAATACATGCAAAAATTCAAAACTTGCTTATAAAACAAAGCCACAAGCCAGTGCTTCCAAATAGGACTGTTATTTCAGCATTAGAGATAACATTTGTGTTTAAATATAGATCTCTGAGATGGGATCTCTATTTAATGTTTTCATCTGTTTAACTGAAGCTTTGCTAAATGACTCACCAGAAAAGCTACAAGCCTTCTCATTTAGTGGCAGCAAACCTGTTCTGGTAGCTAATGTTACATAACATGTCTTCAACTTACCTCTTAAATTCAGAAAAGGGAAAGGAAAGGAGGAACTGAACACAGCACCAAGGGAGACACCTCACACGCAGTAATATTGACCTGGCGTGTATTGCAATGATAACCTTTTCAAGGATTGCTGGGTTTTGTACACAAAATAGATAGTAATTTTTATTGTACTGATTACAGGATTTTAATTTAAAAAATATTTTTAAATATCTGTTTTCCAGCAGATAGGGGCTGAGAAGGAATGGGAGCTGCCACAGTTAGAAGTAATCAACTTGCAAAAATTTAGTTCTGGTGTTACCCTGTAAAACCAGATGGCTAAGTAGCTGCATAGGCCAAGTGATTTAACCTCTCACGCAGGAGTAGTTCATGCAAAAGACATATTATTCAAATGTGCTTATTAATGTAGAGATTCTGATAATAAAAAGTAATTTGGAAATTTGAATGGGTTTTGAAATTTGATGAAACTGTTACTAAACTTGGTAACAGTGATGCAAAGATTAACTAATGCTGCTGGCATGGGAAGTCCCACAATCAAAGTCTTGTAATTCTGTACAGAAATAGACAGGCTTATTTGCAACTGTCAAATGCCATGAAGTCCACAATTTAGCTTCAAACTTTAGGAAATAATAACTTATACAGAATACAATAAAGAAAACATTATCTTGACCGAGAATGCTGGTGGTGTCTCCGTCTTCATTTTAGCAAAACCAGTCATCATTACAGCACCAGTTATCCACAGTTTTCAGCACAGCGGGAGTTCATAGCAGGGCAGCCTGGAACACACTCATTTGCAGTAAGGTACTGTTTTATAGTTCTGTGCTATATGCCATGAGGAACAAAGAGGATCTTATCCCCTGCATGATTGTCCATCTGCATCAGCAGAAGTAGTGGGCCATTTTGTAAAACTGACAAACCTGACAGGAGACTCTGTCACACTGTAGTGCCCTGTTCTAAGGTTTATTTTCTCCTGCAGTCAGTATGTATCAAATATGTATTTATACATAACACATTTATATATTCTGTCTTTGAGGTAAGAGACCAGAAAAGAACACGTTCACCAGTGAATTGATCCATATAGATGAAGGTTGCCCATTAGTGCCAGCTCTTCTGAGTTTCTGCAACTCACCAAATGTAAACATCTATGCACAGTCTATATAAATTTTAATAATATTATAATGTCAGCTCAGTCTCTGGAGAAGTAAGGAGTTGGAGGTGCATAGGATATCCCAAGCTTCCAAAAGTCATGGTTCAAAGGGATAATAATCAGTTCTTAAGAAGCATGGTGAAAAACACCACTTTCTCCTCCAAGAATTATCTGACTGTCAATAAGCTGAAATGAACCCAGACCAATATGAATGAATTAAAAATAAAAAATAAAAAATAAAAAATAAACAAAAGGGTGCTTCCACTGAGCAGTACCCACTGGAACTGCAGTTTGGAGCCATCTCTGCTGGCTTTGCATACCAGCATGTATTAGTGCCTGTGCCTCCCAGTAAAAAACAGCTGGCACACTGGAGTCATGCTGTCTTGAAAGTAATGAGCACAGTATTGCTTACACAGTGCTGCTCTTTGGACAGGGAACTCTGTCTGCATGTACAGTGTTTTATTTAGCTTAGATAAATTGACTATGGAGAGCTGAAAGTTAAATTTAGTGGCTCAGGACTAATATCTGGATACTGCAGATGACAATAAACATGGATACTTTTGACCATAAAAATCTTCATGGGTTGAAGAAGATTTTCAGTTCCCTATCTGCTTGAGAAGGTTCAAGAAATTTTATAGTTCTGGTGAAATGTATTGAATTGTAAAGGAAATAGGAATGCTGTCAGTAGGATTATAGTTCCTTTTTCTCTGTTCTCTATCAAGGTTATTTATTTCTGCTTCATTCAATTACTGTTACATACAACAAGTTACACAGCAGCTAGATAGGTGGTAATCTATTTTACATTTCTGTATTTGTAGAGGGAAAAACTGTTCCTACACAAAAATCACCACAGAGCTCTATACTAGATGTTTTTTCTTTACACAAAAATCATCTGCAGGAGCAGCTTCTCAAAAATCAAAATGAACTTTGAGTTACCTTTTTATGACAATGCAGTTGTTACCATGAGATTTCAGTAGGGTAACACCTGAAAACATCCAGGCAACTAATATTCCCAAGATTTTGTGTGCATTACTTTGCAAGTGAAACTAGTTCCCTGCCCTTACTCCTGCAGAAGGAAGAAGAAGATACTTAATGGACTTCTTATTCTCATGGAAAAGCCACCAATAAATAAACAAATACTAGTACTTACAAAGCAATCAGTGTTGGATAGAAAGTAATTTAATTCTTTCTCTATTGTAGTTGGAGCCAGCTTTCATTTTCTTAAGAATCACAGAAAAAATACATTTATAGACTGTAAATCCCACCTAGGAAAGAAGTCACCACAATACTGATAGTCTCTTAGTTCTGCTGTAAGATTTAATTGCCGCATGAACAGTGTATCACCCCTCTGCCCCAAAGGATTTAAACATAATTTTATATCGTAGGACTCAAGGCAAAACAGGATTTCTGCAACTGAATTAATTTACCAGTGATTAACAGTTCATCAGATTAAACAAAAAACTTCTGTGTTTACTAGGAAAAGGGGATGTGAAGGACATAAGGAACCTTTTTGAGGAGTTCCATTAGGCTTGCAAAATAGTAAGATTTGTGTCACATTAGGCAGCAGAGGATTCTTCTACAGAAGCAGCATGTTATTAGAAGTAACCATTTGAGGATGGTCTTCAGTCACATTTCCCTTCAAACATGCTTTTCTGTCTTTCACTAGAGGTAGGTCCAAATTTTTTTGTTTGGTTGGTTTTTTTTGGTAGGTGGCAGGGATTACTGTCATAAAAGGCTTTGCAAAGGAAAACAAAGACATGCAAATGTTTCTAAGGAAGTTTCTCTTACCCCTCAAAGTCTGCTGTGTCCAGTTCTGAAATGTAACCTAATCACTTTTATATCTTTACCTTTCCTTCTTCATGGAGCCAGAATGACAGACTGCTGGTTTGGGTGCACTAAGTACCACATTTCTGGTATTACAAGCTTCATTGGGAAACAGTTCATCAGTTGCACCATTTATCAATGTCAGAAATTTTACTCTTAGGGTTTCTCTTATTCATTTCAACTTCTACTGTTTGTTTCTACACCACCTTTGTGCTTCATTTACCACTTTGGTTCTACCAAAAGATAAATCAGTTATTTGAATAGCAGTTCTGTATCTAAATGACAGCATTAAAGTGTTGGTGCATAGGGATTAAAAAAATGAAATCTTGGTTTTCACACTTTTTTCCTCCAAAGCGGCTAATAATTTTGGCCAGATGGCAAAATGGACTATGTTATTTTGGGCAAGTATTATATGCATCTGCTACCAAACTAATTCAGTAATCCAGGGCATACATTTTAAAGAGAGTTGGCATCACTGAACAATAATAATTCTGCCATGAAGAATCTGTCATGTATTAGGAGAACAATTATTTATCTCTTCGAAATTCAGTTTGCTTCCAATTGAATGCATTTGCATAATTTTAGCCATCTATCTGTAGGTATAATAGGGCTGGGATTTTTAGTCTTACAGTTTTATGGACAACGGTAATCTCTTCTTTTCCTGGCAATGTGGTAAATTATGTATAATTGCTGTTGATTTTCATGACAGGTAATGTTACAGATGTGATATTTTACAGGAGAAAATGCATGGAACTCACATCTGGATTCAAGGAACTGTCAGTGTCTGATCAGGAATAAGCCAGCTAGTCTTGAGGATGTGAAACATGCCAAATACTTCACCAGAGAGTTCATGGTGGTTCATATTTAACACAGCTTTCTCAAACATTGCTTCAAACATCTGCATGGAGCACTTAAAATATTTTTAAATAATCTAGGGACCCACAGAGCAAAATTTGAGAAAAAAGAACTACATGACACACAAACCACAAAGTTTTGTCTACACACCTCAAGATTTCTACAAACACAAGAATGCATTGGAAAGGAAAAACAAAAACAAGTAGCATTCTCTGTCTTTCCTATTTCCAGTCAGACCACATTAATCACTAGATGAGTCAAACAAACAAAAAGACAGAAATTATTGATTTGCGAGAGTATCTATAAGAGAGAGGTTTCAATGCATAATGTGAAATCAAAGAAAACTATGATTTCATGTCAAACTGTAGCAATTATCAAAGATTTTGATCTTGGTGCATTTGGTCAAGCGAATGGATTATTTGAGGTAGGGAAGATAAGGTGATTTTTTTTGAGACATACTGCAGAGTGGAATAAGGAGAAGACTTGAAAAGCTAATATTCCAAACTTAGTTACTTCCACTCTGTCTCTGCTGTTTCTTAATACTTCACCACAAGAAAACTTTCCAAGGATATTTCATGGGCAGTCCTTTAAAGCAAATTATAAGGATGGAGGAACTTAGTATACATATTGAAAAAATGACTAAAATTTAAACTGAAAGCCCCAGAGTAGTATTAGTGGACTTTGGAAAATTTGGAATATTTCTTTTTAAGGAAACAGCATCTTCTACAGTGAAAACCTTGCATATATATCTGCTATGTAACTACTTCAAAAGAATATGGAAGATACTTCTTAGTGTTCAAGAATCCCTTAGTGTTCAAAAATCAAGAATCATTGAATTTCAGTTTTATGACTACCCATCAAGATATTTTATTGTGACTGATATTTTATGAACCACATAGACCAAGGCAGTGAATGTTAAAGATCAAACCCCTGAATTTATTATTACCATTGTGTTGAATGTATTTAGATATTGTTTCAACTTGTCTTTGAGAACAGTCCAAAACAGCTCCTCTGAAAGACAGAAAATTGTAATCTATGATGTATTTTCCATATTCTGTATTCAGAATGCAATTTATGCCTTAAAATATGGGTTTATTACATGGTAAAACCTCCTAGGCTGATAGAAGTTTCCATCACATTCAATGTATAATGATCCCTTTCATAATCTGGAAAAGAAACCCACAATCATTTCAACATTCATCTGTCAAAGGTATGAAAAATGGAAAATGTATAAAGGAATAAAGTGTTCATCAAAGACACAGTTGGTGGAGTCGGGTGCTTGTGTCTACTGTACATAACTGTTGAGCCTAAATGTGCAAGCCCTGGCTTATTTCCATGACAAATACATAAACCACATTGATCAATAGCCTTCAATTTCCATGCATGCACCTTTTAACTGCTCAGAAATTGCCACAAGGAAGGACCAATGATCAGAAGGACTAACTCCATGCTGTCTAAAACTGAACAAATGACAAATTATCATTAGACTTTATTGATGATGGACTGTGTCACCATGGAAACAATAACTCTTGAAATAGCCATTTCAGGGAAAAAAAAAAAAAAGTTCAGTAGTATTTTTATGCACTACCGATATTAATAGCAACACTTTAGTGGATTATTAAAACACATTTATATTTTATTACACTTATGCTCAGAAACTTTTGTGTCTAATGTACTGGCAGAAATCCCATGTTTATTACACAGTCATGCCTTTGTGTCAGAGTGAGGCAGCTCTTCTCTCTGCCAGGTACCCTGCACGGTGTTAAACAGACATCCAACAGGGGAAATAACCAAAGGAACAACAGACTAAGGATCTAGTAATGGTCTGTAGAAGTTATTAGATCAGACTGCAGTAAGAGCCATTTAATATTATTTCTTGCCCCCTGTAAGGGGGTATTAAAAATCCCCCTGACATGTCATATGTTTGCTCAAATTAATTAGTTCCCTCATGTTTGATGTAAATACAATACATTATCCTTGGCCAAACTCATCGTCATCTTGCCAACTTACCTTGTCAATGTTAACCTTGCTATTTCCTGCCTTAGAGGAAATTGTAGTTAAATTCTTCCAATTACCAGAAGACTAAATATATCATCAAGGGGAAAATTCCAATAATGAGAAAGAATTACCTCCAGAAAATGTAATTTCTTTTTGTTTCTAACTCATGTCATGGTTACTCATAGCAGGTTATTGCAGCAGGTATGAAAGTAAGAAACCATTGGCAGGGAGAGACTTACCTTTCTTCTATTTCTATGAGCTTCTGAATTTTAAGATAATGATCCTACTTTGTCAGTGCTTACATGTATAAAGTCACAGAAACATGCAGAATTTATTTCATTTCTTCTTGGTGCTCTGTTTGGATAACGTCACTTATTTACTGCAGTAGATCAAAACCCCCTTGTATGAAGCTATGATTTAAAAAAAGAAAAAGCAGTTTCTTATGTGTAATATGAGAGTCAGAGAGGAAAAAGAGCAACCATGACCAAAATATATTAGAGTATAGATAATGTGAGGAGATTGTTATGGTAATAATATGTCAACTTATTTTGTGGGAATTGCCATTAGCTGTCCTACCAACATATCTGATTGTTTTAAATAGTGGCAAATGAGTAATTTAAATCTTACTGTTAACTAATATCACATATTCAAAAGACATATACTTGATGCTTGGCAAGTCATATCAACAAAACCACACTTATTTCAGGCAGGAATCCCACAACTTTGTGAAGCATCAGGGAACTACAGGACTGATCACAGAATATCTGGGTTATTGGAAGCCAGTCACATTTTACCTTGTCTTTGAAATACGCTGGAAGGGACCAAAACAGAAGACAGCTGGAAGCAGAAGAAGAGGAAGATCAGCAGAATCCAGGAAGGATATAGTCCCACATATTTCAGCAATACAGGTGAATCAGCTGAAATTAGTAGACTTGCAGGCAGGAAAGAGATGGCAACATACCTGGGGTTTAAAAACAGGCTGTCATGTGATGTTCTGCTTTTCTTTTTCAGGCAAAAATGATAGATGATGACATGCAACCATCTTGGCTGCTGTTTCAAATGGCTCCAAACTTACAAACCTTAGTATTAGTGTAACTTTTACAATTTAGACTAGTTATGAAACTCATGCCCAGCACAGAAGTAGCACAGTTCAGTATTACCATAGGCTTTCAAAAACGTAGTAAGTGTCAAGGTTAAGATACATTTAATATTCTCTGATTCAGTATTTGTCTCTGGGTCAAATCACCCCCAAGACTGCCCTTCTTTAAGGAGGTCAGCAAAGGGTTTGCTTTGCTTTTTCACTCAGTATATGTACAGGACTGAGGACATGGTAATTCACTTTCACAAGCTGCTTTGCAAAGTAAGACTTTCAAAAAAGGGTCTGTGAAGAGGAGGAGGGCATTGCAGGGACATTAATTAAACTGGTAAATAGATTCAAGTAATGAGGTGGGCATTACTATCCCTAATTGTGAAAATTGAAAAAAAACCATATGATGCATAAGGCAAAATAGACTGTAATAAAACTGCTAAGGCTTGTTTTCAGGAATTATTATGTAGTCTTTTAGAATAAATGTTGAACAATTCTTTCCTGATCATCACAATGTAATATGTTTTATTAAAGATGGACAAATATTTGTTCTATGCAACACAAACCTTGATTGTATAAGGTCAATATTTACTGAAAATAACATTATAAATATAAATTGTAATACATAGAAAGAAGTATTACAAAATATTCCTATTTGATGAAACTATCTTTTTTTCTAAAAGCCCAGAGTACTAGGTAAAGACACAGTTTTAAATGTCCCATGACTGAATATTTGTAAATAGCTCAAATTAGTATGAGGATATATATTTTTGTTCATTTTCACAAAACTCCAAAACAATACACAAGACATCACTAAGTTCTCTATGAGTAGCTTAATGAAGTCCATGTATTGTTTGTAGATGTGTCTTGAAAACCAGACTTGAGAAGAGAGTAAAATTCATAAACATAGATATATTCTGCCACTGTTTATTTGATGACCTTCCTCATTTGGCTATTTTTTATTTTTTGTAAAGCTGTGGTGGAAGTGAGAGTATCTGACAAATTAAAGCTGCCTTATTCTAACTTGGAAATAAAGCACTGAAAGACATTACTTTTGGTTTCATGAATCTCTGAGGGATTAATCAATTTTAAACACTCTAATTTTTTATTGTTATTCTTTTAAGCTATAAATCTTCTTTTTAGCTTTTAGAGTCTGTTCTTGATTGCAAGTACTTCTTGGGTTGATATCATATGACTAATATCGTATGGATCCATCCACACAATAGTTTGCATTTTTGATGAAGTACTAATAAATATTTTCTTTTTAGCATTTTACAGTCACCCTTCTAATCCTGCTCCTCTGAAATTAAAATACAGTGGCTTGCAGATACATATCTCAATCAGAACAGATTGCCTCATTTTAAAGTGAGATTTGGGTGTGGAGAAATGCTAAAAATCCGATTCTTCTAACATAAGATTATTACTCTTTTTGTAGTCTTAATGAGTGTTGTACTCTCCTATAGAATTATTCTGTGAAATTTCAAAATATAAATGATTACATCTAATCATTTCCAAAACCTGAATAAGAAGAAAATCATCTATTTTAACAGCACTGGTGTTTATTTTGTTGGTATTCTATTTTATTAGCTGGTATCACATTATTAAGCAGATGGTATTTATTCAGCTGACACCAAGATTTTTCACTATTTCAGCTCATTCTGTCTCAAATTAAATGATTTAGATGGGTAAGACAAATCCCTTCCCAGGGCTTCTCATTCTGTCTCTCATGAAACTATACAGGGTGCCTTCAACAGTGGTGTAAAATACAGCAAACTTTGGACCTTATAAAAATTGGATTGCAGCAATTAGCTTGTGGACAAGGGAGGTAAGCTATAAAAATTGCTGAAGGAATAGATCTAAGGAAGAAGCAATTCCAAAAAGATTTATGGATAACAGTGGGCATGGAACTCTCAGTACTGTGCTGCAGCATGGTTTGCTAAAACATTCTGCAGCTGCATAAACAGTGTGGGTTTTACCCCTTTGCTTCACCATCATGAGACATACACTGGGAAACTCTCAGCTCTGCTGTTCATACTTTTTAAAAAACAATATTTCAAAATTGCAAAGGGTTTAGAAAAAAGATACAGAAATGATTTGTGGGTTGAGAAAAGCCTTATAGCAAAAATCCCTAATGGCTTAATAAACTAAGCTTGAGAATATATTTAGCAAACAGAAGATTGAGACATCATAATAAACTTCAGTGTCTTCAATACAGAAAATCTTAGTTGCTTAATGATATAACTCTTGTTGAGAACTCATGGCAATGTATCAGAGTCAGATGCATCTATATCAAGAAAGAGAAAAAAAAAATGTAGGTCCTTTTCAGAAGGCAAGACCTTGTGGAAGATCTTGGCAGATGAAGCCAGTGGCTGTTTTTAGACTTCAGTGGGCCTATTCTGAAAGTATTTTTAGTCTCCTAGTATATTTAATAAAAAACCCCCTGTGTTTCTTACAGTCTTTATTTCCGGTCATTTTTCCTTGATGTTCTCCTTTCCCTCTGTGATTTTTTCATACTTCTGTTTTATCTGAATTACTGAACTATTACTGATTTTTCCCCATGCCATTCATTCCTTTAGTATGCTTAATTGTCTGCTTCAGAGTACATATTTGGTTAAACTCATCCTCTTTCTGACTGCAACATTGAAAAACCTTATTTTCCTTTCTGGCCCCACCTCCATTCACATGGACAAATAATTTCTTTCCCTAATTTTTCAGATCAAGAAAGACCATTAAGACTGCCTTCTTACATTGTTTTCTTAGAAACTTGAAATATTTCACCATATTTGTACATGCTGACCTATATTCACATCTTCACATGATCAGCAGAGAAGTATTATCAGATGACCTAAAAATTTAATCAGGTCTCAGCAGAGATGTGACACAGTGCAGGAGAAGTCCCTATGAAAGGCTGTATCTTCTTCCATGCTCACTTAAGTGAGACCAATGCCTTTAAATAAGAGATGATTATCACAATAGAATCTAATTCTCTCTCCGTAACTCCCATGGTTTCACCCTGAGACAAAATGCCTGCTGCTCTTTTTGTCCCCACATCACAAAGCAGTTCTCACAAGCTACACTGCTATTGTCATAAGGCTTGTTTTCTCTTCCTCAAGATTTCCTGCTCCCCAGTTCTTGTATTTCAATAAGCTGCTTCCCTATCACATCACTTAACCTATGTACATTTAACCCAAAGAAGACTGCCCACACAAGCCTGAATTTTTACCTGAGTTCCAGCAAGTTCTCACTGGTGTTGTTTTGCCTTTTCAATACAAGAGAACTAATCAGCATTAAAAAATTGTCAACAATATCATCATTTGTCAAAACCAAATATTTATAATCTCAAACTGTTCATGCACAACATTGCCTTTATTACATTATTTAATAGACTGGGGTATATTTGAAATCCCATGGTGAATTTTACTGAAAATGTCAGGAAAAATGATATATTACTGCCTTCTGGCTTTGGATGCTATAAATGATTCACTGACTTGTGTCTAACACCTATAAAGAATCAGCAATTATTTCAATAATTTTAATAATTTACAGAGCCTTCTGGAAGTGCAGATTAGGTGTTGAATACAACAGTGATTTTGAGAATGGATTTGAGAGATTTGGTATCTTTTCCTTCTAAAAGAGAAGAAAATTCTTATCTAGTCGATGTAGTGTAAGACATACCTATGTCATGCTCAGAACAAAATCTTGCACAGTGGAAAATAACAGTATCTTCTGAGAAAGGTCAAGGAAAGAAACAGCATCCAGGGAGGTTGTATTAACCATTAGTTAGTAACAGTGAAGATTTCAGCTACTATATCCAGAGGAAAATAAACATTGCAATCTTTTGTGCTGACAAAACCAAAATGCTATATTTTAGTGTAGGTGGATACGTAGCTACAGATATATGTATAAATATATATATTTAGAATGAACTACTTTATTGCATGTTTGTGATGTAATTGGTGGGGGTAATAACTGCTTTGGATGCGACATTTTGCTGGAGGGAACAAAGAAAATTGTTGACTCAGAAGCCAACACTAACCAGGTTCTTAAGGTAGGACTGGTATTTTCACCTGTCTTAATATTTCATTCATGCTGTTATTCAGAGCATTTTCTGAGATCTAGGGGTTAAAGCGACTATATTATTCTATCTTTTTTTTTAAATAAAATATTAATGAAAGTATCCCCTATAATTTAGCTGTTCTTGCATGTTGATTAATACTGTTTGTCCCTTGTTTGTTAAAAAATGGTTTTGGCCCATTGTGTTTTTAAAGAATAAGCAGGTGTAACATATTTTAAAATAATCATGACATATATATAACATGAATTAATAATTTACTTAAGGAGAAAATTGGTGATGATCAGAGCAGAGAGAGAAGAGTCAGTTCTAAACTCAAGGTCAGGGGATGAAGTGAAGGGCTAACCACAAATTTCACTCCAATAAAAGTAGAAAAAGGAACACATATCTTTTATCTCCCTTGATTGTTCTGTGGACAACTTCAGTCAAAGATTATACTTTTCCTCCTCCTGACCTACCACTCTTAATTTCTCCTTAAACTG
Organism: Margarornis squamiger; assembly: GCA_035222235.1. NCBI lineage: Eukaryota > Metazoa > Chordata > Aves > Passeriformes > Furnariidae > Margarornis > Margarornis squamiger. The sequence goes on from JAWWTY010000088.1 coordinate 12,413,300, forward strand.
CTAGGTCTGGACTATCAGTTGGCATGAAGTGATTAATTAATTTTAATGATTTACGTGGTACAAGAGCCTGCCCCTCTACAGTTTGAATTATCCTGAGGACTAATCAGCCCTTTTGAAAGAGGAAAGGAAAACAGCAGTGATATTGAACTTGAAAATATTAAAAAAAGATTGTCTGGCTTTCATTTCACTTCTGTTTTGGGCAACATTTTCCATCTTTACCTTCCTCTGTATGAGTACTGCAGAGAAAAACAAAACCAGAGTGGAATATTAATGCTAATGCTTCTCTGGAAGAGACAGAGTATTAAGGGAACGTTAATGACTGAGGTTGCAAGGTTTATCCCAAAGTTTGGGATCTTCAGCAGGTTTATTACCAGTTTACTCACTTGATCCATAGAGGTAATTTTATTCCATCTCCTTTGAAAGGGAAACAAATGCTTAACATTTTTTATTTTTTCCCATAAATTTTCATAACCTTACCATATGTGCAGCTCCAGGTTTTTATTGTGCATCTTGATAACACACCTCTGGATGTTCCTTCCATTCAGTCCCTCCTCTCTTACCTGGTCACCATGAAAAAAAGCATACTAGGAAACAGAAATGTAGTTTTCCATACATTTTTACAGACAAAGCATGGTGTCTGACTGATTATCATCAGATTTCCCTGTATGCCTTTGTAGCTAGGTCTGGATATTTTAAGTTTTGCCCAGTTCTTTCTGTAAAAATATTTCTCTCAAACATTAGTAATTGTTTTTCACCTTTTCAAATGGTATTTGCCAGCATATGAAATGTCATCTGGTGGTACACGATTGTACAAATATTTCAGAACAAATTTCTGCTCTGAGCAAAACTTGACTAATGGCAACAGCATCCTACTCTTTGTTGAGAAACTCAGCAAAATAGATGTTGAGTTTATAACATTTTTTTAAGAAGAAAATGAAATTAAGTTAAATTTAAAATCCAAATATACAACATTTCTGAGACTATGTTGGAAAGAAATAAATTTCCAAACAGAGTAATCAAATTTATTCTCTTTTTTTTTTTTTTTTTCTTGCTGTCTAAAAGTAATTTCATTCATTTTTGGCTTTGAACTTCGCTCATCTCACCACTTTCCTGAACTAAACTATTTCTGGCTGCTGTGTTCGTCTGTTTCAATTGTTTATGTATGTTATTTTTTATTCTCTCAAATACCTCTTCACATCTCTTTACTTTTGATCTTTATGCTTTGCCCTAATTAGGATCTTCTCTCTGACATAGTTCTTTGCTATCTTTTCTCTGGTCCTTCTTTCTTACTGCCACTTCTGTGTCCCTACTTGATGTCTGATTGCCTTTACTGATGCCTTTATTGATCACTTTCTTCACCTTTTTCTAAGAATGAAGGGAATTTCACACGCTGATCCTCACTAAACAACTTGCCTGTTGTCACTCCAGTATTTCACATGTTGGCAACTGGGACAGGCTCCCCAGGTCAGTGGTCACAGCACCAAGCCTGACAGAGTTCAGGAAGCATTTGGATGATACTCTCAGGCACCTGATGTGAGCCTTGTGGACTGTCCTGTGCAGGGCTAAGGGCTGGACTTGATGATCTTTGTGGGTCTCTTCAAACTCAGCATATTCTATGATTTTGTGATTCCATGAAATGTTGATCTCTACTTATTACTCTTTTCAAATAGTGGTTATCCCTACATTTGGTACACCCCATATTAGGTGTAACAAAAATCCAGATCTGAAGAGACTCTTTCTCTTCACCTCCCAGTGCCTAATAGGAGGAGCATTAGCAGCAAAAGTTCTTTATGAATTACTCAAGAACGTTTTGCAAATCGTGACTTCTGTGCAGTAAATTGGAAGAAAATCCACCCAAATTATGGCTGTCCTAATATCTCGGTAAACTGAAATTTCTGACATTCACTCTGTTCTAGGGTTTTTTTTAATTTCTTCCTTAAGACCTTTATCTGATATAGGATGTGATTGAAGTAATGAAATTTAACATTTTTACTGCTATCATTGTGACAGCTAAAATATATTTTTTTTTTCTATGTCAAAGGACAATTTTGGTGAATTTCTGGAAATAACACATCAATATTGAGTGAATATAAACCACCATGGCCTTACAAATTCACGTCCTTTTGCACTTTTATTCATGTGAGTTGCTTCATATATAACAAAAGCTTCACATCTGAGAAGAGAAGGTTAATGCTCACCTTTCTAGAACACTTATTAAATAAAAACATAAGTAAAGCCAGAAGATGAGACTTGATGCATCACAAAAGCAGAGTAAAAGTCGTACATGCAGTATTCTCTGAATGTGATATATTTTGTTTCAAAACTTTTTCAGGTACCAACAAACATTTTACCAACATGTCCATTTGAAAGTGGATGCTGATGAATCAAAATATTGATTTTGGCTCACAAAGCTCATCCATTGTGAGCAATTATTTATATGCTGTCATTTAGTTTGTGAAGTATGACATATCTCCATATGGCATGCACTAAGAATAATAAAGTTTAGACAAAATAGGTTTGTCTTGCTCACTTCATAGATTTTTAAAAGGTTATATCAGTTGCACTAAATATCTTAGGAGATCTCCTTTTTGTAGATTTATCTACAGCATTTCAAATTTCTCTCACTGAAATACTTCAGATCTCTTATTTTTGAGTGAAAAATCTGAGCAATTGAGGCCTAGAACTTGGCAGAATATTTATTTGTGCAGGGACTGAAGTGCTTCATAATATTTTCAAGGAAGGCTTAGTATGACATGAATTAGTCTGTTCTGTAGGGGCCACTTCTGTAGGGAAGCTTCTGAGTCTGTAGTTTTTCCTCTCCACACCAGCCAAGGATGCCTGTTCTGGACCAGGATACCTGAAAGCATTTAAATAATTTTTTTCAGACTGATTTCTGAAGCAAAGGTAAGTCCAGTCTGGCTATCCCATTTTGGGAAGATTCTATGCAAGGCCAAAAAAAAAAAAAAAATTAAGAAAATTTCAAAGCATAGAGATAAAAAGCTTTAGGGGTCTGAGGTCCAATGCATTGCAGATCCTTGCTTTTCTCAATGTTCCTCATATGCAAAGTGTATATAATTTTCCCTTCATTTCCACCCACTATGACAATCTGTCACATTTTGATAATCAAAACCAATTTTGTGGAAATCCAAGTAAAGGTCGGGGGAAGCCACACAAAAATGGGAAGAGGGGTGTGGGAGTGGAACACATTTTGAACCTGCATAGTGGCCAAAGAAAATAAACACATGCTATTTAATCAAAGCAACAAGCTATAATGAGCCAAAGAGTTCTGAAATAAAAATCTTGATAATGTAAATATCCTAAACTTGTGCCAAATTTTTCTTAAAGACAGAAAATTATCATGAAACTGTTGAGAGGTTGATGACTCAGTCAAAGCTGGTTGAATAAATTCAAAACTTCTTTATCTATTAAAGAATTTCCTTCACTACAAGAAATCCTTCAAGTTAACCTCTATGTTGAATTATATAACAGTATTATAAATTGAGTACAATAATTGCTAAAGAAAACATCCATATCATAGCAAAGCAAAAACTTTGACCAAGCCAACAAATTCAGAATAAAACTTCAGTCAGGAGGAAAACAAAACAAACAAACAAACAAAACAAAAAAAAAACAAAACCAACCAACAACAACAAAAAAAATAAAAAAAAAAACCACAAACCACAAACACTCAAAAGTAAAGTAGAGAAGAGATTATTACAAAATGCTTCAAAATCCTATGTGTAGAAAGTGCAATTTAAATAAGTACTGCTTTAAAACTCAAAGCACTTATGTAAAATCATTTCCCTTGAATGGGAATATCCATGCACATTATTAATTTCACCATTCCGAATAAGATATTTGCTTAAAAGTGAAAACTTATTCATTTTAAAGTTTACTGTAGTGAGTTGGAACATAAACAAGCTATAAATAATTCTCCACTTTAGTAAGCAACAACATATATATTGCAGAATTCTGCAGTTTTAATACTACTTTAAAGTCTATCTGGTTCCGTAAGGTAGATCTCTTGCTTTATTATTTCAATAGACCTAACTTTAGACATCTGCATTCGAATCTTTTTTCTCTGAGGCCATGTTCATCAAGACCAAGTCATCCAACCCACCTGAGCAATCCGTGCTGGTGCTCAGTCACTCTTCCTTCCAGTTAAAAACCACTCCATGATGTTCAAAGGGAAATTCCTGCATTTCATTTTGTCTTCAATGCCTGTAGTCTTGTCATTGGGAACTACTGGAAAAAAAGCCTGCCTCACTCCTCTTTGCTCCCTCCCTTCAGGTATTTGTGTACATGAATAGTTTTCTCCTGAGCCTTCTCTTCTCCGGTCTGAATGATCCCAGTTCTCTCAGCTTTTCATCACTGGAGTGGTACTCCCATCCCTTCATCATCTTAGCAACCCTTTTTTGCTGGACTCTCTCCAGGGTATCCATGTCTGCTGTACTGAGGAGCTCAGAACCGAACACAGTTCCTCAGGTGTGGCCTCACATCGGCTGACAGGAAGGATTGCCTGCACTGAGCTGACAGCAATGTTTCTAATGCAATCCAGGATGCCACTAGCCTTATTTGTGGCTGAGGCACATCACTGGCTCCTGTTCAGTCTGGTGCCCACCAGAATGACCCCAGGTATTTTTCTGCAAAGCTGCTTTCCAATTGGGTGAATCCCAAGAGTTTAATAGTTCCTGGGTGTTTGTACCTTCTTATGTGCAGGACTTTGCACTTGTTTATGAATTTCATGGTGTTCACTGGTCCACTTCTCCAGTTTGAGTTGTCCCTGGCATGTCATCCTCTCCCCCCGGTCTGATGTCAGCAAACTTGCAGAGGGCACCCTCTGCCTCATCATCAAGAGTACTCTTCAAGATGTTGAACAGGACTGGAGCCAGTATTGACCCCTGAGGTACGCTGCTAGTCACTGGCTTCCAAACAGACTTTGGGGTGCGGATCACACACTCTGAGCCCAGTTATTCAGCCAGTTCTCAATTCACCTCACTGTCTGCTCACGCAGACTATTTGCCAACAGCTTCTCTACAAGGATCTTAACAGGAGACAGTGCTTTACTGAAGTCAAGGTAGACAATATCTGTTGCTCTCACCTTGTCTGTGAGGCCAGTTATTTCATCGTACAAGTTTATCAAGTTGATTGAGAATGACTTTCCCTTGGTGAAGGCACAGGTTTAGTCATCCATGCTGACTGCTCTTGACTTTTGTGTCCTTCATGTGCCTAGAAATGGTTTCCAGGACTAGTTGCTCTATCACTTTCCCAGGGATCAAGGTGAGGCGAATCAGCCTGTAGTACCCTGAGTCCTCCTTCCTGTCATTTTTGAAGACAAGAGTTATATTTGCTTTACTTGTGTCCTTGGGGACTTATCCCAGTCACAATGGTCCTTGTTATTGAGGTTGGCCTTGCACCATCATCAGCTAATTCTCTCAGTATTCATGGGTGCACCCCACAGGGCCCATGGACTTACTAATGTATAGCTGCATTTCTTGACCTGATATTGTTATACCAAGGGCACATCTACCTTTCTCCAGTCTTTCTCCTCTTCCTTTCTCTGGAACCTAAGATGCCAGCAGACCAGTCTTTGATAGACTGTGGTAAATATAACATTAAGTAATTCAGCCTTTTCTATGTCCTGTGTCATCAGGTCTCCTGCCTCTTCCAGCACTGTCCCCAGGTTTTCCTTGACATTCCCTTTACCACCTGCATACTTACAAACCATCTTGTTGCCTTCACTTCTCTCATCAGATTCAGTTCAAGATGGGTTTTGTTCTCTGTAGCTGTGCCTCTAAATGCTCAGGTAATGTATGTATATTCCCTCGATTACCAACCCTCTGTATGATTCTTTTCTGAGCCTGAGTTTTTCCATCATCCATGCAGGCCTCCTGGCCATTTTCCCTGACTTTAATTAGGATGGAGCTTTCTTGAACTTGAGGGAGGTGATCCTTGAATATTAACCAGCTTTCTATCTATGGCCTTATCCCATCATATTCGCTCAAGGAGCTCTTTGAAGAGTCCAAAGTCTGCTCATCTGTAGTCCAGAGCTCTGAGATTTCTTTTCACTCTCCTTTCCACCCTTGGGATCCTGAATATAGGATCGTGACATAGTCAAGGCAGCTCAGCCTGCCTTTTGCATCCATATCCTCAACAAGCCCTGCCTTGCTTGAAAGTATGAAGTACAGCGCTTCTCCTCCTGACTTTGTTGTCTCTTGGGTTAGGAAGTTGTCATTGATACATGTCAGGATCCTGCTGGGTGGCTTATGCCACGCTGTGCTGTCCTTTCAACACGTATTGGAGTGATTGAAGTTCCTCACGAGGACAAGACTTCTACCTCTCTGCCGTAAGTCTCATCTCCTTGTTTTCATCTGGTCAGGTGGCCTACAACACACACACTCTACAGTGTCACCCATGTTGGTCTGCTCTGCAATCCTCACCAAGGGATCTCAGGTCTCTCTGTCTTATCACAGCTCTCAGCTCATGATATTTCATAAACTTATGGAATTTATCCAAAAGCAGACGATTTGATAAATGTGAGCAGAACTTGCCAGGTCTAATAAATCTTTCACTGAGATCCAGATTGATTTTCATTTGTTTGTTTGTTTGTTTGAGAACTCTAGTTCATGTACTTTCTAGTGAACATCGAGTGATATATGGTTGTATTTTTATAGTCTAATTCAGAGCTATTGATCTCATTCATCCAGTGAATAAGCTGGTTCTCTTTTAGAAACAAAGAAACAAATAAATAAAGGAAAAAAAACTTGAAAAACTTACATTTTAAGTTTGAGTATTAAAATATTTTTTAATATTTTTTGAGGGACGAGAGATAGGCCTAAACACATGATATGCAGTCCAGTTTTAATTCAGAAGAAAAAGTAACAAAACACAAACATCTGTAAACTGAAGTTTTTACTTAACTGTGCTTTAAGACTAGGGCTCAAAATCTGTCTCTTCCTTATATCCCAATGCACAACTATTTTGTGTTATATGTATAGTAAAAAAAGGAATGCAGTAAATAACCTAAGAAAAGAAAAATACACCAAGTATTCTTGTATTCAGTTATTCACTAGAGCATGCAATAAATTCACTGTGGAATAATACTGAAGCTTGGAGAAGAATTTGGTCAAAAGGATTTTCTAAGTTACAGAAAATTGAGGAATTTCCATTAACACCTCAAAATGAATAGATAAATCATAATAAGGAAATGTACTACAGAAAATCAGAAATTATAAAGAAAAAATACCGATATGAACATCATGCTAGCTAGCTAGAGCTACTTTTTGACAAATTAAAAATTATTAGATTAAATCAGTGTACATTCTTGGACATATATGGCAGACTTGAGCTGCACTAATATTAAAGAGAAAGGCCTTTTGGGAAACAAATCTACCCTAACCTAAAGAAAATCTTGGGGGGAAAAAAAGCTTTAATGCTTTAATCAGTAACAAAGATTTACTAGGAGATCATGAAAAACTGCTACAAGGAAGTTAAATGATTTTTGGGATTTTGTGTTTTCCTGTTTCTATCTGCAACCACAATGTCTGTAAACAATTCTTTTTAAAAAAGAAATCTTATACTTGGGTAGTCCTGGTTTTGTCTGGGAAAGAGCTAATTTTCTTCCAAGTATCTGGTACATTGCTGTGTTTTGGATTTAGAATGAGATTAGTGTTGGTAACACACCAAGGCTTTGGTTGTTGATGAGCAATGCTTATCCTAAGTCAAGGACTTTTCTGCTTCTAATGCCATCCTGACAGAAAGAAGGCATGGGGTACAAAACAAGCGGGGAGGGTACAGGGTTGAGACACCTCATCTGAACTAGTCAAAGGGATATTCCATACCATGTTCAGGAGCAGATTGGGCATAGCTTGGTTGCTAGTAAGCAATTGTCATTTATTTGCATCACTCATTTTTCTTGTTTTGTTTTGGTTTTTTTCCTATCTCTTTCTGTTATCTTCCTATTCATTGCAATTATTAATATTATTATTTTGTTTCATTTCAGTTGTTAAACTGTTCTTATCTCAACCCACAGGTTTTCTCACTTTTACTCTTCTGAATCTCTCCCCCATCTCATGGGTGAGAGTGAGCAATGAGCTGTGTGGGACTTAATGTTGTCTGGGGTTAAACAACAACAATAGGGATTTTAAAGAAAGGCACATTAAGCCTCATGGGACTTGCAATAGAAATATTAAACTAAGCTGAAAACGGTATGAGCTAGCAAAAAATCTGGAAAAATTCTGTCCTGAGTCCTAGTCTGAGAAGGCTTTATCATGGCCTTCTACCTTAAAACTTAATTAAAAAGGACAGGCTTTGATTCAAGAAATTCACAGATAGAATGCTATCTATGGAACCTGTCCAGTCTCTTGAGATTATGTGAAAGTAAAATATCTTTATAATAGGAACAGTAACATCTTTGTGGTCTCTTATGATGCAGGATATGAAACTACAAAGGATTGAAAGGAGAGGAGAGAGGAGAGGAGAGGAGAGGAGAGGAGAGGAGAGGAGAGGAGAGGAGAGGCGAGGAGAGAGATCGCAAGTCCACCCG
>JAWWTY010000088.1:12449203-12485530 GCA_035222235.1 Margarornis squamiger
TTTTTTTTTTTTTTTTTTTTTGTTTTTTTTTTTTTGTTTTTTTGTTTTTTTTTTTTAATAGACTCGATTCTTCTGTTGCCTCTTTAAAAAATGTACAGTGGAGAAAATGGCAAGACAGCTGATTAATTAGAGGGTTTAAGAAATGGCATATGCTAGAAAAAAGGCTTGATATGTCTTATATAAGCACATTGTACGCAAGCACAGTTGCATATAGGGACAGTATAAGCAGAAGCAAGAGTAGAAATAAACAGGTTTCTCATAGTTTGAAATGATGGAAGTGCTCTGAAAATTAAATGCAGCTTGGAGGACTTGACGAAAGCAAAAGGGAAAACTTCCTAGATTCATGGCAGTATGAACAAATTTCTGGGAAAACAGGGGACTCAGTAGACAAACTAATAAGCAGAGTGGGATGAAATGAAAGCTGAACTATGATGGCTGTACTGGTGGAATTCATGTTTATCAATCAAGTTCCATAGCATCCCTGGGGAAAATAAAGTCAGACACTGTGATCACAGAATCACAGAATCATTAAGGTTGGAAGAGACCTCTGAGATCATCAAGTCCAACTATTGATCTAAAACCACCATGCCAACTAAACAGTAGCACTAAGTGCCATGTCCTGTCCAGTGAAAGTCCATATGCAAGAAGAAGGGAAGTTTTAAGCCAAATATATCCTTGTCATCACTCACAGGAAGGATGTTGATGTTATGGAGAGATCAGCACTAAAACAGAAACAAAACAAACAAATCAACAAAATAATAGTAATAATAATAATAATAAAGTAAATGTATACTCCAGCATTCCTGTCAGAATTGTCAAAAGTACAGAGCCTTTGTAAAGTTTTCCTTATTTCTGCTCTATATCAGATAAAAAGATTCTCATTCATGATCAATTGGTTTATTCAAAATCAGTGAAAATGAAATAAGCTCAAAATATCCAATTCTTCACTGAATTATTGAATACCACAGTTATTCAGAAGCTTGTTGCATGAAATGAATGCTTTTATTTAGGTTAGTTTTCTTGCTAGAGCTTTTACAGAAAGTCAAGGCATAACACCATGTTATTTGCTCATATAAAACTCCCCAAAGTTTTTCAAATATCAGGCATGTGAATCTTTTCTTATGCACTGCTAAATTAATTAGACAAAACCAGTCTATAAAACCTGTAATAACTCTGGATAAATCATAGTCTAAGAGAAATAAAGCCTGACAAATATTAGTCATTCAGATTTGGTGTATATGTGATAAATTATGTTTTGGCAGTTAGAGAAGAATGGTGTATTTTCAACAAATGTGTTCATGGATAATAAAATATCTACTTTAGTTCTTCTTTGTAAGCAGGTAACATAGACATGTATGCTTCCAATATTCCACAGCTTAAGAGAGTCTGCATATGATGCACTTCTGCAAATGAGCTTCAATGTATGCACACAGCAAACAGTTATGGCGTTCTCCTACCTCATCCATCCACAGAAGTTGCAGACCTATGTGTTTTCATGCACAAAGCTTGACTTCGTCAATACAATTTTTCCACTCGTTCTAAGATTTAGGACTACTGAAACAGAGTTTTATGAAGACATAAAAACATGCTTTCAAGAGAGGGATTTTTTTTTTTTTAAATAAAAAGTAATGCTTTTCTTTCCTAGAATTGCACTGTAGTGAAAGCCAACAGATAATATTAAAAGGAAAAACAACAGACCTTAAGGACCCATCATGGTTTATTATTCTCAAATGGACCCTTCTAGATATAATCATTCTTCTGCGTATTCATCAACATACACACGTGCCTCTCCTACCCAAACACAGGCACATGTATGTTCACATAGATCAGAGTTTTAAGTGTTTATAATACACCTCTTATTCACAGGAAATTGCCAAAAAAGAAGCCTTAAGCATTCAGCTGAATAAAAGTAATTTTCCAATATTTAGTGATGGCTTTACAATACAGGAGGGTTGCAAGCACTTTCTTTACTCAGGGACGTGCCAACAAGGACTTTTTTTTTTTTTTCACAAAATTGTAGCCACTTATACACTGAGAATTTCACTTCAGATAATAGATTTTTATTTTCTTTTGTGAAATGTCATATTTGTAACTGTTCAACAATTCTGTGAAGAGTTTTGCTTTTTCTCTTCAACTTCTATGAAATACACGCACAAGATGACAGAGAAAAATCAAATCTCTTTAGGCCTTCTCTATAGTTGGTACAATACAATGTCTAAGTTATGATTCAGCTCCAATTTTTGGCATGGATAACCATGCTTTTGCTTCTGCCAATTGTGAGGACTTGTCTGTTGTACTTTTCCCTCAGTTGATGTCATTGGAAAAAAAATACAATTGGAGATAGTTGAACTCCAGTGAGGCAGAAAGTTTCTGAAAGATTGTCTTTCAACAGGGAACCAGTACAGAATGAATGACCCAGTGCAACTCCAAAGAAAAGAGGAGGTTGAGGTTGCTCACTCGGTTTGTAATTAATCTGTGACATTGCCTGCCACAACGTGCTGTAGACACTTAACTGACATGTGAATTCAAAGGGAGACCGAAAGGTCCATAAAATAGAAATCTGTTATCTACAAGAAGCAACCCTAGTTGTAGTAATTTGTTGAGAGAGTATTTTTTGGAAGGGCATCACTACGTGTTTGCTGTGTACCTATAGTCTTCCCCATGTGGTCAGGGTTGGAGGCATTACCAGGTTATTCCTGTGCTCTAACATTGTGCTCAGGGAGAAGACTCTTTGAAGAACAGATCTGAGATTAAACATAGGAAGGAGGTGCAGAAAAGAGCTGAGCTGCTCTCCACAGATCTTTGAAGAGAAGTCTGATGGGACTAGAATACAGAACGAAAGAAATGGGCTTGGCTGAATTTGTGCGAAGAAAATCTCCTACTCATTAAGAGTCAGGAAAGAATAAAAAATGTAACACAGAAACAAGAACTTTAAATGCTGAATATTACAGGACCATCCAAGAAGTTGTAAAAAGGTAAACATTGGATAGAAAGATAAAATTCTTCAGCCCAAGCTTTATCACTCACAAAATGCTTTTCCTTACATAGTGTATGTGTTCTACATCTCTATCACTGTGCTTGTACAGGTCCAGCATCCAATGGGTGATAAATATAATAAGCAACAATGAGTATTTCTCTTCTTCTGGGTCCCACACTACAGCTGTGATCATGTTGGTAGTGACTTATACGACCAACAGTCCCTCTCTGCCATTGTACACTTCAGTGAGAGAGAAATGTTAGACTTTGATGACAAGACACGAATCTTTGATAGTTGGGGAAAAGTGAAATTGAAAAACTGAAAAAAGTGAAATAGCAAAAGCATATTAAAGTAGACTATGCTATGAATTAATTTGTTTATCCGTAATATAAGTTGGGTCCTTAGTTTGTTAAATAAAGCTAAACATGAGTACAGATTGATTAATTTGATTCACTGGTTGTCAAAAGTTACGCCAGTGTGAAAATCCCTCTTTAACACATAAAAAGCTTGGATTAGTCTGCTTGCACTGGCTAATCAAACAATGGAAGAGTAAAATGCAGTGGTCCAAAGCAAAAAACTATAATGGCAGACAGGAACAGTGTCTGGAAACTTTTGAAATTGAAGGGAAAAATATCAGGAGTGACTATCAGAATAAGGAGTTCTCTTTAAGAGGTACCTGAAACCATATTGAGAGAGAATTAAATAGAGACAGAACAAAGACTTGACAGATCTCATAAGCATACAGAAGTCAAGACAGGTCAGTCTGGGAATAGCTGCTGTAGAGGGATTGCAGAGATAAAAGTGTAAAATTGACCAGCCTTAGATCTTAAGGCAGTCTCACCAGCAGCTGGAAATATCAGCTCATCTGTAGGATTTGCTTTCATTAGGCAGAACAGAAAGTGTCAAACAGGAAGTCAAGGCTTTTGACCTATATTAAAAGGTAATTTTAGGAGATATTATCATGAGTCAGATCCAGAGCTATGAGTAAAAGTGACAGAATGGAATTTTCACAGACTTTAGATGTTTAAGAGGACAGAAATATAATTAATTTCAATAAGGTCTCATGAAGAACTTTGTTAGGAAGATGAAAACCCTTGACAGCTAAAGAACAAAATTAGAAACATAGATAGGTCTGAAGAAATTACATGACTAAGATCAACAGATCCAAAAAACACACACACAAACTCCCTATACTTCTGAATACAGATGAGAGTATCTCCCCTTTTTCTCCACAGCAAGTAGCTCCTTGTGCTGGCTGAAATGAACCCCTATCATGGTGCCAAGGAAACTCTTTTATACCTGGCAAACAGACTTTAACTGTAGGTCTTTCCTACCATTTAAAATGCAGTTGGAATGTACTGAAACTACACATGAACTAAACTTTAAACAAGTTTGGATGGGGCACCACAGAAAATTTAACTGCATAAAGTCAAGTAGCAATTTCTACAAGTTCACCTGAGAAAACACTTAGGTAAGTAAGCTGTTACAAAGTTCATGATGTCCCAAGGGAAATCCTCTTCAGGGATTTGGTGGTGTTTTCTTAAAAAGTGCACTTTAGATAGAATCACACAATGCAGGAGTTCAGTTTGCCTTGGAGGAGGTATTTTCGATGTAGGGAAAAACATCTGATGAAAATTTTAGTCATAATGTGAATATATGGCTAAACTTACGAACTACTGCCTTCAGTCCTCACAAAACTTTTCAGCTGAAACACAAAAATATAAAGTTCTTAAGGAAAAAAGAACTCTCTGCATACTAAATAACAATATGATAAGACCTGCCAAAATACTTTGACAATGTTATTGCTTAATTTGACTAGGTCAGGACGTGGTTATAAATTTCTGTAGCTTCAAGTGTAAAAAAAAGAAAGCCAAATTTCAAATGTTTTTATGCATTTGTATGAAACAATGGAAAAGTTTTATTTGTTGTGCAAAGAGAACAATTCTTTTTAGAAAATTATTTTTTATCATAATACCCAAAATCCTGAGAAATTAGCAAAATTTTATTACCAGGACTGAAAATGTTATGACTAACATTTGGGCTTATGATGTCAACTAACTATAAATGAGTTTTAAAAACAAGTACATAGCTATCTGAAAAGTAAATAGATATCTGATGTCTATACTGACATTTTTTTGTAAAGGCAGTTCTTAAATCAGAAGAAAAATGCAGCTTTCCTAGGAATCATAGAACTATTTCAATTATTTTTCCTCTTTATCCTATATTAATTTCATCACTGTTATTTATTACCTGAGTGGGCTTGATAGGAAAGAGCTATAGAAGAGCCTTAAAAATCCCTGGAGATAGGAAATATAAGAAAACTTTTTTTTTTCTAGAAAAGTAGAATTAGAATCCCATTTTCTTCCAAGACATTTTCAAATTTTAGTTCAGTTATTAAAAAAAATCAAACCTTGTCATGTCTTCTGTTAAAAAGTAGAATGCCTTGTCAGTACTGACAATTAATACTCAGACTACCAAAAGGTGGTACTTCAGCCAAATTCTGTTGCATACAACCATGCAGATCTTAATTTTGTTTTGGTTGTTTGTCAGCATCATGTCACTGAGCTGGTTAAGAATCTCTAAATTTGCTATTTTGTGAATAGAACTTTTTAGGAACATAGTCATCATAACAACAAGCAAGGTACATAAAGCAAGGCAAATTTCTCTAGGAAAAGTATATCCAACAGGGCAGTCATCTCATGTTCAATTATTTCTTCCTGTCAAACAGTACCTGCAGGAGACTAATGCCTTCAGCTTCAGGTGCAAATACCATCCTACTGAGGAGAGCTGCTCTGTCAACGTGGAAATGTTTTGTGAAGGGGACTTGATTTTGAAATGTGACAAGTTTTTGCCCTCCCAGCAAGCTTTGAGGACCCCATCCTGGTAAGCTGTCAGGAAAGCAGAAATCCAAGGTCTTCAGCTTCTAGCATCCTAAACTTCTAGATTTCTTGGGTCTTTTCACAATTTGTTCAGCGACTGAGGAAGTGTTTCCTGGTTTCTAAGCACTGGCTAAACTGCCAGAACATACATCATGCAGATAAGAACCTATCTGAAACTTCAGAGTAAGCCTGCCAAGCTCATGGCCCCTGGCTCACGAGACCAGGCCAGGCATCCTTCCAACAGTCTGAGCACCCTCAGATCAGGGACTGGCAATGTTACCTTTCTGAGATCCCATCTACCTCCCAGACAGGATAACACCTGAAGAGCTTGACTGTCCCATGGACTCGTCACCAGTGAACAGAGTTTAAAATGTCGCCACATAGTTCCTTAACTGCACTCAGGAAAAAAAAATCCAGCTGAACAGCCCCGTTTGCAAACCAGAGTCTGCCTGCAGGTTTTCACATATCCTTTGGCTGAACAAGTTACACTGGATACCCTCCACATTGCCTCTGTGTGATTCCCTTTTCTAAAAGCCTGAAAATGGTTGTCTCTTAAAAAGTATCCTGCCCTTTTTCTGATAGCAGTTTGTTCTCCAGATGGATACTGCATTTGCTAAAAGAAAATCCTGAAGTTGTCTAAACCGTAGTAAGTTTTCAGCCCTAGAGATTTCTCAGTTTGAAAAACACTGAAAATTACAGAGGTTTTGTTTTCAGTTTCTCAGAGACAGATGTCAAGAGGCATGCAAGATTAAAGTCTGCTCCAGATGATTCGATGGTTTATCTCTGGTGACTTTGTGACAAACACTGTAGTGTTTCCTTGACACTATCAGCTATAGTCTGCACAGTCACCAGTGACAGTGTTTTGAGCAACTCCTGCAAGTGATCAGGAGGAGAATGCTCCTACCACTGATGTTGTTGAAGCACCAGGCAGGTTTATAGGATTTGCTGATGTAACATGAAGCTGTGAATGAATTAGAAGATTCCAGCAGGATATAGCTGTATGGTACCAACAAAAATTTGCTGCTGCTGAAGATCAAAATGAATGTTGTTGAATGTTTACCAAATAATGTGTTCAAGGGACGTATTACTAAGTCACATCCCTGTGCAAGACCCACCTCATTTTATTTATTTAACCATGTTTGATTAACAGCCTTGTCAATATCCTCACATATCTTCAAGAAGTTTAACAATTGCCCAGGAAGTCATTATCCTTATGAGATTATCCCCAGTAAAAGATAGTTTTCAGGGGAGGAAGTAAAGAGACAAGACAGCCAAGTCTAAAAACAGCATCAAACAGTTCTGACTGATTCACCTCATGATGTTTTGCAAGGAGAACTATATTATACTCAAGTAGTAAAGTTACATTTGGCAAATCTTTCCTGCTGCCACTAACAATATGTAAAGTACTTAATTGATTCAGATAATTTGAAAGGTACTTCTCTACTAATAAGAAACACATGAAGGAGTTAGTATGCCTGAAATTTTGTTATGTATTCAACTGAGCATTTAGTTATTAAAAATAGCATATTATTAGTAAGACCCATCTACTGAAATGTCCATAGCTTCTAGTGACAGAATTTTATGAGGATGATTCAAATCAGTCTTCTCAGTGTAATTTTTTTATATGTAAGGTGATTGTTATTATCACTGAGGTATTGCTGGCACCATGAATTTCAATTTTTATTTCCTACCTTACATTTAGTTCAATTTGAAATCAACCTCTGGGTGTTATTAATTTAATGAAAAAAAATGAAAATAAATATATCATCTAAATAAATAAACCATTTAAAACTTCTTTGTGGTTTATCAATAAATCTGGCCCTGTCTGATCCCTTTTAAATTATCAAAATCAGCATTTAATTGACAAAGGGACATTGCACAAATGTTTGTGGGATGAAAGTCAGCCTGTCTTTTATCTAACTATCTAAATTTAAAAAATAGATAAATTCTCAGAGCAATGCTATAGTTATAGGTCTTTGACAGTGGAAGAGGGAAAGAAGGTTGTTTTGAATTTACAAGGCAGGGAGAAGATACCTACATGAGTAATTAAAGGCTTCTAGGAAGTATAATAAAAATAAAATTCCTCATTAATATTAAATTGAATGTCAAATACTATGATTTCTGCAGTATTTCACCTGAAAGGTTTTTTGTTGACCAATAAACTAAATTTTAAATGAAAGCAGGAATTACTAAAGAAATAAAACAGATTAAAGGGAAAAAAAAAAAAAACACCTTCCACTGAAACTTAAAATGAGATAAAGATCAAGTTAGCAGAAATTAATTCAATTTCACTTGCTTCAGAGACCAAATTTTCTGGGACAAATGAAAGAAACATCTCTTCTTTGATCAAATTATTAAAATTGACTAATTCTGATGAGTTGCTTTCTTTTGCTCTGGAATGATAGCAATAATATCAGATAATTTACATGTTTCTATATTTCAATATGAAAATTGCATAAAATTTTCAAATGAGAGAAAATGCAGCCAAATAAAGTAGGGCTAGAGACACTCTTATTGGTTTTACACTATTAAATATACCTTATGTATTTGCAAACCAGTTTGCACTACTCTCCATCAGTGCTGAACATTCAAATCTCAATCACGGATGACTGTCATATCTCAAAATTCAGATTCAAGAGAGAATAACAGAGTGACTGAAGTTGTCAGAGCCCTCTGGACGTTGTGTATTACACCCTTCTGCTCAAGCAAGGACACCTACAACAGGTTTCCCAGGACATAGTCCAGGTTTAAATAAAAACTCACTGAGGAAAAAAATCACTTTGTTTCACATTCTGTTCTTGAATCCAGCACAGGTTTCATTTCCTCTTCTTCAAATAAACAGGCTGAGGGCAGATCAAAAAAGCAAACAAATTTTTTCTGAATTCTAAGCATTTTTTATATTTATACCCAAACTCCTCTGTTTTTATATAGAATACACATATTTTTCAAGTTTCAGACATTCCTTCATGTAACAAATACGTTTTATGACAGTTTACAAGTGCTTCAGATAATTGGTGTACATTTTATAAATATTTCTGAAATGGCCTGTCAAAGATTTTTTTAAAAAAGAGCTTTCTAAGCTCTTGAAAACACATGTTAATTTCTAGCTATTTGTAGTTTCCATATAATTCAATTTTCTAAAAAATAGTCTGTCAAAAAGAAAATAAAATGTAGAAAATACAGAGGAAAAATACTATTTCTAAGTTTGTTATTTCAAATAGAGGTTTCCTAGAGGCACTTTTCAGGAAAAAAAAAAATAAAATTCTCAAGTCATACTGATTTGAAAAGAAGAAATATGTTTCATAAAAAAGTAGTGACAAGAAGTTTTCCATTGCAGCTAATTCAAATGGCTTTAAAGAAAGAGTGGAGGGAAAGATTATATTCTGTGGCTTCTCTACATTAAGAGATCTTCTCTCACAAACATACCAAAAACCTCTGGAAGGAAGATTTAAGATCTCAAATCTGTGGCACAGTGGAGCATTAACACAGATTCATACCCAAAATCTGTAAAAGAGCAGTTACTATAGATTTATCCTCAATGTCTGTGTGGTAACTTGGGGAAAGCTGGACTAATTTGGAATCTGTATTGTTTTAGTCCAAAAAATTGACACAAGACTGTACAGTATCCTGGAAATTAGTTATGCTGCTACCCAGCGTGAGGTAACTCTTGCTATAGGAGTTGGGAAAGCAGTATGAAAAACACCACAAACATAAAAAAAACCCCAAACCAATACAATGAAAACCAACCAAACTAAAAAAGAACAGCTTTTGTTCAATTTGGATTACAAAATATTTTGAAGATTGTAGAATAGAATATCCTGAGTCAGAAGGGATCCACAGGACAATCAAAGCCCAGCTCCTGACTTTGCAGAGGACAGCCCCAAGAATCACACCATGTGCCTGAGTTATACTGTTATTATACAGTAAATGCTAATATGCAATTATTTTTGAAGGAGTTAACTGAGTGATGGTCTTATAGTTGAAGCAAGGTACCAAGAAGTGAATTTCTGTGGAGAAAAGAAGATAATGACTGAAACTACAGCAGAATTGGATGAGACTAACAAGGCAATTATGGTGTGGCAGGTGAAACAGATTACCCATACAAAAGAGGAAAATAATGCTCAAAACAGATTGTAGTGGTTTCCTACAATATAGTGCCTTAAGTAATTACCAGACAATATGTGGGTTGAAAACAAAGAAAGTTGTAATTATGTCCTGGGCATGATAAACTTTAGCTGAATACTCTGTGAACAACTCAGATCCTGAAGATACTCAGAACTTTACTCTCATCTTTAGCCTCAGGAGAGGAAAGCAAAAATTCTGTGGGACACAGAAGTTCTCAGCTAGTTCTTGTGAACGTAGAGGGGACAAAAGGAGCTAGAAATCCCTGGCTGTCATTTTATCTTGGATTTACAGTTTTGGGAAAGATACTTAATGAGAAGTAAAGTACTCAGCTTGTTAAATTGCTAAGCTTAGAGGCAATTGGATATATTCTTTTTATTTTCTGATAGGCTATTCACAGCATCTCAAATGTAATCTTAACCTGGTTCCTTTCCAAACAGGTCTTTCCCATCCTCACAGTATCTTTATTTTTACCACCAGTTAGTTTAAAGAACTGCAGTAATTTCAACCTGCAGTAATTTCAACAACTGATGCAGTTAATCTCTAGCAACTGATTATGAGAGCAATTAATAAGAAGTGTGAGAAGATTTTATAACCACAGAGAAGGAAAACTAAAAAATGCAATTTAGTACCTTATGTAAAAGGATAAAAACATGCATCAAATTTAAAGCACCTGTATAGAACCCACAGATCAAGAGATTTGTAAAAAATAGTGCTTATTATTTTGTTTCAGTATGATGAATTGCCTTTAAATATTAGAACAAGCATGACATAGGTAATAGTTTACATGGAATATAAATGTCTATATAGAAAGAAAGCAAAGCAACTTATCTTACTTTTGCAACAAAAAATATAGATACTATATATAATATAGACATAGAGATACAAATATATAGACACTTCTGATTAAGGGAAAAGAAGGAATAAACTTACGGAGCAGTTTCATATCAATAATATAATTAATGTGCAGTAATACTTTTTCCTTCCAGAGCTCCAGTGGCTTGACTCCATTAATGGAGTAGAATCGTAGAGTTGTAGAGTCACAGTATAGTTTGGGTTGGAAGGGAATTTAAAGAACATCTAATTCTAATCCCACCTGAGCCTTTGTGAAATCCAATACTTGCTTGCTCTTTTGTCCCAGAATATATGACAAAAAAAATGCCGTCTCTATGGAAGTAGTGTATATATACACCTGCCAATCAGAGGAAAAATGTGCTAGCACATACAATACTGAAAATGACAAATTTAATGACAATGAAAAGTATAGTGTTTTTTTTTTGTATTGCTTTGAAATCATACTGCTACTTTTAAAATCTCATTTAAACTGTATGAATGAAATCTAAAATTAATTTATATATGTTTCTTACTGAAGGGTTTCAAAAGTGTCACTGCCCAGAATGATGATGACGACTATCATCTTTCACTGAAGCCTTAAGGAAGGATGTGAACACTCATTCCTTAAAGGTCTATTATCACTTTATCTTTTTAAATCTATTTTTATTTACAGGTGAATATTTGCTAGTACTCTGTGGAGCAAAGTTATAAAGTTGTATTTTCATAAATACTGGTAATAAATTTTTATTCCTTTCATCCATGAGCAGTATTCCCTAAATTTAGAAGTTTGAGAAAATGGTGTAGGTAAATGTCACTAAAATAATGTATACTTGATATAAAAAATCAATTTCTCTGTCAGTTTCATCTTAGACTGATCCAAACTATGGTAACACCACTTTCATTTCCAGAATAAAATCATAATAAGCATTTTTACTTCGAAAAAGTGGTACATCAGTAATATGACATAATTGAGAATGCTTGCTTGTATTTTAGTGTGACTTTCATTCACAAAGAAGGCAGTAGCTAGGTCAAGAAACCAGATTTTCTTTCCATCCTCTACATCTGACTCAGCACACTCAAGCTCTGACTGGTGTTATCAATACAGAAAGTGCAATGTCAAGGCTTATACACTCAGTGCAATATCATCTAGTTGTGAGTAGGGGAGGGATGAGGCCAGCTGATTTTATTTTTGAGAATGGAAGTTAGATCTTATGTAATATTGTAGAGAAATTTAATAAAATTCTCTTTAGGATTTCATTTCTAAGGAAAGAACGGAAGAAACCCTTAACCTGAAATTCACCTTAAGATAGTTTCTTGATTATTCTCTATCACTAACTATTTTCTCAAAATGCAATCAGCATTTTGAAAAAATTATGAAAAATTATGAAAAACTATTTGCATTTTGTCAATAGTACTGTGTGTCATCCTGAAAAGCAGAGCTAGTTTCTCAAAGCTGAATCATGCAGCCCTATGTTCTTTTACAAAGTACTAGTTCTTAAAGGCCATATTTAGCTTCTATCTCAACATGCCTCATTTAACACATGAAACATGAGCAGTGAAACATGTCATGGATTTTAAAAATTAAATTCTGAAAAATCTCAGTTGCTGACTTCATATAATGGAATCATTCCTGACAGAAAATAGGTCTGGACCAGAAGACAGCCATTCTCAAGTGAACAGAAATGGCAGGTGGTATAGGGGTGTTATGTAAGGGAAAAATGTGACAGCAGGTCTGAGCAGGAAAGCAAACGGTGTACCAATTACCCTCGAACCTTGGGGTGACTTTTTACAACAGAAATTGATCAGATATTCTGGAACACAGAAAGCAATAACAGGCCCAGTTAAAAACTGTCCTTTACTTTGGACTTGGATCTCAGTGACTTAACAACATTTGACAAGAAATATAAGGCTACAGCTAAATTTAAAGAAATAGCAGTAGCATGTCAGATGTCACAATACTTTGTACTTGAACATCCTTTTGAGTTATGTTCTTCTGTTGAACACCTGTTACAAAGACTGCTCCTGTATTGCTTGTTGTTGCAAGCTACTTTCCCTCAGTGTTGTTGCAGTCACATGGTGCTGCACTATTCAAAGCTTATATTCTGCATACATTGCTCAGATATCTTATTTTTAGTTTCTACACACACCTTGATTTCTCTATATGCTTTTTTTCATACTAGGATTTCTTATTTCTGAATCTTTGAGCTTAAATCTTCCATCATTAGTAGACTATCATTCTGTCTTTGTTTTATGAACAAGGTAAAACTCTCATTTTGCTATAGTCTCTGAAAGTACACACAAAGCATTTATGGAAGCATTCCTGAAGCTAATTACATCATTATGTGTGTTCAAAATGGTGGCTTAGAACACATGAAAAAAAATTAATCCAAAAATGTTCTTTTGTATGAAGAAAAAGGTTGTTTCATGTATTCTTTATAGAAAGTACTGAGAATTGAAATAAAGTTTTACATCTGTGAAAGTAAATGTGCTCCTGTTGTGCATTAAGACAATGATGTACTGTCTGGTGTCTATACTTCTATGGTTTCTGAAGTTTTCAAAGAACACCTGGAATTCAGTAAGCAGTGTAAATACACATAAGGCACTGTTTCCCATACAATACCGAGAAGCTGCTGCTGTATGGGCTGGACAAGCAGATGGTGAGGTGGATGGAAATCTGACTGGGACAGCTGGGCACTGAAGATGGTGATCAGCAGCCCAAAGTCCTGTTGAGGGCCAGCACCTAATGATGCACCCACTAGGTCACTACTGAGTCCAGTCTTTTTTAACATCTTCATTAATGAGCTGGATGATGGGGCAGAGCATTCCTTCACAAGATTGTTTTAAACACCAAACTGACAGATGTGGCTGATATGGCAGAAGGTTATTCTACCTTTCAGAGACACCTTGACAGTCTGAAGAAGCAGGCTGACAGGAACCTTATGAACTTCAACAAGGTAAGAGCAAAGCCTGGGGAAGGACAAGCCCAGACACCACTATACACTGATGGCTTACCCAGCTGAAAATCAGCTTTACAGAAAAGGATCTTGGAATCAGGGTGAACCTCAGGCAGAATATGAGCTGCAATATGCCCTTGCTGCAAAGACTGTGAATGGGGCTGCATTAACCAAAGTTATTGCCAGCAGGTCAGTGGAGGTGATCCTTTCTCTCTACTCAGAAGAGGCCATCCTCAGAGTACTGTAGGGTTTTGGGCTCCCCAATATAAGAGAGACATGGACAAACTGGAGAAAGACCAGAGAAGGGCTGTGGAGATGATGAAGGGACTGGAGCATCTCTCCCAAGAGAAAAGACTGAGTGAGCTGGAACTCTCAGCTCTCAGTTTAGCCTGGAGAGAAGGCTCAAGGAAGGGTGTAAAGAGGATGGAACCAGGGTCTTTTCAGGGGTGTCCACTGACAGAGGCAGTGGAGACAAAGGCAGGAAGCCTCAACTGAATATTATGAAGCACACTTTCTCTGTGTGGGTAACAGAGCACTGGCACAGGTTACCCACAGAGGCTGAGAAGGTTTCCTAAGAGATATTCATGGTCTTGAGTAACTCATGTCCCTGTTTGAAGCACAACGGTTGGAACAGACGACCTCCCTTCCAGATTTAACCATTATGTGATTCTGTGATTCAGTAAGATTCTCTGTGACTGTGTGAATGTTTACATAAACTTAGTTCATCTCATGTGACGAGTGTCTTTTAGACAGATCCTTTTATAGTGCACTATTCTGAATGCAGAGAAAAAGCTACTAGTGACTGCTCTATTTCATTGTTCTTTATAAAACACATTTTAAATGACATAGAAAATGAAACAGTTTCATAGAGACTAGACTAGACTGTGAGACCTCAGGACTAGACAAATGTAAGACTGTCTTCACTGTAGCAGAAAATAGCAGAAGAACCAGCCAGGAATATGACTGAAGGGCATTTAGTGAGGCAAACGTTGATTAAAGATAGTCCCAACATGGACCCAGGAAAACAAAAGACTTTGTAATAAATCTTACTGAACCTTCCAAGGTGCCAGCACAAAGAGTTGGCAGGGTGAAAACTGAGGACAGAATTTACCAACACTTCAAGACAGCTTTCAATGCAGCATAACACAGAAAAGTCTAATCTACAAGGTAAGCAGATCTGATGTGAAGAAGCAAATTAGTTGAGAAAAAAACTGATTTAGGACTGAAAGCAAATATCCTGAAGAGAAAAAGCACATAAGAATTGAATGGCGAGGGTTGCAAGTGAGCTGACACAAAACTGAGGCTTCAATTTTGTTCGTTTCTGGTCCAGAAATAAAAGATTTAAAAAAAAATAAAAAAATTGAGCAAGGCAATAAAAAATGAACATGGCATAAAACCAAAAAAAAGGAAACTCCATGAATTCTAATGATTAGAACAGACCAGAGTCTGTAGCAACAGATTACATGATGCAATTTTATGTGGGTAACCGTGTCACATACACGTGCACATGTGTGTACACACTTGTGTAGACATGCTTAAAATTCTGTGTTGCATGTGTTGCATTGCTCGCTGTATGTATTTTCTACTATTAATTTATTTGAAGTGACAGTTTTCAGAACTCAAGACTTAGCCTGGCTACGTTCATTTGTAGAGACAGCACGGGACACATTCTCTTCTTTCCCTCCATGGCACTGTGTATTCCGTGGAACTTTTCTGTAAATGGCAAAGATCCACCATGCTCCTCTGTCACCAGAGACCTCAGTGCTTTCATAGATTCTGGGTAAGAGCCTACCTCTTGCCACCAGAAAAGGAAAACCATTTCCCTGAATTTACTCAGGCCTTTTGAATGCGTCATGTTTCTTCTGGAAATCTGTTGCAAATTTGTTATATGACAGATGTCATAGGAATGCTATAACAGTTATGGAGTATAACTATATTTTGGTAACAGCAAATATTTCCTCCAGTTCAGAATTATGTTACCTGAGCTGTTATCACCATAAACAAACCTTACTTACCTTTGTCTAAAGCATCATGTTACAAACTGGGTTCCTTTTTCTTCACAGATGTAAACCAAAAATAGGATCATTCCTTATTGGTCAAAGAACAAGCATCACATCAATAAAGGAGCAAGAAAAATGAGTGTAATATACCACTATTTTTTATTAGCTATTATCTTGCCATTACACCTTAAATGGTTAAACTTCACATACTTTGATTTAAGCAATGAATATATCCTGTCAAAGTTCCTGTCATGCCTCCAGTAATACAAAAAAATCACCATTCAGGGATTCAGTGGTATCTCATATGCATGTGTAAGCATATATATTTTTTTCTTTTTGAAACAAATATGACGTTCCCTAGATTTACTTCCTGCATTATTACATTTTTTTCCCTCAAGCATATACTAGAGTTGATAAACACTGGCAAAACTCCCTCTGAACGCCGAAAGGAAAATGTGCTGCACTTTCAGAAATGTCTACGGTTTTCTACTTACATTCTGACTTTCTTTTATGCTTTTACTGTAGTTCAGTAGCACAGCCCAGTTCTGTCATACAGTTATACAATCTCTCTTATCTCCTTTAGTGAAAACTGATTGATTTTTCTTTTCTCTCTCATCTCATAAATAACTTCATATGCTAGCCACAGGAGGTAAAAACATTAGCCTAAATCAGTCCTTGTTGATTAATCTGTTAAAACTTCCTCAGCAAGTTATGTGAACAACATAAACTTATTAAATCAATAAAAGAATGCAGTAGATTATTAAATAAGATACTTACATTCAAATGGTATGTGGAGAATGTGAAGAGGAACATTTTCCTCACTGGACAAACAGGAAAAAAATATGATAAGAAGCCTATGCATCATGATAATTTTGCAATATGGTTCCAAAATTCAGATTTGTTTCTTAAGTTTATTATTAATGTGAGTCTGCATTTTAACATTCAAGAGAATCTTTCCAGTGCGCCTGCTTGTCTAACTGATACACAACCATTGATCTAGCAAGAGGTGAAACTCTCCTTTTTTTTCTTGGATGAGTCAACATGTATCTTTCAGAACAAGATGCCCCCAGCTACTGAACCATTCATTTTATGCCAAAACACATATATTAACTAAGATGTTTATAAAAATGTCTGTTCAGAATAAATGCCTTTAGCTCATCACTCACTTTTCACTGACAGTAGATGTGGCAATAGCCACCCTAACAGTACTTATTTTTCTTCTAAAGATATAAGACAATTCAGTACAAAGATAGGTTGTAAAATTTCTCGACTTGCGTACAAAATTCTGTTCCTCAGTCTCTGTATCTATTTATATAGTGTAGGAAGGTTAACTGGAGGCAGTGTTAAGGTCATTACTGGTGCACACAATCACCCACTGTCAAAAAGTGTATGGCTGCTCAGTGAAGTTAAGAAGACAATTCAAAGATGTTGATGATCCCCACCCCGTGTCCTTGCACTGTTGCCTTGACCTCATCCCTGGGGAGATGTCTGATTTACTGGGCTGGAGGTGCCCTCAGATGGCTCTCTGGCCTGCTCAACTCCATGACTGCTCCGTGGAAAACCCCCATTCATCCCACTGCCCTTGTCCCAGGGAAGCAGCTCTTCTGCTTTGGAACACAACAAAAATGTGACTGTCTGACCACTTTATGTACTCATTTAGTCTGTTTATAAACCTTCTTTCATATACTCTTTGGCACATGACCCACCAAATTCTTCCAAGTATTAATATATTCATCCTCTTCATAGACATGTCATATCATATTATATGACATACTAATATTTACAGATATGGATAGAGAAACAAAACTCAGCCAGATTCACAAATGGAATTGAGGGCCTGTAGTTCAAATTCATGTCCTAAAAACCAAGGCACTGCTGTTCTCTTGTGTCTTTGGAGGTTAGAACTTAACCACACATTTGCATATTCACTCACTAATTTTTACTTAAATATTTACTTCATGCCACTGCATCAGCCTACTTTCTGACAGTGCTAAGCAGTTCTGTGCCTAAACCCTGCCAGAAACCAAAATGTGTAATTTTTCTGGATTCCTGAAAAGCTAATCTAACAATCTCACATCACTTCAAATGTATCTGGGAGATATGGACAGCTCACATCTGCACAATCCACAGTCAGGCAGGGTGACAGTGATGCCATATCCGTACTTTGTCCAGGATTGAAGCACAACTGCGGTATAAATTCCTGCCATCCCTAAAGGAACATGAGTGAAAATGTCTCGACTCCCAAGATAATTTCATAATTCAGTCATCATGCATTTTTCAGTGGATCTTTCTCAAATTGTGTCTTGTTTGGTTAATCCCCATGCATGAATAAAATCTATTATTTGGTTCTGAACAATATTAAAAATTGAGGATAACAAATTGAACAATTCCCTTTGTGGAACTGACATGAAGTGACTTGTCTACAAGCACTCAGAAAGAGCTTTGACTTTTTAAAAATAAAATAGTATTCTCTGAATAACATAGCAGAAAATTCTCTCTCTTGACTTCATTTCTAGCTGGTGGTAGAAGCAATCTTTTCATATTTATGAAACTATTCATGGATGCTTCCATTCACAGTAACCTTCATCTTTTATTTGTTTAAATGCCTTTTCTCATCTGCTACAAATGAAATGAAAATAGTCTCTCTTCTTCCATTTTGTCTCATTTGGAGGCAAGTAAGTCTTTAGTCTCCTATCTCCCCCTGAAAAGCTATTCCCTTGGTAGCAGATGAGACCTGTGATATCAAGGTTATTTGCTTTTCCTTGGGTGTGTGTTTTGTTGTTGTTGTTGTTATTTTGTTTGTTTCTTTGTTTTGTGGGGGGGTGGTGGTGGTTTTTTTTGTTGGAGGTATTTCTTCTAAGGCAATTGTTTTCTTTAATGAATTCTAGAATTAAATTTTATTTCTTCCTTATTAGGCCCTTAATGCCAGTCAAGGTATAAAGAATGCATGGATAAAAGTTTCTATAAAGAGCTCTTACATGTATTTAACATCACTGAGCCTTTTCTTCTTACTGATGATTACTGGTTTTAAAGATCATGACAAAAGGATTTCTGAATTTCTGGAACACTAAGAATTATTGTTTTAATTTTAAAAAATAAGGAATAAATCATATTAATAAGTCATCCTTCCCCAACCTCATGCAGGTTTTCCCCTGTCTCCACCTTCTGATTTGATGTTGACCCTACTAAAGTGTTTTGTCTCCTTTCAAATGTAAACTCAGAAAAACAAAGCCTAGAAGATGAGCCTGATAGAAGTAAATTGTTTGTAAATTGAAATAAGGAAGATAATTCCCCGGCAGAATATCATGTTTTTCTCATTTATTGCCGAAAGAGTAATAAAGACAAGGTATTCTTGGTTAAGATAGAATGTTTGAGTGATAGGTTAGTGCTGCTTTATTAGCACTGTTGAAGAAAAGATTATATTGTTATAATAAAATTAATAGCTAGGCTGATACAAAGCTGATGCAAGTGATTTGTACAGATTACTCTGTTAAACTGCATAGTTACACCCTGCTCAAAAGTGAACATCTAAATTAAGAAAAGGCATACAGAATGTCTCCTCAGAGGACAGGCCTCTGTGCCCTGTTGCACCTCATGTTCCAGTCCATGGTACAGATAAACTGCCCCTGTCTTTGATAAGTAAAAGTTAATTATGCTTCTTGATTTCTGCATGTGTAAACTGCTGTTTTAGTTCATTATTTATAGGACTATTGACTGACGACTTACCTGCAAAGTTAACAGATGTTAATTGTCCCCACGTTAGTCTCCATCTAGTTTGACTGTCATCAGACTCCGGACACTGTTTCCATCAGTGACATATAATGCAGTAAAAAGGCTATTGCAGACACAATCATGTCTGCGTTTATCCGGGTATTTGTAGTTTTGGAAATTGGTAGTGAAAGATATTCTAGCTCTTTAAGCAGCTCTGAGGGTCTCTAAACTATATATAAATGTTTACTTATATTTTTAAAACAAAAGTTGCAAAGCAGCCTTCACACAATACCAAACAGCAAAAATCAAGAAATTCAAACATACAAGGTGTTCTTATGACTCCACTTCCTTCTCTGGAAGGATTAACTCTAATTACACTCAAAGGAATTATTGGCCAATTTGTGACTGTGTAACAATGTGCAACTGTGTATAACTTCCTATTATTAGAAAATTGCATTATTATAAGGAATTTTGTACATGCAATAAAGAAATAACATTAACAACATAAAACAGCTCAGTTGATTCAGGAAAACACTGTGGCACCAGTGCACATAAAAGTTAAATAAGGCATTGTGATTGTAAAGTCTTTTTAAGGACAACAACCTATAAAGGAAAGAGGAATAAAGAGAAATAAACCAAATATTTGTGGAAGGTTTATTGGATTTTCTAAACTAATTTAAAAACATACTTTTCACTTGAACTCCAGAATTCCTTGAAGCAAAAATATTAATATTTAATAGTTGACTTTTTTAGCTAATCTAACTTCTTGTATGATAATAACTTAAGACTTCAAAGCTTGTACATGAGACAAACTATCTAATAATTTGTTAGAGAAAATAACTTAAGGCTATACTAATGCAGAATGCCCAAACTGTTGCTTGAAACTTATCAGGAAGATTGTAAATACCCTTATTTCTACTGTTTCCTGAACAAACCCTAAATCCAAACTTTTAAAATTGATCATGGACACTTCATGCTTTTGAGAAGACAAAGCAATGTCGACACACACAGCTGCATGTCTTCCTCTTACAAGATCACCATGTAGACATTACCTGACTACTTTTTTTTCCCATTTTGTCTTTAGAAATATCAGTTGCAAAAGTTCAACACTTCTGGCTGTTCAATAACAGTGAAAATCTTCATAAGCTGCTGAAAGTCTTTTGCTTGACCTATTCCTTATTTTAGCTTCTCTGACTTCATCTGGAGATAAAAGCAAAATTCCTGTTTCTTGAAGTGCTGCATACTCAACCATTCCTTTTTTCCCCCCTTATATCATTAAATCAAACCACTTATTCTAAATTACAGCAATAACTTGTCTATAAAATAGAAATAAAGAACAAATACTAACACTGATTGAACTGAATGTGTTGTTGATTTCATTTAAATGTAGATAAACTGTTAATATCTCAACAAAGTACAGATACTGAATTAATTACTTTTCAGATTGGTTGAAACGGAGTGGATCCCAGAAAATATTTGTATTTGCATCAAACTGTGCATTTCTCTAACAACATTATTCCATCAAAATATTTCAGTCAGCCCTGTATTCTTTCTGTGAGAGTACATGTATTCTATGACTATTATAATCTCATCATTCACATTACAGATTCTGAAAACTCACTTCATAATACCTTAGTCCTCTGGATAACTTATATAATGGCTATTACTCACCGTTTTCTATATAGTTTTACCACTTATATCCAGTAACCATGTAATTTTATTAGAATCCTATTCAAATAAATGAATTGAATAGAATTACACATGGGATTTATCAAACAGAGTCTGGTACAGTATTTAGGAGAAATTGCTCATGTTTCAATCTGTCCTATTGTCAAGAAACAATATTCTTTTATATCTAATTTTTTGTATGCCCCACTTTGTTCAGACTGTAATGACTGAAATTCTGGTGATAAAGAGGAAGCTGTCCTCAAAAAAAAAAAAAAAAAGGAAAAGGTGGACAGTGAACAAATTAAAATTTTTTTTTGTTGTTCCTTAAATTAGAAGAAACTACTACTTTCTGACTTACAGGAATAAACAGAACACTATTCTGCTTGTGGATTGAATCTAGTGAAAGGCTCTCAGTAAATACTTAGCTGTTAAAATCAAAGTTGAAATTGCAAGGCTACTAATTGGAAAAAAAAAAAAAAGAAAAAAGAGACTTCTCATATCTTATCCTTTGAGAAGACTTTGATTCTAAGAGTTCGTTTCAATCACATGCAAGCCTAGATTTGTATAAATTTTTCTTTTACGCTTTTGCAAACATATCCTGCAGGTCTTTTTTCCATTGTTCATATAACTGAATGAGAAACAGAAACAAAAGCATATTTTTTCCTCAGACCCCGAGGCTTTACATGGCTCAAAAGCAACAAAAATATTACACCAGAGAATTACCTCTTTTGGTCTTTTCAATGGGAGGACTTACTAGATCTGACTTTCGAAAGTGACCTCTCCTTGAACAACCAATGGCCCTGCAACAATATGGAAAAAACTAATAATTCATCATTACCTGCTTTTCACTGTTCTCTGTAGCCAGAAAATTTGCAACACCTCTCTTCCATTCTCACAGTCTTCCTTCCAAGGTTCTT
Source organism: Margarornis squamiger (assembly GCA_035222235.1). NCBI lineage: Eukaryota > Metazoa > Chordata > Aves > Passeriformes > Furnariidae > Margarornis > Margarornis squamiger. Next base: position 12,471,266 of record JAWWTY010000088.1, read on the forward strand.
ATGGGGGCTTTGTTACTGTTCTTTAAAAAGCACAAGCATAGTAGTAGTAGTAACAATAATAATTAATGATAATGATGACGATAGTGATAAGGATAAGGATAATGGTAATGATAACAATGATTATGATAATGATGATGATGATGATGATAATAATAATAATGATAATAATAATAATAGTAACTGTCAATGGCTACCTGAGAGGCAGCATTTTTAAAGCATTTAATTTAGCTGGTCATTCGTCCCACATGCAGTAGATAACAGAGCTGTATAGAAACCAAGATTGTCTCCCCTTTAACTGTGAAGCCCCATAATAATGTCAGATGGCCTATTTACAGGTTTAATTCCTCTATTTTCATTAATATATGGTAATGACAATTATAATACTGTTTACACAAGAAGGACATTTTTAAAAAGATATTTCATGGCAAATCAACCGGGATTTAATCACATAATACAAATAAACCTTTCAGCAAACTACATATTTGTTAAAATATTCTGTGAAATGGTATTTAGTGTTTTAGTAAGCTTTAAAAAGCACATTCAGAAACTGACAAACTAAAATAAAATATTATTAAATGAAGGACTTTATGCCAAGGAAACATAACTTTCAGACAAATGTTCACTATAAGTAGATGAATTGATATCAGGAAATGGTCACACTAAGAAAAAAAACCTTCACTTCTGCCATGGAGCTAAGAAGTATTTCTGCTATTCTCCACCTTTTATACTTTCGTAGGAAGGAGGTAGTGAAAAATGAGTCTTCTGAGAAATCTCTGTGTTGCTGTATGGTGAATGTTGACTTTACCACTTGCGGTGTGTACAAAGCAGATTTACCAAGGAACATTGTCTATATTCCTTGGTTTCTAAAAGAAAGTCTCACCTGTCATTGTTACCTGTGAATGTATACTACATAGGTTTTAAATCAAATTATTTACTAAAGAAAAATATGCAAAGCCCTGAAATAATAATGACACCTAGAAGAAATTTTGAATGGATGCAGAGGGATGCAACTTACCTACCCATTGTACAGTCTTTTATTTGTACTTTCTATTGCTGTTTTGAATTCCAAATATTCTTTTTCACATCAATCTGCAGTAACAGTAATCCCACACAGGTAAGATTGACCAATATCAAACCCATGATTTGAAAAAAAAATCTGATGGTAAACCTGTGTGGTGTCTGACAAAAACCTTTGTGGATTAGTTTAATAAATCTGTGCTGGTTACCTATCTATTGTGCACATCATCCAATGTACATAGTGTTTTGTGTCTGTAACAGAAAGAAGCAGAAGAAGCCTCAGACCACAAATTCTAGAAGAAAGAGTTGGAATTAGGACATTTGCTCACTTTTATGTCTCTGTATTAGAAAACTAGATTAGAAAATACTAGATTCTCTTATTCAACAACACTTGAGCATTGAACTATCAAAACAATTTTTAATTCTAATATAGTAGAAATGCTAGTTGCTGCTTTTAAGACCTAGTATTATGTCAGGGCATTGAAATGCTATGAATTTGGATCTTTCTTAGAAACATCAATTCCTTACAGAGCCTGCAAATACACATCCATAGTCCAAATCTGAGGGTGTTTCTTTCCTAGAAGTTTAGGAAATTTTTGCTTTGGGAATTTTTTTTAGTAAATTGCTTAGAAGACTACCTCTTTTGGTGGTGTGATGTATGCCCCTACTCTGAGTGAATGAGCAGCACTGTGGTTCAGGCACGAAACCAGCCCTGCTCTGCAAAGTGTGGGAACTGCTCTGGGCTTGTACCATCTTAGGTATCTCATGAGATACATCATGTAACAGTCACCAAATTTAAAGTGATACAGAACTTTCCGAAAATCCTTCCATTTTTCTGTAATAGTAGAAAAAGACCCGTCCATCAGTTTCCTCATTTAAAAAAACTTTACATAAAATCACTTCTACAAACAACTTCTGAACATGGCCCAGCAGACAATGAGAACACTGGGAATTAAAAAGGTTAGATTATACTAATATATGAATTATCTTTTTCTCTCACTGTCATAATGGTTTTCCAGATTCTTACAGCCTATTCTGTACAGCCTGTTTCTTATAGTCTATTTGGCCAGTGATATTCATGAATTATTATACCACCATTTATCTTCCAAAGAAATGTTTTGTTTATCTTTCTCATCTTCAGCAAGGGATGAAAGAGACTGTTTTCTAATCTTGAATTACACATGAAGATATGGAATTATACTTTAGCTTCTGCTCTGGTCCACAGACCAAAGACAGAGCTAGAGATCTGCAGATTTAAGGGAATAAAGCAGTACAGCTTGAGCTGTGTAGATTCTGTGTTCCAGATTCTGTAGATAAAAAGTGACCACAATCATGGTGAATGGAGCACAGATGAAGGGCTTCAATATTTGTGGATGTGTTACAGCTAATACACTGTCTTGTGCATCACAGAGAAGGAGCTTGGGAAAAAAAACTAAACATTTTCAAAAGGAAATGGGTGATTACGTGGGAAATTCTGCCATGACTAAAGCAATATATATATTTTTTTTAATTTTTTTGTTTGTTTGTTTTGCTTTGTTTAGTCTGCTTTTATTTGCTAAGCACTGGGTGAAGAAAGTGCTGAGTGAAACCCATTTCACTCCCCATGGCAGTAGTTGTACATTGAGAAGAAAGATCTTTGTTGTGAGGGAAGATTTGCAGTTGCTGAAACAAATCTCGGCTCTGTAAAATGTCACCCAGAATAAAGTTTGAAGGTATTTCACAGGCAACTGACTACAGTACCTTGGAGGGTAATGTGGTAGCTAGTGTGGAGGGGGAAATTGGGCCAAAGCAGATACACAAATAAAATACAATAGGAGCCAGACCATACATTTTTTCCATTTCAGTAATAAGCACACAGCTAACAAAAGGTTCAGTTCCAAACTATTTACATAGGTTTAATTACATTAGAATCAGACGCAGAGAGCTGCTTGGGACTTGGCCCCCTGCCATCTGATAATTAGCGCATGGCTGTATCCTACCGAATCAAAGAAGGCACTTCTGGCATCCTGAAAGAGGCAGCGTTGTGTGAGCAATGCCCCCACCTAGCGATGCAACCCTAGAGGAGCTGGAACTGCGCTGGGGCCAAGGCAGGAGTGGTACCCTCGGCACCGGGACAGGAGGAGCAGCCCGGTCCGCATCAGCGATGTGCAGGCACAGGGGGCACGGTCTGTGATGTGATGTGATGGGGTCGAGACACAGAGGGGTATGGTATTTTCTGTCTGCCAGACTCTGCATCTCTCCTGAAGGCTGTCTGAACTCCTGCACACCTGAAAAAAGAGAGGGGTTTAGCTTTGAAATGTGTTCTTTCACCTGGCTGAATGTCTGGCCACCAGAACTCACGTATTACAGTTCTAAGCAGAAAATTCAAAAAATACTCCAAATAGTTGAGAAGTTATAAATGTTGTGTTTTAAATAGTCATGAGCTAATCTCAGAATAGGTAAACAGTAAGGTTCCAGGACAATACCTTTGTTTTATTGCAGTAGTATATCCCTGAATATGATATCATCAAGCAATTTTGAGTCACTTCTGTTGTGAAACAATTTTAAAATCATTTCCTCAGCTTGACATTGAGCTTTTCAACCCTTGAAAGCAAGCTAGTCTCAAACACATGCAACATCACTGATGAATAAGTAGCGACGGCATCATTTATCAAAATAAATAAGTCCCAATGTTCATGGGTTTAGCAAGTTTATTTACTTAATGTATAACACAGAAATGATGAGTTTCCAAAGACAAATAATATTTAAATCAGTCTGTGGAAATAAGATAAAATTAAATCAGATATTTTAAAAGTGCTATCTTAAATTTTTATTAACATGTCAGAAATCATCCATTTCAAAACATTGTGAATTTCTTATTTCCCCAAATGGCAATCCACTGACCTCTTGAGGGTTTCTCCTCTTACTAGGTCTATCTGGAGACCTAGCCATATGCATAGCTAGAGACCAAATCCCTTGAAACCCCAAATATTATTTTTGTTTGGATATACCCAATGTTGCACTGTGAAATCACATCTATTGTTTCTACAAAATCTGGTTCTAGGGTTTTCTTTCTTGTTCTCATCCAGAAGAAAAGTTTTATTATCAGCTAAGTTGGAATACAGGAAATATCCATATTCAAATATTTTAAAGTAACTGTTGTCCTGAGAGAGAGGGAGAGGTGTCACGTAGCCTTTATATACACATATATATATATATATTATTTGAATATATACCTGTCTGTATAGTGCCTTGCAGTTATTAAATGCCTCGGGCTTACTGAATGGTTACACTGTCTTCTGTTATTTTTCTCTCTAGTGTTCCACATTCTTTTTAAATTAATTAGACTGTGAAATAAGATGTCTACTGTCTCTGAGGAAAAAATGCAAAACTTGCTTTGCTCACATAATCTGTGTAATATGGAAATACATCTGACAGCTTCTGTTTCCCTAACACTGTCAGGTAACCCAACTCATTTCACTCTCAACTTGCACTGCATGAATGGATTTTGTCATAGATTTGTTTGAACATGGATAGGCAAACTGAACATTTTTCCCAGCTCTTCAAACAGAAAAAAAATTATATGCATTACAAAATCGGATATCAAGAACAAATCTGTCCTTAGTGGTTTAAACCAGATATGGTTTAATAATCCACAATCTTCTCAGTAATTATATTCTTATAGGGGAGAAAATCTGACTTCTGACAGCTGCACTTCTGAGAACTTTGAACTTCACAATGGAATAATGATTATTCCATAATATTGTCTAGTACTTACTTTGTAAGTTGCCTTGTCTCTATAGACATATAGCATATAAACAAATAAGAAAAGATCAAGAATATTGCATTAGAAACACTGATACTTTTGACAAATGCAATTTAGATCAAATAATCCTTTACAGTGAATTATAAAATCTATTTTATTAATGATCTGTAGACTTGGTAAATTGTTTTTTTCTGTCATGTTTTGCTAATCATCATTCTAGGAGAAGGCTACAAATGTGACAATACACTGGGAGAGCAACGACGTGTTTGATGCTTTTCAGTTAGCAAATAACAAGGTTTTCTTGTGGAGGTATGTTATTTGTCATTACTTGGCAGATTAAGATAATTAATCAGACAATGACTACACTTAAGATTTCAAATGCATTTCAATGTCTTCTACCAACTTCAGGCAGAAACCTGCTTCCTCCTGCCTCTGTCTCTATCCCTCTCCAAAAAGTTGTATTACACATCTGTTGCAGATTTTCCAGAAATCTGCCAATTTCAGACTACTTTGAACTCTGGATGAGAGAAAAAGCTTTCATGGGTAATGTCCTGCCAAGTATCATGTCTCTTATACATCAGTTGGTAGCAGCTGTAGCAGAACAGCATGAGGAGAGATTTAATTCCTGATAGGCCATTTAGTACTTTATGGGTCATAACAAACATCCTAAATTCCATCTGGAGACCATGAGCCAGTCACTGTAAATACCACAGAAGTACCTCAACACTCCCAGTAAAGCATCCTCTTCTATCCTCTCAACAGTAAGTGACTATTTTGTACCACATCTGTGCCAGTTTCTGAGATTCTAAGGTACAACACAATGAAAAACATATTTTTTCAATCTAAGAAAATTACTATCCTTCCCAGAAAAACAAAACAAAACAACAACATAAAACTAAACAAACAAAAACTAACAAAAAACCCTAAACAAACAAACAAACAAACAAACAAAAAAAAACAAACACAAAAAAACCCCAAAAAACACTAAAACCCAAACACGACACAAAAAAGAAAGAGAAAAAAAAAAGAGAAAAAAAAAGTCAGAACATGAGACAGAAATCTGAGAGACTGTTGGCAAAAATGCTGACTTCTGTAATGCAACCTTTATATATTAATAATGGAGTGGGGACCTGTCATTAATGATACTAATGAGGGCTGACAAATGTCTTCATCTTTGGTATCTGAATATGCACCCACTACTGTCCAAGTTTTACCTAGGATGTGTTTTCTCCTGCCTTATGTGGCTTGTGAATTGTGTCATTTTCAAACAGAATTGAGGCAGATAGTTCTGCATTACTGGAGCAAGGAAAACCTGACTCTGCTGTCTGTTGTTAAATGACCTGTGGCAGCTGATAAGGGTAGATGTTTGTTATCCAAATCTTAAGGCTAGATGCTGCCACCTGAAACCTACTGTACGCTCCCTGTGTTGGATCATTTTTGCCTTATTTCTTTATTCCAAAAGTTTTCAGTCTAAGTCCTCATGAGTCCATCAAGATTCTCATAGCTGTTCCAAAATATTGTTGCTTTGTTTCGAGTTTCTATGATCCTATTTTAACATATTGGCCTCGTTGATTAGCTATCATTATGTATGAGCAAATATAAATGGAGGCAAAATGTTTGGATGAGAAAGTTTGTGGTGTCTTGCATTACGACTGAACAATTCAAAATTTTTATGTAGTCAGTTAAGCAAACTTTTTTTCCCAAAGTTACTCATAGCTTTAACTCGTTGAGGAGACTTTTTCTTTTGAAATGGCTAAGGACAAGTATAAAACACTATCTATCTTTTTCCTCTCCCTGCAGCAGTAGTCCCTCACTTTAGTCACTGTACCACTGCAACTGCTTTTCCTGCACATGTGGTTCAGAACATCTTACAAGTGCTCTGAGACTCTTGAAGTACCTCAGCACCCCTGCTGCAAACTAAGTCCTGCTTCCCTGTGTACACACACATAATACTTTGTGAAAGTCCTGACTGCGTCTGTATTATTGTATACACTGTCATTTGCAGAGTGATAATTTGCTCTCAGAATCTCCAACATTCATCAGATCATAAATTCATACAAACATATCTCCTCTTGAGACCTCCAGAACTACTGTTGTGAGAAAGAAGTGGATTTTTGCTGTTGCTGAAGAAAAGACTGTCAGAGGTCGCTTAACCAGTATGATAAGTTCCAGTTCAGATTTTTTTAACACGGTACAGATATCACACTTTCTTCATTTGTGACTTTTCTTCAAAAGCTTGAAATACAGACTGTTCTGTTTTGCAATGTCTGTGTCTCAGTGGCAGAAGACACCTTTGTTCAGATTAAAATCTCAACAAACTTCAGTATTTTATGGTTCCAAACTCAAAATGGTAAAAATCTCATTTCTCAAATATTCTAATAACTGAATTCTATTAAATCTCAGATATGAAACATGTATCCACATCTTCAATGTTTTCAAAACTAGGGCAGCAATGTTGAAGAAGATTGAAATACATAAAGTGAAACATATGTAGTTTCCTACAAGGTTAATAGACAATTCTGACTTTAAAAAAGAGAAGCAAGAAAAAGAAGATGGAACAAAAGAATTAGACATTGCATATGGTGTTTGAACAGGTAAACAAATATAAACAAGCTCACAATTTTATATATAAAAGAGAAAAATATATGACCCATGCTGATCACACTGGTTGATTGTTACCTATCACACAAGGGATCTTTTCCTAGTTACAGTGAAAGGTATTCAGACAACTTTGTCACAGAATATGACATTTCAGTTGTGGGTTTCACACAGGCTTGTCAGCCAATGCACATTAGAGTAGTTTGGGGTTTTTTTTCCTCTTCTTTTTTTTTTCTCCTTTCTTCCTTAAAAAGAATAACACACCAATTCCTAAGTAGTTCACTTTCATCATACAGGATTTTATAAGGTCTCTCAGTTTGAACCTGATTTTAATATGAAATATATTAACTGCTATTCTATAATAACATTTGCACAATTAAATCTTGGGGCAAGAGATTTTGTTGGGGTTTATTATTATTATTTATTATTATTATTATTATTATTCTACAAAGATTCCTCTGCTCATTTCCACTCTTTACAGACAACTTTTTTAAAACAAACAAACAAACAAACAAACAAACGAACAAAGGAACATTACTTATGAGTTGAATTGAATATTCTGTAGAAACAAGGCATGGGACAATTTCAAAATGAAAAAGTTTTGAGTTCTGGGCTTTAGGAGAGCAGACTTTGATGCTGCTACTGACCTGCTTGGTATAGTCATATGTGATGCGACCCTGGAGGTAAGAGGCCCTGGGAAAGCTGGCAGGTATTCAAGGAACACCACCTCCAAACTCAAGGGCAGTCCATCATGACATGCAGGATGTCAGGCAAGATGCCCGGAGGACTTCATGGACAAACAAGGAGCCCCTGGGGAAACTCGAACCAAAAAAGGAAGCATTCAGAAGGTGGATGAGTTGCCTCCAAAGAATACAGAGTCTGCCTAAGCACACAAACACAGTTAGGAAGCCAAGCCTCAGGAAGACCAGAGTACCCCTCCTTCTTGATATTCAAAAACTATCTGAACATGGGCAACTGACTGCAGGCCTTCCTGCTTTAGCACAGGGGTTGGACCAAGTGACCTTCAAAGGTCCCTTTCAATCTCAATCATTGTGGGATTTTTAATTTGAAAGTCCATTATTTGGCTATGCGAGGACATAAAAAAAGAAAGTGCTTTTTTTCCCCAAAAAAATACTCAGTGAGCTTCTGCCAGTGTTAGTAGCAATTTTCTTTCCTGTTTCAGCTGTAGCATCATGCAGTGCCACATGAAACTAGATCTGATGTTTTCCCTAAGTAGATGGCCACGTATTTCTACACTATCCGAGGTCAAAACAAGAGGCAAATTTCAACTGTCTCTCAGTATTATTACTGCATACATTGTAGAGTTTCCCTCCTAAAGGACAGCTTAAATTTTTGCTTTCTACTTAAATTAAAACTCCACACCTCCTGAGACAGCTGCTCTTCCAATTCCTAAAACTCAGGCAAATGAATAAATCCTCAGCACTGAGGGCATATTAAACCATTAGAAGATAGAGTCAATCTGTGTATGTTGTTTTTTTTTCTCCTTCACTAGTATACAGGAAGAGGGAAAGTTTCAAACACAATTTCTAGAAGCAATTGTTTCACCTGATGGTCTCCTACACAAAGGAAACATACGTGGATTTTTTTTTTCTTTTATATATTTTTAATTGATTTCACAATTTCAATGAGTTGAATACAACTAAATCCACCTCACCTGATTTTAGAAACATTATGAGAGATATTTAAGATGGGTGTATCATACAAAGAAGTAGAATGAATCACAGAGTTGGTTATGTTAATCATTATCTAAATCTGGATTACTTGAATAGTCTCCTAAGTCATGGGATAAAACTCTGCAGATCCCTAGGCCCCCAAGAACTCAACAGGCTACTGTTTGGTGTATTACAGATAGATACATTAAAAGAATAAATTAGGAAAACATCAAAAGCAGTGTCTTGTAATTAAAAAAAGAAATATTATTAAGGCGGCCTGCCACTTCCCACTACATGTCAAGCAATAAAAATAGATAAAACTCAGAAGCCAGCAGCGTCCACAGAACTTAAAGTGAAGACTGCAGATTGCAGGAGAGAGGAGTACATAATTCATTCCAAGGCATGGTGCTTGCACAAAATGCTCCCACTGATCAGCTTGGGCTTCCCACCATGTGGTCTTCATTTTAGATAATGTTCTTAAGCCTCACAACAGGCTTGTGGCAGAAAGGAGGGTCCAGCAGGGGTTAAATGTTGCGCAGTATTTACGGGCAGTTAGCTGTGCCACGTTTAGGTACCTCCCGTGTAATCAGCCATTGCAGGATACAGCTTACTATCAAGGACCATATTGCACAGGCAGAGCTAAAAGTCTCTAATATGGCAAACACTACAGCTTCCAAAATGCTCTAACATGGTCCTGCCAAGTTCCTCCTGATAGTTTCACCATATTGCAGCAATTATGATACAAAATATAAAAAAAAAACCCAAAACAAAAAAAAAAAACAAATACACAAACAAATACAAACCCAAACCTTTTAAAGTGATATCTTTCTTTCCAAAGGAGAACTAAAATTTAGGATGGTACATGCAAAACTCTTGATGACTTAATTTGCTTCCCTTCCTTCTCTATGGGAAGATTTTGTTCCAAATCTGTACTCTCAAATTCCTGACACTTTTGCAGGTAACTTTTGCTTATACCTAGTCACTATCTGAGCTGCTTATCTTAGCACATGAGGTGGTAAAAGGAGAGAACACTAAGAGATCTGGAGCAGAGTGTGGCACAGCCATGGGAGTCTCACTGTTACTGGACAACAAAACTATTCCAGTGTCCTGTGGCTGTGGCCCTGCTAAAAGCTGATTTTAGCCAGGGAACATACTCTCAAGAGTGAAACTCTCCTTTCCATTTTGTTCCTTGCTGCTGTAACAGCCCTTTTCTAGAAAGACTTAATATAAAAGTTTTTAAAATTAAAACAAAAAAAAAAAGTCAGGTCAGCCTATCAATTAGTTATTTTAAATTTGCTTTCTGTGGCTTTGAGGGTGTTTTGCTGAGAGTAGCTAAGTTTTTCTCCTATTTTGCTGCTTAGGACAGTATCTTCTTATGTTTTTAAAAAGGAAGGATGATACGGCTTTCCTATCTGTGAACGGTCTTGTGTATCAGCTCTTTCCACTTTAACTTGGTAATCACGCCTGAGTTGTGGCATTCTAGAAAGACTGTCAATCAACTCAGCACCTAGCAAATGTGTTTGGTCTTATTCTTTTCAACCAGGACTGATGACTGTATGTTGTAGGATTTTGTCAATGGTTAAACGGTATTCACTGTGTTGTTAGTTTCGTAGGATCAGACAAATCAGAAATAAAGTAGCCAAATCAACATCACTTGCATCGTGAGATCAGAATGGCTCTCTGACAAGGAAGACATGAGCCCTCAAGTTGAGATAAATATAGGACTTTACCAAAAGGTCAGAATAATAATACGAAATAATTTCTCGAATGGTAGCAGTAGTTATTTGGAGATTTTTGCACTCAAAATTAGTTCAAAATAGGTTTATGGAAATACACTGTTATGGAAAAGGGATGCTTTACTGACTCTCTTGCTTGCTTTTTAAATGTGTGTTGCAATGGATTTGCTGTCCCAATGGACAGAAAACATTGTATAGCAAGCAGAAGTGTGAGAAGAATATAAAATTCTGTTCTTGTGGGATCATGGGCAGAAGTGATGGTGGAAGAAGATTTAACTCTAAGTTTGCAACAGTGGGTGGTAAATTTTCTCCTTTTTTTATACTACCAGCTGCTAATATCCACATTTTACTATGGAGAGCTACCTGTCTTTGTTGCCTCTGCAGAATTTTCATGCAAATTTTGCTGCAATGATTTCAGACAGCTGCATATTAATTACATGTCCTCTTTTAAATCCTTTTTAGAGTACTGAGGAGCTAAAATCAGAGTCCATTATGAGGACCTCCATTAAGCTACAATTGTGTTCTCTGGATGCTGTATGTTTTTTGTTCTTTTATTTTAGAACAAATCTTTCTCTGTTTTACTCTGGGGTTGTTGAATAACTTACACAACATGGTCCTGCCCCCACAGTGGTACTGCACATAGATAATCAATGATGATAAATAATTTTGGCACCATAGAGGTATACAAGAATAAAATCAAATGACACCTCATTTCTGGAGGGATTCCCAGATTCAAAATATTAATTAAATTTTCTTAATAAACAGTGTTTCTTCAAAGGAAAACATGCATTCTTTTTCTAGCTGACGTTAAGAGTTGACTTTTAATCAAGAGGTCGTAACATTTCAATCCTATTTTTTCCTGATGTACTACTCTGATTCTGAGTGTAAGGGGGTAAGTTCACAGAAATCACTGTAAGAAAGAAATTATGTTTAAAGGAAAGGTCTGTGAGGCACTCTTCATTGGTGTAGGTGTTAGTGACGTGGGTTGATTGCAGTGTAATAGAACTTCCTTGGGGTTATTTAATGTAATTACAAGACTAGGCCTGTTTTGAAACAGCATCTTACAAAAATGTCTATTGTTTGAACTACAGTAGTACAACATCCTTCCAAGCTTCGCTTGTACACTCCACAGTCCCTTTTTCACTGCTCGTGATTTAGATTTCAGCTTTTTCAATTATATGCAAATTACTACATTAGTAAAAGCTGTGCATTTTTGGCCACTGCAGATTCTAATCAAAGCTGGATACCAAGGGGCAGATTCTTCTCAACAGGACAGGTTAACTAAGGGACATTCAGATTCTTCGCTGCACCTGCATAGAATGAAATTTTTTATTTTTTTTTTTAACAATTCATTTTGGTTTAGTCCAATGCTTTGTTCAGCAAACAGACACATAAGTATTCCATTTGCTCTTTGTTAACCAAGTCAGAATGTTTAAGGCTTGTTTTTCTTTTTTTATTTGGTTAAATGCCATTTGATCAAAATTGTAAGAAAACATAGAAAGGGCACTGTTATAATCTCTAAAATCATGAAAAAAAATCAGAGACCCCTTCACAAAATGAACAGGGAAGAGAAGTAAGGACGTCTTTTATTCATTAAAGCCACTGTTATTTCAATAATCAAACTTGCAATGATTTGCAAGTGTTGCATCAAGACAGCTGAGGGAGTAATAAACAACAGCTGGAGGTTTTGGCAGAGACAAGAAAATCCTGCAGCTGTGTTATCAAATAGAAGGTAAGACAGAACTCCAATTTTTACAAGATTGTAAATATTTTCCTCTTCCCACCTTGCACACATTGGTTAAGGCTAAATAGTCTTTTATTTCCCCAATTCTCTAAGTACCTTTGTACATAAAATATTTCCTTTCTCCATATTAGTGTTTCCATAGCAAATAGGTAAATGCCAGCATCTCTTCTTATTGAAAAAATAGGCAATATTTTCCTTGTCATATAAATTTTGTCCAATAAATGTCTCATTTAATTAATGTACTAAGACTCAACCACTCTGACTTCTAGCTCAAACTAGAAGCCTACCTTAATGAAAGTGAGCAAAAGCAATAGCCAAACTATTCCAGTAAGTAAAACAAATCACGTATTTTTAGCTCAGGAATTGCAATAGTGACAAATTTACTACTTGACTTGGAAATTAAAGGCATACATCACATTCAAACTGACAGATAGTGTTTTACTACAGCATGTTATTCCAGAGGTTTTTCTTACTGTTTTCTTTACTTCTGTAAATACTGATTACAGAATGCAGAATGATTTAGGGAGGAAGGGACCTATCAAGATGTAGCCCAATTCCTCTGCTCAGACTTGGTCAGCCAAAGCAAGTTGCCCAGGATCCTGCCCTCTTGGGTTCTGAATATCTCCATGGGAGGATATCCACCATGACCTACCATGTAGGCCAGTCAGCAGATCTATTTGACAAGTGCTCGTTGTCATAAAAGTGAGAGCCTTCATCTTCCGCTGCATTTTTCATTTCACTTGCTGAAATTGCAATTTGAATAGAGAGGTTTGTCAGACAAGACCAGCATTCCGTTCATAGTCTATAAAATGTTTTTCAGATAGTAACACTGATAGACTTGTGAAATATAAAATAGTACCATACTGACTGTACGTCAGTATTCTGTGATATTCACTATTTTTGTGATAGAATTTATGGAATGTTTACCTATATCAAATGACAGTGATACTATATTCCTTGTAAATATGGAGAAACGAGTTTATTTACTATTCTCATGGCCACTAAAACTTCAAGAGGTATGGAAGGTCTAAAATGTGCTGGTTTAGCTGCAGAACAGTTACAGAAAGGAAAAGAAAAAGAATTACCTCATAAACTTCAAATATTACCTAAATAAACCATCTCAAGGGTTCTTTTTCTGTTCATATTGCTCTTGGTGGTTACAGTTAACAAAGCTGCAAATAGTACCCATGCCTTTGTGATGAGGATATCTGTGTGCTAAGAACCAGACTGAAATCTCCCTTTCCTTCTCTGAGAGGAGTGGTGCTTGAATGTTCACTCAGTTAGAACCAATAATCTCTCAGTCATAAAATACAATTTGCCTTTACAACCTAGAGAAGCACAAGCACACATTTTACACACCCTCAGCAGTAAAGGAAAGTAAATAGAACAAACAGAACAGGCTACTTCTTAGCATAGCTCTGAATAATTTGAAATGATTCATTTGACTCAGTTTTAGTGTGTCCTTGAGGAGCTAAGGGAGTTGACCTATCACATCTAGTTTCATTATGAGAACATCCTGTTTAGCTCTGTTTCTTCCACTTCCATCAACACTTTATACCTACAATGTCACTATGCCAAACCATCAGCCTCGTTTCTGGGGTTATATTTATGATAAAGGTGAGTTTGCACCTCTGCTGTTTTACTAATTGCTTTCTCCATTGAAATTATTTATTATTTTGCTTTTTCCACATCAAATATTTCCACATTATTCAGTGAAGCATTTAAATAATTTACTCATTAGGCCAAAGCCAC
>JAWWTY010000088.1:12485630-12531105 GCA_035222235.1 Margarornis squamiger
TCCTGGAGCCTCTACAAGAAAACAGGATGTGACTTGCAACTGGTAAAATGTAAATACAACAGCACAGAAACTACTGGTGAGAGGAAACAATCTTTTGAAAGAAATCAAGAAATCTTTCTTGATTTCATACATAAGTTACTTAAATTAATATAATTATATAAATGGGGAGGAAGGCAGGGAAGCAAAGGGAGTCATCTACGTAAAATATTTGATACAGGTTGTAACAAATTCATGCTATACCATCACCTGTCCCTAAGATCTATGGTTTACAACAACAGTAAACACCACATATACGTAAATGAGGTAAAAAGATACAGCAATTTTAAGTACCTTTTAAATTTAAATATTTTATATATACTCTTCAGCTTTAGAGCATCCAAATATATTATTAAAATTATCATTATATTAGTTTTGCTTACACCACAAGCCTTTGATAAGCTTAATCAACTGGAAATGCAATTCAATATCAAACTACGTGCATTTTGCTTTTGGTTGCTTTCTATTAGGTCTGGCTGAAAACATATGTCTTGGAATTTCTTGGAACATAGGGTCTTGACTCCTGAAATCCTTAACAAAAGTTTCCTGGAGGTGGAATTTTACTCACAGTATTTCATTATTCCCAGAAACAGCTAGGTTGTATCATCAGGCTTTATTTTATCACAGAAAGGCAAAATTTTCCAGCAGATTTATCAACAGAAGAAACAGATGACCCTGCCCATGGAAAAGAATGATAATATGATGCCAAGTCAGCACTCATGAAGAGGTCTTTGATAGTCACTGGAGCACAGCAATATTTTAGCACACAAATAAAGAGAACCACTTTTCCCCATGCTAAAATGCTTCAGTTGTGGAATATTAAATAAATGGCAGTCCTAGTTCCAGCAGAGTAACTGAACCTCAAAAACAAAAGCATATGTTCTCCTGCACTACTGAACAGCAGAACTAAAATCACTGCCAAAGCTTTTTGAAAACAAATTAGATATTCGAGGCTTGAATAGGTAAACTGTGCCCACCTCTTTGAGAACTGCCACAGAAAGCTTGGAGAGCAGTTTGTGCAAGCCACCAAATTTCAGGAGGAGGGGACCTGAGTGGTCACAGACTGCACTCCTCGTGCTCCCCAAAGAACATCTTTTCTTCTCAGGGCTCTGTCAGCCTCCCCCTGTTCAAACTGGTGAGAGGGCACTGCTGCCAAAGAAGTAACACTTAAAATGAAAATATATTTTGAAGGGGAAAAAAAGTACTCATGGAAGGAGTCAGCTCTTCCTTCTTTCCCTCCAGGGGAATGATGAGAATGAATGATGATATGAGTGCATAGTTAAACAAATAAAAGCGCTGTCAGGAAAACATAGCCAGATTTAAGCAATCCTGTGAGTTTCACAAGTAGATAATACAATAATAAGTGAATACATTAACACTGATATAATTTTTATCACTTAAATCTCAGAGCTGACCTTCTACAGCACTTATCATGTGATCTGCACCCACTGAACTCCACAGAACATAAGACTGTTTAAAAAACCTCAAGGTTTCAATGTTTATACGGCTGCTTTTAGATTCCTAATACACTGACACATGCATGTAACCACAGCAACAGTTACTTAGCAAACTAATAGTATTTTACTTAAATCTTTGTTCAAACAGATCAAAGAAATAAAAACATTGCAACTTTCCCTAGAATTTTGGTACTTTTATTCAAAGTGCTGTGGTCCAGAATGTTATCTGCTAAGCACCACATGTACTTTACATGGCATTAGACTAAACATTTAGGTTTGGTCACTCAATTTTTCTATAGTTAAGCTGTTTCATTCATTCTTTAATGGGATAAGCACATTTACTTAAAACCTTTAATCCCATCCTTGAGCTAGTTAAAACTAATTAAAAATTTGACATAAGTTTTATTCTGCAGAATTATTAAGGTTTTCTATCTTAAAATCCATTCCCCTATTTATCCCTGACACAGAGTTATTCTAATCACCAAGTGCAGATTCTTTTGATGACTGCAAACTGCTCTGAATTTCAATAGAATAAATAATCGCCACTGTCAAAAATAAATAGTTCATTATATTCAATAGGGCAAACTATGTTTCCAGTCAAAATTTGGTGAATCTGGACCGATGTACTGAATCTCAGAGTTGCACCACACTCATATTTGTAATGCAAAAATAAATTTTAGATTTAGATTTAGACTCTCTGAGTCTAGCTAGCTATATTTTTAGCATTGAAATCATTTAATTGTAATGTTTCCTTTCTTTTATGATCATGGTTTACCACAACACTTTTGGTCTATAATTGCATATAATATTTATTGTCTATTTCTATTCCCTATACCTGGCCAGTCCATTAAGCTGGGGTTATTAATTGCTCTGCTGATGTTGTGTAGGACAGTGATTTGCACATTATCTATGGTAAAAGGGATGTGAGAGCTTGGCATTCATTTCAAGTGATAACGTTTCTTAGAATTTGCGGAAACCATATGGATTCCTACCCAGAAAAAGGGACAAACATGGTTTGCAAAAATGTGTGTGGCTGGCTGAACAGTTCTTTCAATATTTCACCAGAAGTGGGAAAAAAATCATAAAAATAGGTCAGATACTTATCACTGTTATTACTTTCTGATATCATACGACAATAATAATCCATGCTATTAAAAAAAAAAAGGTAATTTGCAGTGAAATTAGCACTAAGAACAAAATAATATTTTAATTAATCTCAGTGATTGCAGATCTAGTATCACTGAAATAAATTCACTTTCTTACATTGTATGCACCTTATTTTTCATTGATATAGCTATAAAGCTTGTCAGAGAGTTCTCAGGAAAAAGAACCAACATATTAACATCATCATTAATACAGGGTTAATGGAATACCAATTGCCTCTATACACAACTCTGCTAAAATATTAATAAATGCACACATTTTGCATTAATGTTTCCAGCAACAGATCCCTAATGAGACTTTGTCAACAGAGGATTCCTGGGTTAGAAGGATTTATGCTGAGATGTTAAAGCAGTGATAGTGTAGATGTTGCATTTTTTTCTCACCTTATAGTATGTTGTCCACAATTTTTCACCAGTCTTACTTCCTCAATCACTAGATGAGCAGGACCAGCTCTATAAAAACTTTACTTCTACAACTAGCATAAATACTTTTTTAATTTAACCAAGAGGAATTGATGTAATTATTCTAATACTAATTCCAATAAAAAAACAGACCTTGTCTCTCCATGCACACACGTGTGCTCAGTACACACTTACTCACTGTCACATACCATATGAACAAAGGCAAACGTCTCCCAGCAGGAAGAGAACCACAGAAATCCCTCCCAAGGAATGCCTAAGCTACAATTCCCATCACTGTAACACTTACCCTTAGCAGTATTCATTTTCCACCCTCTCACTATATTTACTAACCAAGGATGAAGACGAGTTTTTAGCAGAGCCCATTGAACTAAAATGGTTTTCACCATGGACATGCAAGGGCATGTAGTGACAGAACAAGGAAGAGATAATGACTATAAACTGAAAGAAGGTAGGCTTAGATTAGGAAGAAATTCTTTACTGTGAGGCTGGCGAGGCCATGGCACAGGTTGCCCATCCCTAGAAATGTTCAAGGCCAGGCTGGATGGGCCTTTGAGCCACCTGGTCTAGCGGAAGGTGTCCCTGCCCATGGCAGAAGAGTTGGAACTGGGTGATCTTTAAGGTCCCTTCAAATCCTAACCATTCTGTTATTCTACACATTATTAAATTTGCTCAGTCTGCCCCACCAAATGGATATCCAATCTTAGTTCCATAAACAACAAGATATACTTGGAGAACAGGATTCTGTGCCAAGCATTGTGTGTACACAGCCAAACTGCAAACAGGCTGAAGATGAAAAATTAGGTGACTCAGGAGTATCTGTTACAAAGGACCAGTTACTAAATGTAAGTCAGGCATCAGCAACGAGGGAAACAGCCTCTTCCTTCTGAAAGCACCAAAACACAGTGTTACAGGAGCAGAGAAAAGACAGAAGTTAGCAAATCATGAATGGCTAGCCATTAAGAAAATGAAATTACTTCAATATTTTGAAGGAAATTTAATGTTAGATTACAGTGCGTTGGGTTGCAGTGTCATGGAACAATGAAGGCCAGCTGCTCTGCAAAGAATGGGGAGCCAGCAACTAGCCATGGCAACAACATAGGCAGGGACAGTGGCTTGGCCCTGTCTGCAGCCACCCTGCAGCTATTCCCACCTGGAATCTCTCTCCAAGGTCACTACTGGGAAGGGGCAACCTTCAGCTGCACTATCAGTGGCTGCCATATGGCTCTCAGCCCTAACATTTAAACCTCCAGGAGGGGGGATGCACTCAGGGCCCCCACAATTTCTGTGAAACTCACAGTACAATAGCTCCAACCAGCCTGATGCCAACTGTATTGAATGGGGCACCAAGAACAAGGAAGGAATCAGAAGTGCTGCAGGCTCAGAATTTGTTTCTACATGTCATAATTATCAGCTAATCTTTTTTATTAGTGATCATAGAGCTACCTTCTGACTCTTACAGATGATAAGAGGATACACTAAGATCTTCAGAGAAGAACAAAAAAAAGACTTCAAATATTCTTGAAAATCTTGTTCATGCAAGTGCAGAGGAGGAATTGTTTAGGCTTCATGGAAAATCTTGTCTGGGCTGCTCTGAATCATCCAAAATACAATTTTCAGATGGGAAAGTAAATAGTATTTGAGTCTTTGAATGTAAATTGCTGGCTAGTCATTTCCAGATGTTGTCATCCTCTATGATGCTACAGTAAAGTTGTTGAGACCACTGGTCATTCAACACGTGTATTTTTAATGTGAAACACACACACAGAAGCATAGCTTTAAGTATTTTTTTGTTCACACTTTGCCTAGCAATTTCTTTCCTTTTTCCATAGTTCCAATCTTTAGTATCAAACTTGATTCACTCCTTTTTGTTACAGAGTAAGTATGCTGGGTGGTTAAAATGTGCAAGTACATGCAAAATGTATAGCATTTTTAGCTTTTGAATTGTCTTTGCAACCCTGGAACCTTAAGAAGCAGTTGTACTTCATTTGCTTCAGTAGTGGATGGTTGTCTCATAAATTTTTCCGTCAGAGTGGCCTCTCTCCTCTAATGGACTGAAATGTGTCTTTTCAAATCCAAACAGTTGATGAATGAGACTCAAACATATAAAAGAACAGTAGCTGATGCACTGAAATGTGTGAATTTTCAGATCTAAGTTAAAGTCAGATGTTCTGACTAACAGAAACAGTAGTAAATACCCCCATTTCTGACTGCTTCTGTGTGTGACACGTGTAGGAAAGTACAGCATAGCTGAGGAGTTATGCTCATCTATCTGCACAGTCCTGGAAGCACAGCTGCTCCTTTCCTCATACTGCAGTCCTGAAGTCTGGGGAAATCAGACTGAGATTACAAGGGCTTTGAAGGGCCTGTCTGAGCTGAGTAATGAGCTGTATTGATCCTGGCTGGAAGGCTGCTGCACAGAGAAGTTACTGAGCAGTTTACCTGAGCAGGCAGGCAGGGGCTGCACTGTGCTGTGCTGCATTATGCTGCATGCACAGATTCTCCTCCATGCCTGCATTGTCCTGCAGATATCCCTTGGCCTTAGGATGAAATTAGCTAGCTAGTCATAGTGGAGCAGTTTGTAGGCATTTCCCACTTGGCTCCACCTGCATGTCCTTGACTTTATCTCAGAGCAGCGTGATCTCATGAAAACATCCTTTCTCCTAACAAAGAAAAGAGGTATTGGATTGTTCTCTTCTAATAAGATTCTGCAAGAGTTCTAAAGTTAATAATACTGAAAAATCATCCATGGAAAGCATCCATACACTGTGTCATTCCCTGAAAGGAAGTCTGTGTGCTGCTGCAAAAGTCACAGTCTCCAGCATCTGAAAGAATTTAAGATTACTCTATTTTTCCTGCTAATATTAACTTCATGACACAGTGTTTTAAACCAGTGGATTATGGAGACAGAGCACATTTCTTACTATAATCATAACAAATACCACTGTACATTACAGAAGTGTGGGACTGAGATCCATAGTGTTACCCAATCTATTGTGGACGACACTCAGCCCCCTCCAGCTTGAACCTAAAAGCTGGATGGCTTTTCCTGAGATGCAACTTGTTAGGTTTGATATAAGGGGTCCAGACTTGTATGACTTTGGCTATATGTTATTCCAAAACCAATTTAAATGTTACTGCACTCCATTCAGTACTTGTTTTTCCAAAAAGGATTCTCACAGGGCATTTCAAGTGTCTTTGGACAAGCTCTGCAGGTTTACTCTACTTCCTCTAATGCACCATGTGGTACAAAGACTAAGTAAAATAAAGTAATGAAAATCTATTAGAAGAAACAAAAAATAATCAACACCACAGGAGCTGGAATGTTATATTTAGCACCTAGAAGTGTTTGTGTTTCTTTCCAGCTGATATCATCTGATCTCTTTTTATCTTGCACCAATTCTTACCTTCTTGTCATCAACTCTGAAATCAAATTATTAAGGCATTTTCAATTATAAAAAAGAAATCAAGAAAACACATAGATACTTGGTGCAATGACTTTTAGTGTGAAGCTGTTGTTCCCTAAAGTGCTATTTACTGTTATGGCAGTCACTTCCTAATATAATTCCACACTGCCATGCATATTGTAAAGTGCCATAAAGCCTTCAGATTTTCACATTCAGTTCACCAGGAAGTCACCATTCAGAACCAAATGACAGAAAGAATACTCATGTTTTACCCATAAGTCACAAGTGTGACACATTAAGTGTTCAACATGCTTTTGTTAACAACTTCAAACATAACATATTTCTACCAATATGATGAACTTGAGCTATTTCAGATATAGCTCAGCCTGACTTGGAGTAGAGCAAATTACTGTATGCTTTACTGAAGTTCCCTGACTCCAACTCTGTAAGTATTTTTCTCTTTCTTCATTGTTTGCTATTCCAAAATAGGGGGAACAAATGGAGAGCCTTTTGATCTAAATACACAGGGTTTAATAAATGTGTGTGAAGACTGGATGATTCCGTGGATATATGAACCCAGGTAATAGGAAGGTCAGATAAATCAGTAGTCAAAACATTAAGACCACTATGCTAATCACACAGCAGACACAGATTTACTACAGTGTAATTTTTCCCCATAATATTATTTTGAATTAAACAATATAAACCTGTATATTATCTTATTAATTTTAGAGAGAATTTGTTCCCTCTAAAGCTGAGTATTCTGTATTTATCATTAATTAATTATTTTCCACAAGTTTTAGAAAAGTTGCCCATTGCATAAAAAAAAAAAAAAATTTGATTTTTTTTTTTATTCAAACCACTTGCAAACCTTGTTATCTGGCTGTAACCCACTAAGAATTTACAAGTGTGCTCCCTATCCATTTATTAAAATCATTACTGAATATATTAGTGTGGAACAGCACTCTGAAAACTCTTTTGGCCTGTCATTCCAAAGAGGCATGTCCATCCAGCAAGACAGAAAGCCCACAGTGGCAACAAGGTGAGTATATTTTTTGAACTAGCTGTGCACTCACATAACAGTAATCTCAGCTCTATATTTGTTTTTTAAAGTGCATAGGAAAGTGAAGAGTAGATAAAGCTTACTGAAGCTTATGATTGCTTCTCCATTGCTCATGAGCTCCCACATCCTGTCAAAATAGAAATTGAATTCAACTTCTATATTAAAAGAACCACAAGTGCTTCTTATCATCCCATTTACATACACACAGTTTACTATCTTATATCTTTCTGCAAGTAACTTTGGGCTCACTTTTCTGTTATTGCACACATCTCCATTCTCCCTTTTAAAAGTTATATTCTGTGCTTTCTCTTCTCTGGTTTCTTGGCATCATTCACCCTCCATGAATTCTTAGAAACCCATTGTTCCAGAAAATTCCTTAACAACTTAGTTAATCCTTTTTCAGGTTAACATGTTTTGCTGACTTAAAACTTGTTGGCTATTCTGGCCAACATCTTTGATTGCCTTGTGGCTTAAATTAACTGTATTGAGTCCAGGCAACATGAAACGTCATTTTTATAAATCCATCCTAAAATCTTATTTTATTACTTGGCATTTACATAAAAACTTTTTTTTTTTTTTTTTTAGGTCTTGAGCCATTCTTTTTTTCATATATTTACTCCTAATATTAATAAAAGATTTTGGTTTTTTTATGATCCTTTGCCAGTTACATTTTCCATTTTTCTGATTCTCTCTGCCCACGCTTCAGCTATCCTTTTATATTTATTTCTAGTACAAAATACTGATTTCTTGGCGTCATTGTTTCCCTCTTTTTCTCTGAGTTACAGATCTGTTTACACAATCTGGCAGGTGCTTGTTATACACGAACACTTAATGATTTATTGCTGAATTAGGGTTATTTTCTCTTGAGCTTTTATCATGCACTTTTACAGCAGTCTGGCAATAGTATGCAAACTTAAGGTTTTACCAGCTCTAAAATGTCCTGCTATCCATGTGAAGATGAAATAAAATGATGTGCACTTCAACAGTCACCATTTACCGTCACCTTTCACACTACTAGTAAATCTGGTTGAAGCTGACAACCAAAACATGCCCCACTTCTGTCATCTGTGGTCTTTAGATAAAAATAAGAGTTGATAACTGAGAATGTCAAACTTTTGCAGTTTGCTTCTTGGAGCTTTAAATCTGATAGTTTCTCTATAGGCTTCTCTTCCCATTGAAATTTCTTCCCAGCATCTCAGTGCCTAATGTAGATGATGTTTTGTTTGTAGGTTTTATCCAATTTCTCACTTCTGCTGTAAAGCCTGTGCACTTGCTTCACACTCTGACACAAATTTTCTCCTGATATTCCAGGATTAATGTCTTTTCTTCCATCCTTTCCAAAATACCTATTTTAGCCTAAATTCCACAGTATCAAATCACGCCTTCTAATTCACAAAAAAAGGCAAGCCAAACCAAACCAAAACCTGTCGCTCTCTTTCCATGTAGATTAAATTCTCATAATTTCAGCTTCTTTATTCTGTCTTCTTGCTGGTGGGTTTTGTTTTTCCCTCGTTTCTCTAGACACATTTAGAAGCTCTAATTTCCATCTGTGGCAAGTGCTCAGGCAAATCTGTTGATGCATAACATAATAGTTCCTCACCTATTTCTTACATTTTATGTCCATTCTGAAAACAGCATGCACTGCTATTTCCTTGGAAAATGCTCACACTGAGCAGTGTTATAGAAGAACATGAAGAGACTGCAACAAAATGCACTCTGTTTAAAATTTATGTGTCACAGAGTGCTTACTTGCCCATGAAGTCTAAAGGGGTTTTGCACATCTGAAGCCACATGTTTTCAGTACATTTCAGCATGTACAGAAAGGTTACCCAACCTAACAATGGAGTTAGACCCACAGGAGGAACTTGTATGGTTTCTCACTGAATGGAGCCCCACATCCTTGTTTATCTCAGGCTGCAATTAAATCAAAACTGTATGTTTTCATTATGTATCCTACAGGAAATCTATAAACATACCATACATACAGACCTGACTGATGTTTCAGAAAAATGAGTTTTCACTATGTCATAAGTAACTATTCCTTTTGAATTATCTTCACATTGCACTAATTTGATATCTATTTCTTTCATCCTTTTTCATGCTGAGTAATACTTCACCACAGAAATAACTACATTGCTACACTACTTAATGTCAAGAAAGAAAATTAGAATCAAACAGATTGTCATGAACCAACAAACATTTTAATTCTTCAATACTGATTTTCAAGCTCATAAAGAAAAAAATGCCTGCTCTTTGTGAACGTCAGCAAATAAAGGCATTTGAACAAAAATGTGATGTTAGATTGAACATGTATCACTTCTCTCTCAAAATGGAATTAATTCTTAGCTTTGTTTATTCAGCTTCATGTGTATCAAGGAGCAGGGAAGCATTCACTGTGGAAATGTGTTCAGCAATATTACTAATCTGAATAAATGTTTTTTTCCACTGCCAGAGACAGACATTTCTTCTCACATCAGGAAGATAATAAATAAAATGTATGTATGCATAGGATAGATAAGGGGGGCAGAAACACCTCTTCCAATTCAGTTGTTGAAGCCCTTTATATTTTAAACTCTGACACTCATTGCAGGGAATTTGATTAAGATTATAATGACAATCTCATTTTATTTCTTAAGTTCTAATTTAATGTTTAAAGATGAATACCGCCCTTATTTTCAGCATTACTGAGAGAGCAAAAAGAGTTTTTTTCAGATAGAAGGTGCATTGCACCAAATGCAATACCATTTTGCTGTTTGACTTATATACCTATATACACGATTTCAACTCTCAAACAATTTTTCATTTTTTGATTAAAAAAAAATACATCCAGAATTCATCTCTTTCTACATTGCAATAGTTTTGTACAACAGTACTTTGCAGTTACTCTCAATTTGTCCTAAAAGGCGATGCATGGTCACAGAAAACTTCAACCCAATCTTTTGATATTTGCTCTGAATTTTTACAAGATTTTCAGAGTCCCAAGAGAGGATTGAAAAAAAAAAAAAAAACAAAACACCAAAAAAACCCTCAACAACTTTAAAACACACCTTTGTTACTTGAAGGACTTATTTTTATACAGGACCTCACCAAAATTAAGAAACATAAAAGACATATTGACAACATGTTTATTACTAATTCAAATGGGAAAAAAAAAAAGAGGAAACTATTCACCACATGGGACACGTGCCTTTCAGTGAGTTAAGACTGTGTTTTGAGAGTTTCCTGTTTTTGCTTTGTTTTTAATTTGATTTATTTCATGCAAGTAACCCTCTTCTTGGCAATTTAGAACAGTCTCTTCTGGTTTCTCTCTCTCAATAGCTCATTTCTTTATCCACTTTGATGAAGACAGAGGATAGAAAAAGTACTTAAAACTCAAGAGTAAGAGAGGGTAATGCAATTAAAGGATATTTATGCATTATCTCTGCCTTAGTAGATAATTTTGTTCGAACAGTTTCACCTAGAAAAGAACAGAAAGTGGTGTCAGGCAAAATCAATGAAAGGCATCAGTAGCTACATGACTTACATTTAATTACTGCCTTTCTAGAAGGTAATACAACATGTGGCAGTCTACAATACAAGCTCTGTTAATTCCATGAAAACTAGCCATCAATCCCATTAGAAGTTCATCACTAGTTTTTTCAATTATCATTTGCCTAATACAATTAATACAGTTAAAATGATCTGTAAGGCCGAGGGCAGGAAAAAAAATAAGAACAACAGAACTAAACTAAGATTATAAATAATTGAAGAATATTTTAGTCATAAAAGACAAATTTGAAAATTATCTTTTCACAGAAAAAGCATAAACAAATTATAATTTATTATTCAATTTTTACACAGAATTAAAATGAGGGAAGTGTCATTCTTGAAAAGAAATTCCCAGTCAACTCCAAAGATAAAATGAAAATTTTACAGTAATGAAGCTCCTTATATTCAATCATTCTTTTAACAACATGTAACACCACGGAAGTGTACAATTTTTTACCCCAATGGAGTAATGGGAGATACAACCATTACAAGTAAATAGGAAAAATGCTTTTATTTCATGTCTACCAGCATATTAAAAAATACCTAACTGCAGACATAGCTGATAATCCTAAAGCATTAAAAAATAATTGCATAAATAAATGAAAAGGTAATAGAGTAATAAATATAAATTACACATAACAACATATAATATTTAATAATAAATTAAAAAAATTGTAAAATAGAAAAAAAATTGATATCTGAAGTCATATATCTCTGTGTTTTCATTTTCACACCCCCCTGAAGAGACAAGGGAAACTAACAGGGAAACTTTATAAACATTTAACATATTTAAGATTATTGATCCTGATCAATAATCTTACACTTTATATCCATTCCTCATAATCTGGGGCACACTCTGGAGCACCCCTGCACCCTTTCTCAGTCTGCAATTGCAAATACACCAAAGATTCCAAACAAAACAGTTAAAATGAATTAGCATATGCTCAGACAGCAGTATTTCTCCACAATAGAGACCCATTCTCAGATGCCAAATCTGGAGTTCACAAATCTAGTTTTTAAATATTTCCTTTTCATTAACTTTTGCCATTAACTATTGCCATGGACCACACAGAATGACTTTCAACCAGTACCACCCTACAATGAGTCAAAAATAAAGAATTCATCACTATGTTTCACTACAATGTTTTTCAGATTTGCTAGTTACTTATTAGGTGGATTAAGCATGAAGGAATCACGTTAGATGTAATGGGAACAAAAATGTCTCAGGATCAGAGAGGGAAGGTAATTTCATAAGAGATTTCCTTTACTGTATACAGAACTGTTTTGGATCTGACATCACTTTTTCTTTTGGATGAAAAAGGCCTAGGCTAACAATAAACAAATACATAACAAGATAGGATGCATATGGAGACATGAGAAGATGGCTGAGCCTCTGCACACAATAGCTTACAAAAACACAAAAAGAAAAAATACCAGCAGCAGAGGTACTACAAGGTATGTTCATGTATAGATAATTGGCAATTGTTTCTAAAATTAAAGGGTAGGTTATTTTCTTGTAGGGCTATACTGATTCATGGAAGCTGGTGCAAGGCGCCAGCAAAATGCACCAAAGGTATTAATTGCAGTGAGTGTACTTGTTGTTCAGTGGCCTCAGAGAGCAGAGGAAGGCATTTATCTTCCTTGGTAGGTATAAAAATAATAATGAAAAAGTTAAAAGCAATTAGAACAGGATGGTAATGGTACATTTGTGACAGATTTAACATACCTTTTATGATACCACTGAGGCAGTGCAGCTATTACAGATAGTATCAGTTCCAAAAGTGGCTCTTTGAAGATGTCTTCTGGAAGGTTAAAAAGGTAGTGTAGTTGCAGTTAATTAGGGGAAGACACTGCTTACAATGCATAGAATGGTGGTTTTGTTACTAGTTCTCCTTTTCAGAAATTGTGTTTTTCATAGACAATGATCTTCTACTTATTTTACTCTTTTTGGGGTTATATATATCTTGGGGTTATAGCATAAAATTGAGATTTTTCCTTTGTTTCATTTCACTACTCCTGTACCTACAGCAGTTAATCCTAACATATTCCGTGATTCCCAGAGGTGAAATCAGTAACACTGGGAGAAAAATAGTAAGGAAAGTAATGGAACAGAATATTCCCAATCTCCTCTCACAAAATGAGCAATAGCGAAACATATTATATTTGTTTTCCAGTAACTTTATTATCACCTGATGTTCTCCCCAGCAGTGTGAATAATTGTATAATGTCTTGATTAATGACAGCAATACATCCAAGGACCTTAGAGTGCTTTTAAGGTTAATGTTATGTAGCTACACATACACTAATAAAAAATAAAAAAAATTAAAAAAAAAAAAAAAAAAAAAAAGAAAAAAGGTGACATAATACACTTAATTTGTTTTGAAAAAAATCAGAAAAAAACCTCCATCACTACCACTAATTGCACCATATAAATGGCATTTGAAAAAGGCACATGTTAAGGATGTATCAACTAATAATTAAAATTTATACCTTCCTCTGCAGTTCTACAAAACAGCTGAACATGCAGTTCAGTGGAGCGGAGAAACCATTACCTTTTGTAAAGCCATCTTAGGAGACTGAGGTAATATAATAGAGAAAGGCAGGCTATATTTAAAGGCAGCTGCATAAAAGCAGTCTCATTCAACTGCAGACAACTTTTAAAGACCATGATTGATAGAAATTCAGCTGTTTATTCTGCTTCATTAATAGAGTCAAATTTCGATTGGACTCAGTGGTACATTTACATGCATAAAACAGATAATTACACACTAAACTGTCTGCTTCTTACATGCAATTACCCCTTCTATGTAAAAATGTGTAATTTTTACAAATTTATTGTATAGTTCATCAGCATTAGGCAAACACTGTTGTTCTGGTAATAAGACTGCAGAAGAATAAAAGGAAGAGCCCTTGTTTTAATGAACACCCTCTTCACTTAATCAGCCTTAGAATTTTTCTCCCCAGACTTGATTTCTGTATTTTTTGTTTGCAACTTCTCTCTTGCAATGGGAGAAGCCTCAGCTCCCCACCTCACTTCACACATCCCCTATTTTGATTATGTGGTTAATTGATAGACCAGGAAGAGCAGGACACAGATGCTTATGGCAGATGGCACACCAGATACGGAGAAACCATCATTTCTGTAAATCGTCAGTACTGAAAATGGCTCAGTGTACTTTATGACAATACTCTGTGCAGACACTCCAAAGTGATGGTGGAGAGGCAGTGGTCTACTGCCTAGAAAATAAAAATGATACTGCTTCAGGTTTGGGAGGTAAGGCAGCCAGGGAACACTGAGGAAAAGCCCCAGCCTCAGGAATCAGGTACCTCACTGAGGACAAACCAGTGCATGGGTCCTCTGTGTGAGACAAAGACTGGACAGGGAAGAGCTGGAGAATGGCTCTAGTTCTTTCCAGAAAAATCTCTGAATTTCTGTAATGTAAAGTATCACATCATGCTAGGGATTCATCACTGTAATAACTAAGGGTATGGGAAGAACCTGGTTTTCTTTGCAATATTTTACTCCAATCAGCTGTTGTACACTGCAAAAATCACCTCATTGTTTTTTTTTTATTGTGAAGAGGTGCCAAAGTGTATTTATTTGATGAGGGGAAATTGTTTATCAAAACTACCCCACAGACATAAAACACAGTCATCACCATGCACAGTGGAATTTAGAGGAATTTAGAGGTCCATTATGTGTCACCAGAATTAAGCAACTTCAATCTCAAATGCTCAGTGGTGTCATTTCAGAAAAACAGTTTTACTTGGGATATTGTGAAAAAGTCACCTGGAGTACAAGGGCTTATTTTAATTCATTTCCTATTGCAGCAAGAAGGAAATTACTACATAGACTGCCAGCTTGCAAAAAGCATTTCTCTGATCCAGGATATCCTAACTTACATTTTTTTTTGCCAGGTCTTCCCATGCATACTTAAAGCCCATTAATTCCCAGCTGGTATTCCCAAGTGCATACATATCAATAATGCAGCCTAGCTCAGCCTGCCAAAGTGCTCCAGTACTTTGTTGCAATCATTTCATTCATTTTTCACTTTTCCAGTCATCCATCTATCCAGACCAAAACATGCTATCAGGATATTGTGGAAGAGTGTCAATAACCTTGAAAAGGTGAGGAAAGTGGCATCCACTGCCTTCTCTTCCATAAATCCCATCTACTTAGCCTAGAAGGCAATCATGTTGGACCAGCACTATTTACTCTTGGTGAATCCATGCTGGCTCCTCCCAGTCACCTTCTCTTTGAAGCTCTTGAAAATATACTCCAAGCAGACAAACTGGAAGCTTCCCAGGGACCAAGGAGAGGCAAACTGATCTATTTTTTTGGTGGTTTTTTGAAGGTTGGTGAAAATTTACCCTTTTCCAGTTGCTGAGGACATCTGATTTCCAGAACCTTTGAAACTTTGGTATGAGCCGTGTACTCACAGCACTCTCTGACTGACCACGGGAGGAAATGGAGAAGCATGGTGTGCCCATGGGGCTCAGGGAATAACGTGTGTTGTGACTGACCACAGCTGTTGCAAAGAAGCTGGCTGTGTCTCAACACAAAGAAGACGAAAGAGTAATCTTTGTTTTACGTAAGCAGCTGCCAGGAGCTGGGTGGATCAAGTCTTGGTATAAATTTTTCTCCCTGAGTTCATTAAATGAATGTAAATGTCTCCCTGATTTAGCCAGACCAGCATAGGAGGAGTGAACATGTGCCTCAGTCCACTCTGGAGTATAGAACTCAGAAAACTAACAAAAGAATTCTGAAGACAGCAACAGGCTCAAGGAATTCTATAAATTTTTTACATAATATTTCTCCATAAATTAGAAGCCTACCACTAAAAAAAAAAAAAAAAGAAAAAAAAAAGGTAAGGTCTGGATTGAAAAGTAGACACATGCAAACAAGCTATTTTATTGCTCAAATTTAGAACAGACAAATTAATTTGAATATTAAATATTTTTTTCTTCAGGATTGTATGTAGGTTAACTTAAGATAAAACACTAAAATATACTCTGTAGAGAGTAAATCGTATTGTTAGCATGAGTTAGAATCATCTGTTAGGAATCTGCACTAATAGCAAATAGTGATTTCTAGGTAAGTTTTAGTTAGAAGAAGGATGGTTACTTATTATTAACTATAAGAGAAGTTGCCCTCAGTAACTTGCCAACATTATTTCATGATATTTTTTTTCCATTAACTAGGATTTGCAAACTGACTAGGCTGAGCTCAAAATAAGGTCATTATAGCAGAGACTTTTGAACACACACACACATATTCCATATTCTATCAAATTGGTAAAGTTGTAAAACCACAGCTTGTTTTTTAAAAAAATTTTTCAATATTTAAAACCAGATTTCATCATGCATGATCAATGACATTCATTTTTTAGATAAATGGGTTTGAATTTCAGCTGACAGATACACTGGAATTACTGTATGTCAATTTTTAGCAGATTAACAAATTTCAGCTCAGTAAGAGGTGGGGCACTCTTGCTTTGAGCTAAAGAAACTTACAATATTAATTTTGTGGAGCATGAACATATAAAACTATGCAATAATATAAAAAAAAAAATAGAAATCCAAGTGGAAAGGTGAATGTGGCATCTACAAATTCTTAGGATACACCACTAAATCAACACTAATGTGAACTGTTCCATGGCAAATATCCCTAGGTAAGAAAGATTTTTCTTGTGACTCACAGTGCAAGTGTTGTCCTTGCATTCCTTAGAAAAAAAAGTAGAATCAAAATAGCTTTCAGGGAAGAACAGAGACTTTTACAAATGAGGGGAAAACACAAAGCCACTTTGCTGGTTTTACGGAAATGACAAAGGGTCGTGTCCCTACAAAAGCCAGGGCTAGTGGATTTGCACAGCCACCAATCCTCTCAAATTGTTCCAGCCTGTCCTCCAATGCCTCACAACCCATCACAGAAAACCAGTAAAAAAGTAGAGAGCACAGGACCTCAATTCTACCTACATCAGGTAGTAAATAATTGCCATTAGTATCAGACTTAGGTAAAAACAGGTAATAGGAAGAAAAGTGGAACAATTTAGGGATATGAGTATTAAATACTCTCATTTTGAGATTGTTTCCAGACTAAGCATGCATCCCAGTGCAGGAAAACTCATAATCAAATCTACATTTGGATCAAAAAAATAGGGGAATAAAATGCATCTTTTTGTTTTATTTCCACCTATGTTAGAAAATGAGAACATTATGAGGGAATAGAAGTAAAAGAAAATTGGTACATTGCTGTATATTATGCATATTCTGAACATTAAGACTTTTAAAGAAGATTTTTAAAATGGAAAAATGTTTTGTTCTTGAGTGAGAGTGAAAAGACTAACACTGTGAAATGAAATACATTACAAAAAATTACACACACACACACACAGAAAATAGCTTCATAGCTCAGTAGCAACACATATGTGTTTGTATATATATATAAAAACTTACCAAGCCATTTTCAGCTAACACTTCTTTTGGACCTAGGACTCCAGAACCAGGACATAGATGGCTTCCTGGCAATAATTTTCAGTTAAACTTGGGTGAAATAAGTGTCAGGAAATCAGTAATTTAGTAATTGCTCTATGGTCTTCTGACTTTTGATTAACTTGAGAGCTAGAATGGGAATTCCAGCTATTTTATTTAGCCAAGCAACTAAGAAGTCCTTATTAAATCAATGCTTACTAAAGCCCTGTCTTGAAACGTATTACTATACAAAGTCTTTGTTATTTTGTTTTGTGGTTAAATTTCAGATGTTTTGACAGGTAGATACTTTGGTGGACTTGGGGATTTTTCCTGAGTAAGGTATGCAGATCATGGTGCTTTGTAATAACATTTGAGCTACAAGTTCAAATTATATAAAGTGCCAGATAGAACGGCATTTTAACCAGAAAATGTTTAGAACAATTCCCCAGAACAGCAGGGGTGGCATCCAGCCATGATCAACAACTTCCTTGCTCAGACTCTTTGCTGGAATGAGAATATTGTGCAGCTTCATCTTGCCCTGTTACGCTGATATTTATTGCATTAGATGATTCTCCTTTTCCCAAGCAATCACTGTGTTATTGCTCCTTCCATCTTAAATTCATTTTTCATTGCTGCTGAGTTTATCTTCTAGCTCAGTGTTTCAGATATAAAAGCAGAAGGCTTTTTTAGGTCCTTTTTTTTAGAATGAGAAATTCTTTCTAAGGCAGATTCTAATGCTTTTTCACATTGTTAGAGAATCACTTGGATGCCACAGTGGCAGAGTGAGTGGACCAGAACACAGACAAAGGACAGATCGTGCTCCCATTCTCCCTCTCCACATGCCATAGAACAGTCTTCCCAAGTACTGACAGAAAAGTCTTAGAGAGAAGAGCAAGAATTTATCAATTACAAGGTAGTAGACTCACAGACAAGACACTTATAAATGTGTTACATTACTATTAGGGGAGGAGTCCAGGACTGTGAATGCACTGTTCTTTAGTTTTCTCTACTAAGAAAAAGGATCCATAGCATTCCCTTACTTGGATTTTAGGAATGAAGCAGGTTTTAGTTATTACTTTGTGTTCTTACTTTTTCATTCCAGTAAAACTACTAATGGCCTGAGCAGTCTGAAAATACATTTCTTAGCATTCTACTTCCATTGTTTATAACTGATATTTTTTAATACCTCAGTAGAGAAGCTGGCATTCAGTTGATATTAAAAGGTAAAATTACGATTCTAAATGTCAAAAAATACACGGAAATCAACTACTATCTAATACAGGAGATAGAAACATGAAAGAATAAAGTTCCCCAAACCTGCAGCATGTCCTCTTCCATTCCATTCCCTTATCTTACCCACTACTGCCCTATAGACAACTTATCCCTTTCAGTATGAAATGTAAGAGGACAACATACAAAAGCCCTATATAACTATAGCTCTGCATGTTATATTTGCATCTCACTAAACTCTTACATGGCAGATGTGGATTTATGAAAATTTGCACTTATGCGCAATACTATGTGTAAAAGGAAAAGTTCTCTGTGTATTAGTGCAATCATAATCCTTTCAGCCATTAGGGAAGATGTCACACTGCAGTTGAAGGTTAAGGGCTAACTTGCTTCTTGTATCATTTCACTTCATAGAAAGCAAACAGATTTCATAATGGGAAAAAACCTGGGATAAGAGTGGGCTGGGATAAGGGCTAACCATTCCACAGAGAGTTTCAGGTTCTAGTATAGAAATGCTAGAAAGTGCTGTGGACTGACAATGGGGACCCTATGTGTCAGAGGCTGAGCAATCTGTAATCTGTGCCTTTTTGTTCTTCTGCCTTTTCTTCACTGCTAACAGAGAGAAAACCCACCAAGTTAATGCATTGGACTTTCATCCAAAGGCCCTCTGCTTTGTTTAATACATGTAGCATTAAGCCCACCTGAGTTCCAGGTTTGACAATTTCTGTTGCAAAAACTTGAAATATTTTCTCTTAGGTAACCAGGCTTCCTGGCTTCTCTGCAGGGGAAACAAAGAGGTGGCTTTGTCTGCAATTCATTCCTGCTGTGTTTATTACTGATGTAGACCCTTCACTTCCCATCTCTTTTAGAATTAGAGTTCTCATGCATTGCTGTACTTTGCTGTTAGCATCAAAACCAAAATATAATCCTATTAACCTAGAAGGAAAAGTGCAAGCAGATATTTCCTCATGACACAGTTTGTTCACTCAGCACTTCACAACACTGAAAATAACTGAATGCAGACTTCTGGTTTGCTTACCTTTCCCTGACTATTTCCTTTAGAGATTCTTTTGATTAATTTCATGTCATCAACCAGAATATAACATAGATAAATTGAAACTCATGTTTCAATTAGAAATTTCCTGCTTGTCCACAATCAAATTCTTTACAGAAATTTTTATGAGTAGCGAAAAAACAATACAAGACCCATTCTTTTGGCATAAAATAATATCTGGTTAATTTAATATGTTGCTATTTGTCTCTCAAGACTACGGCAACGATTATTTTGCAGATGCACCATGCTCCATTATTTACTTCCCCTACACAATCCAATATGTGAAATTCCCATTCTTGTTAAGAGAAAATTGAATCAAAATGTCAATATACTGCCCTTTAGTAATATTACAAAAGATTTCTGTACTTCTCAGAAGGTTAATTCTGCTAGCAGATGCACAGAAATGTGATCTCTCTGTGCAAGGCTTTGTAAAAAATAAATAAACAAAAAGGCCACAAATATATTGAATACATATCCTGACATTTATTACATACTCCTCTGCAACTCTACCTCCTCCCCTTTCCCCTTCACAGCCCAAAGCAAGATTCACGATGGAGTTAATGGAATCTTCAGGAGTCATGGAGACAAAGTCTGCAGTAGAGTAAAGCTTCTTCTTCAAAACAAATAAATCTGTTTCTGCAAACCCCTTCAAATTTGATTTCAGTCTGCACGAAAGACACAGAAAACTACATGCCAATAAAAAAGTGTAAAACAAATTCCTTTTAGTGTCTGATAAAATGGAAGAGAAAGAATGACAAAGAAAGAAGGAGAATTATCAACTAGATGCATTCATTGGCCAGACCTCACAATTTCCCACAGAATTCCTCTTGTGAATATATTTGTTTCTGCAATAATTTAAAATATAAGGTCATGTCGTTTACAAGGAAGTTTGTTCAGTGTTGTGGTTCTCAGCATTTTTTGAAGAATTGGAACATTTTAATGTCAGAACTGTCCTTACAAAAATGCCTTGGAAATAATTTTGTCACAACTTTCTTTTCGAAGTCCTCATCTACATGAGAGATAAAAGTATCTTTTATGTACTGAAAAGTTGCTAATACACAGACTATTTTTGATGCTTAATACATTTATTCATGCACTAGGTATTTTATTCCCTAGCTCTTTCCCCTCTTCTTATCTCCCATAATTTACTTAAAATAGAAATGGTGGAATCAATTCAGTTCTTAATCTAAGTGACATTTAAACAGGGTGGAAATATGCTCTCTATATTATGTTCCTGAAACTATGAATTTGCTGCTCCTTATATCTGCCTTATCTTGTCCTTTGTATCCAATTTTGCTGGATTTAACACTAAATTTTTAGTCTTTCTGTTGAATAATTTGTGCAGGCATATAAAGGTAGCTGTATTAACTGTGAAGTGTAAGACAAGCCACACCTGTGTTCAGTGACTGAACATTTGTCACTAGAATTAAACTTCTGCTTTTGACTGTGTCATTTTAGCAGTGTTAAGTTAATGTTTAAAAAAACCAGGGTCACCAATAAGCAAATGTCAGTTGATATATTTCAAAACCCAAACCACACACTGCAGATAAACCGTGGCAAATTCCTTTTCCTGGATTCATTCGTTTCAAGGTGAGGGAAAACAAATGAACTCTGACCTTCTCTGTCACAGAGTCCTAAAGTTCGTGTGGTCTTGTGTCTTCCACTGGCCCATATTATTACTCTGAACTACTTTGTGCTTATAGCCTCTAACCTCACATATGGATTTGCAGAGGACCACTGGCTGAGCTTAATCACTAGTTAAAACAACAGCTGCAGTCTCCTCAGAACACTCGGCAGAAATCAGAACAGAGCTGGAGACCTCTTGTTTTTCTGGTTTTGGGTTGGTTTTTTTTTTTCTTTCTTTTACGTATGAATGCAGCTTTTTTGGAGCTTGTTTAGCAGCAAGAAAGTCAAGTGATTTTACACTCGGTATTCTCAGTGACGTTCAACATAATTATATTGCAACTTCTTGTCAGTTCAAGTATTCAGATTTTAAACACCATGCAAAGATAAATATCACACTCTACTGTTTAATATTTTTATCAATGAGAGAGATGATGGGATCGAGTGTACCCTTAGGAAATTTGCAGTAGACACCAAGGTGAGTGGTGTGGCTGATGCCCCTTAGGGTGGGATGTCATCCAGGGAGAACTGGACCAGCTCAAGAAGTGGGGTTGAGGGAGGTGATTCTGTCCCTCTGTTCCACTCTCATTTAGATTCCACCTGCAGTATTGTGTCCACCTATGGAGTCCTCAGCACAAGCAGGATGTGGGCTTTTTGAAGCTAGTCTAGAGGAGGGCCATGAAGATGATCACAGGGCTGGAACACTCCTAAGACAGACTGAGAGAGTTGGGGTTGTTCAGCCCAGGGAAGAGAAGGCTTTGGAGAGGCCTCACTGTGGCTTTTCAGTACTTAGAGGAGGCCTACAAGATGGGGACAAACATTTTAGACTGGACAGGAGAGGACAAACCCCATCCCTGGAAAAAAAATCAAGGTCAGGACAGGGCTCTGAACAACCTAATAGTTGAGGACGTCCCTGCTCTGTGCAGGACCATATGGACTTTGAAGGTCTCTTTCCCAAACTATTCAGTGATTCAATGTTGCACTAAGTTATGCTATGTAGACATAGGCTAGGGTGTAAGGAAAAGCTTATTTCTTTACACGGGATGCTCTTTAGCAAGAAGCAGTCTATTATTGCTGTAAAATAAATTCCCTGAATAAGGGAAATAATTCACATAAATACTAGGGTATTTATTGCCTAACCAAAATAACTCAGTTGTGCTAAAAAGACATTCAAGCCTTTGTCATCAAGGTTTATAAAACATCAATCTGTATGATAATTCAAACACAAACTGCACAGGGAGAATTGGCTCCCAATGTACCTTTCAGCATGACTGTGGCAGAGGAAAACAGAATGCG
The DNA here is from genome assembly GCA_035222235.1 of Margarornis squamiger. NCBI lineage: Eukaryota > Metazoa > Chordata > Aves > Passeriformes > Furnariidae > Margarornis > Margarornis squamiger. Next base: position 12,508,379 of record JAWWTY010000088.1, read on the forward strand.
ACACGACTAATGAAGACATTAAGTGTGAAGCTGGGCTCTTTCTACTAGAATTTTTTTTAGGTTTTAGACAGAAGAAAATCTGCAGCGTGGTACTGTAAGCGTGTTACTTACACAAACCATGGTATGTGAACAAAATTTTGGGTTTGATTCAAACAAAGCATTGTAATTGAGGCTATCACTTCTATGAACATGCTGTTACTGAAGCATCACTTACTTTCTCACAAAAGCCAGTATCCACACAGCACCACAAATAAGTATGCATGGTAACAATCATTATTGGTACCTTTCACTAAAAATATTAAATAATTGTAACATAACATCTAACAAATTAAAATAATTAATAAACAAAATGCTAAGTGAGAACGGAACATCAAGATGTGATACTTTACTAACCTAGGGAAGAGAAGTGTCATACGTATATGCAGAGGGCAGGAAGTGAAATAACTCACCTGAAAAAGATGAAAATCAGTTTATTAATTGCTGTGACACAATGGATCTGAAAAAAAATGAAATAGAGTGGTCAAAAGGGAGAATGAGAAAATGCTTGAGACACAGCACTTTCATTAGGACACAGGACAGGGCAACTGTAATGGAAACAACTGATTACTACTCATCCAAATTTATTGGGAAATTGAAAAATTAACTCTAAAAGCCTACCAAGTAACCATCAAGATCAAAACACATGAAGCACCTCCTTCCCCGCCTTCCTCCCTGACCCTGGTGTCTGCAGAGCTATTTCTCTCTCATATTTTCACTCCTCTCTCATGTTTGCTGCTGCACAGAAGTATTTCCTCCTTCTTAGATCTAGTGTTGCTGTGCTGTCACCATTGCTGATGGGCTCAGCCTGAGACAGTGACGGGCCATCTTAGAGCCATCTGGCATTGGCTCTGTCAGACTTTGTGGAAGCTTCTGGCATCTTCTCACAAAAGACAGCCCTGTAGCAAACCTTGCCACTCGAAAACACTAGAATTCTCCTTCCTTTTTCCCTTCATACAAGCCCACTGTGCTCAGACAACACAGTTTTCTCTCCAAAATTAACTGATTCACTCTCCTGGCCAAGCCATTGCTGTGGCCTTCTCTAAAATGTCATCTGCTGCTCTCCAGCTGAATGATATTAGTTAAAACAGCTTGTCGCTGCATCTGTTTGGGCAGGAAAACAAACACAAATACGAGTGTTTAATTGAAAATGCGCCCCATTAAACCGAAACAGAAAGGTTATGCATAAGAAATAATGCAAAACATTACATGAAAGACATAGACCTTGAAGAGCTGCAGTCATGGGAGGTTAAGGTAACTTTCTGTTTCTACAGTTGCTTTAATTTACCTTCAAGCAACAAGTTCTGGCTTTTGAACACAGGAAACATATTAATGATCAAAACAGTTCACTTATCTGTTCGATTCAAGTACTATATTAATGAAGGTATAGTAATTAGGCGTTAGATTAGATCATTCTCCTTTCCAAAACAATCCTTTTTGTAGATGCAAACACCAAAACTTTCATACAGCTCAGATACAATTACTCTGTTTCAATTTTCAGTTTTCAACTGTGAAGGAAGATAAATAAAAATTAAACCACAAAAACACTGTTGGCTACTCCCAACTTTGATAGATAGGATGGTAAAGTTCAGGTTATGACTCAAGTCTTGTGCAACAACAGCAAACATACCTTCATTTCTGTCCTAAAATTACATATACACATATCAATTTATACTGCAAAGTTAAAATAGTTTTCAAATAACAAGGTAATTAAATTCTTAATACCTGATGGAAAAAGGAAATGTCAATTTCTTTATATTTATTTTTATTTCAGTTTCAAAAAGGAATTATCTCTTCTAAATATAATTTATTAAATTTTTACATTCAATATTTCCATTATTCTTGTTCATCTGTTTCTGTGCACATTTTTAGGCAGTAGGCAGTAAAGATCCCTTGTCCTAGAAACTGGGGAGAAAAGATAACAAAACAAAATCCATACTCTACAGTGGTCATACAGAAACAAATGAGTTACTATCAAGAATCTCAGCCAAAAGAAAATTTTCAAAGAGTAACAGAAAAATTGGTCACATCAGTTAGTTAGAAAATTAAAAGACTGAATTCCCTGTTTCCTCTGGTCCAGAGTCACAATGAATACAATGTAAAAATTGAACTAGGATTTACATAAATTCTAAAAAACTGAGACATTATCCCATGATCTTCTTGCAGAATCACAGAACTGGTGGGGTGAAAAGGGACCTGTGGGATTTTAATTTTACCTCGCAGTATTTCCTGATGTTCATATGAAAGCTGCTGTGTTCCAGTTTATGCCCACTGTGGTTTAACAGCTGAATACCAGGCAGATGCTCACTCACTTCTACACCCCTGCACCTGGTGGTGTGGGGAGCAGAATCAGAAAACAAAAACCAAAACTCATGTGTGGAGATGACAACCACTGAATAACTGAACTAAACTAAATTATAATTATTGCAATAGTAGTGATAAAATAATAGTAATAATGATGCAAAAAAGAAAATAAAGAGGAATGAATCCCAAGAAAAGTGATGCACAATACAATTGCTCACCATCGCCTGACTGATGCCCGGCCAGTCCCTCAGGAATGATGGACCCCTCCCAGCCAACTCCCTCCCATTTATGTACTGGGCGTGACACCATGGTATGGAATATCCCCCTGGAATTAACTCTATTCCAGATGAAACTAGGACAGTGCCTGCTGCACTGAAAAGAGCCTGGCTCCCTCTTCTTTACACGTCCCTTCATGTACTTATATACAGCAATAAGATCCCCATGAGTTTCTTTCTTCCAGGCTGACCATTCCCAGCTCTCAGCCTTTCCTCAGATGCAGGGTGCTCCAGCACCCTAATGATCCTTGTGACCCACTATTGAACTCCCTCCAGAGTGTTCATGGGTGCTGGGGAGCCTGGAACTGGACCCAGCAGTCCAGGTGGTATCACCAGTTCTGAGCAGAAGGGAAGGATCTTCTCTCTCATGTTGTTTAACCCTATTATTCTGTAATATTAACAGAAAGCATGTACAACAAACCAAAATTAAAAGAGTTTCAAGTAATGCTGCAGTAATGAAGCACACAAAAATAAATATCCATAATTTCTTCCGCCATATATTGAAAGGTATGGAGTCCCAGTGCATCCAGTTCAACAAAAAACTTGAAATTCTGTGATGGCATTTGTAAAACTGGTAGCTTTGATAAAACCCCACCAAATGTTTCTACAACCCCCATTTAAAGACATGGTCTGTATTTTTATCCTGTTTATGTTCCAGACACTTTGTCACCTTGAGAAGAGTGACTGTTTACGAAAACAGTAACTTGTATAAAATGTATAGACACTTCATTGCACTTCACAGCCAAAAAGCCTTCAATAGAAAAATTTCATTGCCACTTCTGAACCCAATATTGAAAAGAATAAACCTACTGCCTGGAATACCTGACTTAAAAATAGAATAAGCTGCGATGTAGTTATTAGACACAGAAAGAAGCTGAATTTTCCCCAAGCACATTTGAAAGGGTACTATAAGACGTGGTGCAGTTTCTACTTTTCTAATTTACAAAGAAGTATTCATGCATAGTACTAAAAAGACCCAGAAAATTGCCTTCACTTTTTTACTTCATTGCAATTAGCACTGGGAACACTAGTAGGAGCACATGGGTTTTTCAAATTACCACTGATAATGTCTAGTAATTTGTACCTGAGATCTTGCATGTCACTTATGAAACCAGTCACTGAATAGCTCTTACTGAATAGCAGTTGTGATGGAAAGCTTGTATTTTTCAGGGCACAAAGCTAAATATTTTTTGCCCTTGATAATAAAATTCAAATTGACTCCAGGTTTGAAGGAACAAATTTTTACAAAAAATCAATCAGAAAAGATGCAGATTTTTATTGTAGTCATATAAAAATTAGATTAAAAATAGAAATATGATTTTTAATGTTTAAAAGCAGCTAATAGCAGGAAAGTTTTCTTACATGGAATGCATTAACAGATGTAGAAATACTTAGAAATATTGATTGCTGAATTCACAGGACTTCATTCATGGTGACTGATACAGCAGAGCTTCAAATCAAAAGAAAGCTTATTAGAGGAAGTAAAACATGGGACAAGAATGGTACACAATGACAGGGCTGTTCTGAAAAAGTTAAATCAGATTCACACTCCACAGAGAAAAAAGTTCCTTCCATTACAAGTACACATAAGAATTACTTTTTGCAGATAACTGCAGTAAAGATGAAATACGAAACTATTATATTGATAATGGAGCATAAATGTTAGATTTTTAACTTTTTCCTTTTCAGCTTCAAAATCACAAGGAATGTAGGGATGTAGCCATAAAAACAACTTTAAGAGTATGTGCAAGTTTTTGCTCCCTCTCTGAATTTTGTCAAATAATAGTAGGTTCACAGGAACGCCCTTCATATGAATATGATGTGTTGCAAAGCTAAAGCAATGAAAGAGTTAATTACATTTCAGTTCATTGCCTGCCAGGGAGAAGATAAAGATGGAAATTTTCTAAATGCAATTCTTCTGCTCTCTCTACTGAAACTATGTACAGTATGTTGAGGACATCCAAGGACAGATATGATTGCTTCAGTGAAGCAGACTTTTCTAGCTATAACCCTCAACCAAAAAATATTTCATTAAAGAATTTCCCACTTACTGTGCATCATTATTCCTGTCAATGCACTTCCACAGAGGAAAGATGACAGTCATTCTAGGTGATATTGAGGCCAGTGATTTCCTGAATTGGTGATGAGATACTCTGAAGCTATGGCAGGGAATGCAACAGAATTTTGTCGTACTGCTCTTGCTGCACAGAAATGTCACACCAGGCACTACAGCACAAGAAAACCTTTTCTATCAGGCAAGCTTTATGGCCAATATCTTTTCACTTTTTAACACCTAGAATGCAGCAAAAAATAGATACAGCCACCCTAAATCTGCTCACATAAACTCTAAAAAGGGAAATGGCATTTTCATAAGCATGTCACAAGAGGAAAGGAGATTATAACACTTTCCGGGACACCCTTTAGCTACAGATATAGCATACAGCAGAATTTCAGATATTATCATTAAAGCCTGATGGTATTGAAGTTTATGGCTACATCTATGGTGCAACTTCTTTGGGTGGAATGCATTTGTATTGACTACTCCAGAGCTGAGGATACTATGGGACTTCAATAACTAATGTGGATTACCAGAAAATTCTACCTGAACCCCATTTATTGCATTTTCTTGTTGATTTACTGAGCCCAGTATAGTTCCCTGCTTATACAAACAGGGACAGGCACCTTCATTTTTTAGGAAAAAGAAGAATGCTGTAAGAGCTTTTATAACACACCACAGTAAATGTGAGAAAACATTAACTGTTGGTTGTCATAAATCCCCAGATGTCCTGTTTGGGTGCAAGGAGTTTATTAATGAGCTTAATCACTGTGCTGCGCATCTGGCATTCACTATGGTAACACTGCACTCTTTATTGAACAACCTCCAACAAAATACTTAATTGCCATTTTCCTGTGCAGCAAAAATAGAAAGTAGTACGATCGCTTGCAAGATGTATAGGAAAGAAAATGCTATATAACAAGAAAGCAAATACAAAAATAAGATAGCTTTACACTTTCTTAAGGATTTTTTAATGCTAAAACATTTTCAGCGACTTGTCAGAAAATAAAAGGTCTTATGGCCATAGTCCATAAGAGACATCTATATAACTGTAGAAAAACAGACATGAATATAATGTGCAAAATAATTTTTAAAGAAATTTTGTAAGTTTAATGCAAAATCTTGTTTCACATAAAAGATATAAGAGATTTAGAGTAGAAAACACAATACAGTAACCTTTTTAATTTCAATGGCATTACAATGTCACTTGAGTGTCTGGAGCAGTATGAGAGGTATCAGACCATAAGGTTAAGATATTTAACTTGCAAGCTAATAAAAGGCAATGACTTCTCACAGAGAAGTGCAGTAGCTGTTCCATCTTAAAGACCACAAATGGATTTTTCTTCTCCATTAAGACCACTGAAGCTGAGGTCGCTTATGAAAGCTTTTTTCCCAAATAAGAACCTCATTTCATAACTGTATTAAACATCTGTCTGGTAACAGCCATCAATAGCTAATTACACCAGTGAAGACTTGCTTTGAGTAACACTAGCAAAGAACTTAAGGCTTACTGTGAAAAACTGACATGTCAAGTAGCCAGTCCAGTTTGCCTTGTGTGTTTACCAGAGAAGAGAGTTTTATTCTTTCTTTTTTTTTTTTCTTTTGAATTTGGAACTAAAACAGCAGTTACAAGTAATAGTAATAAGAACTGGCTTAATGGTCTTTGCTGGCTGCTGTCTCAGAGAAATTGTTCTTATTATTTCTCAGGAAGAATTACTCCTTTTTGACATCATTATTGTTCTTTAATTCCAGTTCTGATCTACAGTTATGCTTTCAGACTGACCTAACTTTGTCATCTTTGGGATTATCATTTTCCCCTTGACTTACCCAAATATGAAAATGCAGTGGAAATTTACTGCAAATGACATCAGCAGGTACACATGCAGAAACAATCCATCCCAAGATTCCTCCTACTATTAAGAATTTATCGGGGGTTTTAAAACCTCAGAATTTCTTTTAAAGCTTCACTTTCATGATTAACATCATGTAGTAATAATAGTTTTAGTCTATGAGAGAGAAAAGCTAGATCACCGTAAGACAAGACTATCATCCTTGAAACATTATAGTGAATTCTTCTTTAATATTGGCAAGAGAGCAAATGAAACTCAGCACTGCATTACAGGTTTATCATGTCACACAGCAACTGATGTGAATGCCTTTAGCATGAAAAAAGAAGAAGCACCTTTTTACAGCTGTTGTGATCATACTCAGCTGGCAACTAAGCATCTGTATTTTCATATAGAGATTGCAGAGGGTGTTTTGCACTAAAATATGCAATAGTTCAAAACTTGACCAATATCTTTATGTTGTTAGATCCTACAGCTTGCAGATTTTAGAGAGGATATAAGCTGGGAGCCCTCACAGGAGTTTCTGTTAAAAGCCAAAGGGTTGGATTTGATCTATTTCCAGAGGACTAACACTTGTCACTTTCATGTATAGTCTGGAAATCATTCTTTCCAGACATGAGTTATCTTGAGACTTACAAAGAAACCAAAAAAACCAACCAACCAATCAACCAAACACCCCCCCCCAAAAAAAAAACAAACACAAAAGCCCCCAAAACAAAACAAACAAACAAGCAAAAGAGCCCACCAAACAAACAAAAAACCACCAAAAAACCCACCATATATTTCAGAGTGGTTAGTCTTCTGCTGCTTAGCAAAAGACAAGGTTACACCAAATACAAATTTCAATTTATCACCCAGAAATATCTTTGGGTATAGTTACTTTTCTTTTATCACATAACAAGTACAATGGCAAACTGCAATTATGAATTCACTCATCTACCAAATGTAGAAAAGCTATGTTCCCCTGTTAGAGTACTGACTCCTATTTGCCTCTAAAACCTCATTTTCAGAGGATGTCTGAAGTCCGGTTGTGATCCAGCACAAAAAAAATAAATCAGCAGAATTCAATTAATGCAAATGAAGTTACATTTGGCTAAATCAAATATATATACAGAGCATTTGAGCAAAAGACTGAAGAAGTGAGGGTGGGAGGGTATCAACTTTGCATCATTTAAAATCTCAGAAAGAAACTGTAACATTCCTTCTGGGCAAATATTCACAATTTTGCTAGGCAAGGATATTTTACCTGTGAATCTTCATACAGATACTGAAGGGAAGTTTTCCATCAGCTATCTGGAAAGAAAATATGCTTTTTCAGATGCTAGGCCATAAAATCAATTTGTTCATACTTGTTTATCTCATCATCTTCAGAGAACATAGCATTTACAGTCAACTTTTTTCTCATAATCTAGTTTTAGCTTATCTCATCTGGAAATTGAATGATGCCTTCAGTTTCATGCAGAATAAGAAATTAACTTATAAAACTGAACTTACTGAAATGAATGCTCACTCTCTTTCTTGGGAATGCCTCATTTCAACTTCCTGTGTTCATTAAGAAATAGAACTATACTGTGTGGAGTTCAAATAATAGACTCAAACACACAACCTATAAGCAAGATGCACTGAGACATGCCAGATTTCTGATGTGCTTTAGAACATGTTAGAAAACATCAGAAGGGATGGTACAACCATGTTCCATCAGACATAGCTGTTTTACTCCAATGCATGCTACTATTGACCTGTCATAAAATTACCACTGCCATTACAACAAAGGACTGGTGTTTGAACTATTTCAGGTCTCACAGAAGTTGCTTCTACTCCAAACAATATCAAAATCTACTGATGTGCTTTACTAACACTCCTGTTCTTAAACACAAGGACATTGTTTTTATTTATTTTAAGAAGTTATTCATATTTTCTGATGTGGAGAAATCTCACAGCTAGAGCTAAATAATCAGTGGAATAAAGTAAGACAATCAGAGAAGAAATTAAACTGGAAATCACTGAAAGGCTTTTTTATTTTCTTCCATGTGGTGACAATGAATATTTGCTAGCATCATGAAAACACTGGATGCAGAAGAACCATTTAAGTATTTCATAACAATTTTATTACTTACAATTTTAAGACTATTTTTCCAGTGAAATATCTTCAGTATTTGTGTATTTTCTAAGAAAACAGTCCAGTTCCAAGAGCAGATCTCTGTAGGAAGTTAAACTTTGTAAGTGGTAATGTACCAATTTGTTCAGGATAAAGAGAGATATTGACAATGATTCTTCAATTTCTCATACAAAATCAGAGAAATTGATTAACTATCAACAAATCGTGTTCTTTCTCAACTATGTATTTCCCATAAATAGAGTAAGAAGCTAGACATGGATTTCAGCCATTGCTTGGGATGGTTGGACCAGTCATCAATTATGTGCTTTTTTAAAAAGTTGCTAGTCTTGATTCATTTAAAAAAGAACATAGGACAATTTGTCCTTTAATTGAAGTTTTACAGTTGTTTAACTGTAAACAAGGTAACTAAAAACGAAAGGCAGTTTTTACTTTTACCAGACCAAGAAAATGAACATGAGATCAAATTACACTCTGTTACTATGCAGCTCCATATAAACAGATTATGTAGTTCCTCAGTTTCAGGTGAAAGGAGAACTCATCCTTTTTAACATTGACAAGTTTAATCACACAAGAAAAGCAAATATATACAATATACAGCTATATTATATATATACTGTTATATATATACTATTGTAATACAACTATGTTATATATATGTGTTATATATGTATTATATCTGCATACACATATGTTATTCTGCCTTTTTGGAATTTGATATTTTTTGTTCTCTGGGTTGCTCTGTACGTAACAAAACTTCAATGCTGACAGAACAATCCCATGAATTTTTTATGCCCTTTTTATCACAGAAAGACCTGTGATAGGCATCAGCACTTTCAGGAGTGAATTTTAGAAAGTACTTTTTCTTTGAGATTATCTGAGCTATTCACTTGTTACATTACTTTGTTGTGGTGTTCTCCTGTCAAAAGTCTGTATAGTTGAGAACCCTGTCTTACTCTTGGCTGCTTCTGTGTCTATGGACAAATAACCCCTTCTGCACATCACTGTGCAGGTGGACAACCTCTACCACTGGTCTGCCTTTGAATGCATCTATAAGACCTACCCATGATGCAGTCTCTCTGAAATCCCACTCCCTAACTTGAAATAAATTCCCGTGATTAGGCATTTTAGCAGTTAGGGGACAGAAAAGAAAGACACTGGTGTTGATTGGTGAACAAGTAATTGCTGCAAGCAGAGTCCACATTTGACCTCTGCTTTAAGTACACTGAACACAACAGAACACCAGACAGCAGCACCAACCACAGACAAGAAATTTTAAACACCACAGAAGAGTCTGAAAAGAATACTCAAAATAAAAGCAATATCACCAAGTTTTTGAAAACATATGGTTATACAATCAGATTTGAGTATCTTTAAAAATTGTGTTAGTAATTGAAAATCAAAAAGGGAGAAAGTGGACTGTGAAGATGACTCATCTGTAAATGATTTAATTCTGCTAAAACTTCTCAGCTGAGCAGGTCTTACTTCTTCTATAGCACTGCTAATTTCATACATGTTCTACAAATTATTTTCATCGGAGCAATAAACCCATATCTGTTATTACAAAGCCAGTATATTGGTTAAAAACAAATGTTACAACACCCCTGGCTTTATTTTAGACATTTTGTGAGCTGTGGATACATTTGACCATCATACAACAAACTTTGCTTATATATGCCTCCAGAAAAGCTAAAAGCAAACATTCACTTTCACTTTGTGCTCCAATCAAATAAAAAAGCTCAACTATGCAAAGAAAAAACTCTAACATCCACTTCTTAGTAGGTAAGTTATCTTGCCTCCACTCAGTAGATTTAAATGTCCTGGGGAGTGCTGGAAATAGCGGCACAGTCTTTTCCTTCCTTTCATGTAGAGTGTGAACACAGAGATCAAGAATCAGAAAAACTTTCACGGAAAAGTTTCTGATAGGTACACTTTTACAGAAGAACTACTTCGGGTTGGCCTTTTCAGTCTAGAAACAAGACAACTCAGAGAACAGAGGATTCAGGTCTGTCACATCATTACTGGGAGAGGATCTAGGTCTACAAAATCATTAGTGGCATAAACATGATACACAGCATAAGAAGCAAAGGGCATCGAATAAACATAGAAAGTACAAAAGTAAATAACAGGAGCTGTCCCTTTAGTTACTATATTTTTAAGCTGGGGAACTCATGGCTGTCTTTTACCAAGGATATGAGGAATATATTTGAATGTAAATGAAGCTGATCAAGACTCCAGGGATGCAGAGGTTCACTGGTACATGAAATTCTCTGTTTTCCACTCTCTTTCTTTATTTCTTCTTATCCTAATCTCGTTTCTTAATATTTGGGCAATTTAAAGTTGGATGGGCTGGATTTTGCTAAATTGTATGGATTAGCTTGTGCTAAGTCAATGCTTTGTGGAATGTTTTATTTTTGTTGAATGTTGCCCTTTAAACTTTTGCCAAGTTCCTTTATGTTCTAAAGTTTCCCAGTAAAAGTGTATTATTCTGAGAAATGTGTGTCACGCCTTCTCCCATGTGGTCACTCAAGGTACTAAAAGAACTGAAAGCCCTTTTAATAGATCTGGTGAGAGGACTTCGAAAGTCTTTTCTAGTTTTAAAGTCAAACCTTTTCAATGAGCTTGTAGCTGGATGCCTGGGGTCTTACAGATTGTGAGAATGATCAGAAGTGCTTGTCCTCCTTTTGTGCTCTGAAGCAACCAGTTCAGTACTCCTGACTGAACAGACCTGACTATATGTCTTTCCTGTTAGAATAATTTTTCTGTATAAGCAACAGTGCACAGAATCAGCTGTATCAACTGCACAGTGTGCACTGCCAATTATGCCATTGCTTTCCACAGAATGTGTCCAGGGCGAACACAAACAGTAACAGCAGTGTTATTGCTGATGGAAATGTGGGGCTACACCTACCTCTGATGTCACTAATTGGATATGAATTCTAATTGTTCTTGTTGTTAAATGAGGCACTGATGTAGCTCATTATGAAGGTTTTTCAATCACTTTGTCCTGCATTTTCCTTACCAACCAAGGCAATCATAAAGTGTATCATAGAATTTGGAATGATAACTCTGAGGGCAATCAATAGAGGCTTTGAGGGTCTAGGATGACTGCTTAAGGGATCAGGAACGCAGGGAGTGTTCTCCTGTATCCTACCAGTCATGGTAACAAGGATAGAGAAAACAGGAAGAACTTGGTGTTGAACCTGGTGCCATTGGCAGAATTTTAAATTTTTGGTTCATGGGTCAGTCTACATAAACTGGATCTGCTGGCAACAGGTGGGGCACAGTTGCCTCAAAAGGGAAAAGGGTCTTTACACAGGAGTTATCACGGCTCACTGAAAGAGCTTTAAACTAGATTTGAAGGGAGAAAGGTATAAAATTAAGTACAGCAGAGCTAAGCCTGGGGGCAGCACACCAGTATTTGAGGGATGGTGTGCTAGTGAGGTCCTTCAGTCTGACCTCTCAGTGGAGACAGGGGATGGAGATTCATGTGGCAGCAAAGACACAAGACTCACCGATGTGTTAGAAACCATGGAAGTGGCTTCTCCTTCAAAAAAAAAAAAAGTGGCTGGATCAATAGCACAATTGAATTGCATCAACACCAATGGACACAGCACAGGCAACAAAAAAGAGGGAGCCATTGACAGTAGGAAAACTATGACATAGTTGCCATTATGGAATGGGATGACTTGAACAACTGGAGTGCTGCATTGGATGTCTATAAACCCTTCAAAGGGAATGGGAAAGGACGGAAATGTAGTGGGGTAGTCCTCATTGTTTAACCTGGTTGGCTGGGCCTCAAGATTGTTGGTGACTGGACTTAAATCCAGCTGACAGCTGCTCTCAAGCAGAGTTCCCCAGGGCTCAGTATTAGGGACAGTTCTGTTTAACACCTTTATCCATAATTCAGCTGAGAAGATCAAGAGCCCCTCAGTCAGACATCAGATGACACCAAGCTGTGTAGGAATGTAGATCTCCTGGAGGCCAGAAAGACTCTACAGAGGGATCTGGACAGGCTGGATGGACGGGCTGAGGCCAGTGGTCTGAGGTTCAACAAGACCAAGTGCCTGATCCTGCCCTTGGGTCACACCAACCCCAGGCAGTGCTGCAGGTTGGAGAAAGAGTGGCTGGAAAGGTACCCAGTGGAAAAGGGCCTGGGGATGCTGTTTGGTGGTCAAGAAGGCCAAGGGCATCCTGGCTTGGATCAGCAGTAGTGTGGCCAGCAGTAGTGTGGCCAGCAGGACCAGGCAGGGACCGTCTCTCTGTAGTGGCCACTGGGCACTCTGTACTGGCAACTCAAATCCTGTGTTCACTTTTGGGATCCTCACAATATGAAAGACATCAAGGTGATGGAGTGTGTCCAGAGAAGGGTAAAGGAGCTGGGGAAGGGTCTGGCGCACAGGTCTGGTGAGTAACAGCCTAGGGAGCTGGGATTGTTCAGCCTGGACAAAAGGAGGCTCGGGGGGGACCTTGTTCTCCACAACAACCTGAAAAGAAGTTGTAGTGAGATGGGAGTCAACATCTTCTCAAAAGTAACAAGCAATAGAAGACAAGAAAATGGCCTGAAGTTGCGCCAAGGGAGGTTTAGACTGTATATTAGGAAAAATTTCTTCACCAAAGGGATTGTCAAGCATTGGAACAAGCTGCCTAGGAAAGTGGCAGAACCACTATTCCTGGAAGTGTTCAAAAGATGTGTAGGTCATAGAATCATAGATTTTTTTATGTTGGAAAAAGACCTTTAAGATCATTAAGTGCAACTGTTAACCCAGCACTGCCAGGTCCACCAGTAATCCAATGTCCTTAACACCACATCTACAAGTCTTTTAAGGATGTGGCACTTAGAGGCATGGTTTAGTGGTGAAGTTGGCAGTTTATGATTTTACTCAATGACCTTAATGGTCTTTCCAAACTAAATGATTCTATGACTCTATATAATCTGGTCCTTTGTTTTTTGTTTGTTTTTTGGTTGTTTGGGTTTGTGTTTTTTTTAATGAAACATTAAGTGTAGCATGTCCTTAAAAGACAAAGTTGCCATCTATGATAACTTAAGAATATGCTGCTTAAAGTTTACAAGACAGAGTAATGTTTAAAACTTCTGCAGTATTTTTACAACAAGAAAGTTTCTCACTCTTTTGCAGTATTTTGTTTTGAATAGCGCTGTCAAAAGTAGAACAGCTTGTCTTAACAATTATGTTTGAATAACACAAAAACTCACTCTGCTAACAAAAGAGGGATTAGTAAGGCTGCAAGGTAATCTAAGCATTTAAAATTGCTGATATGTTCCTGCTGGCATATTGTTTTCCTCTCAGTGTCTTTGTCTTTTCCCAAGGTATGTGGATCAGACTAAATTTATATATATAGTGAAACACTACTGTATGTCACTAAAAAATATGTGTATCTACAAATACCATGGTTATATCCTTCATATTCAAGTAAGTTTGAATGAGCTTTTACACTCTCATTTGGTTATGTTCAGACATATTACCTCAAGTTAATTTCTATTTTCCAACTGCTTCAAACTGTTTGCACAAAAAGTATTCACTCAAAATTTAAAGCACCATTAGAAAGTAACTGTATAGGAAACTACTTCACACAGAATTTGATAAAGGCAATTACTTTATCTTAAGCAGAATCTTAAACAGAAAACAAAAATGGGAGTGCCAGCTGGAGGCAAACTAATCCTGTAGTGCACAGATGTATTTTTAAATTACCCTTAATTTAGAAACACATAAAGAAAAAAGTAGGGAAAAAATCCTTATGGTAAGGAAGAAGGACCTAAAAATCTTACATCATGGCAGTGAGAATAGTGATTAGAAATAAAAAAACCTGACAATTCATGTTCTAAAGTGCTACTGAGTTGTATCCTAAGATTTTGTGTTAGATATTAACTCAAACTTTCTGCAAGGAGGAAAGGAAAAAATAGAACACTATTGTATCTTGCAGACTATCATCACTCAGCAGTCACTTCTATCAAAAATCTGTCTCAACTTTATAAATGAGTTTTCTAGGCTATGGAAGCACAGAATCTCTCTAAAATTAGTAAGTTTTTCTTTGAAAATTCAATGTTAGTGATTGTCAAAATTTTATTAATCTTTCCAAGAAATTAAAACAAATCAATTGCATATATAAAGTACTCCATTTGGTGAATGATTTAATTAAACATCTTAAATTGCTAATATTATAAAATTAAAAATTATAATAGACTGCTGATGAAATTTCACTCTAAAGAATAGGGTTAGAGAGAAATATTATTATCTTAACCAGTTTACAAAATCAAGCTGTTTTCTTAAGTCTTTCAAACCCTCACATAGCTTCAACTAATTTCTTTATAAATTTCTACTTTTGTAACCCCAAAACCATGAGTAGTTCATAAAATTGCAATTACTACAGTCACTATATCAGTTCTTCTCTTGGGTTAGCTGACAAAGTACATATCATCAGTTTTATTTTCAGCTCCTTCTGTGGAGTGTCCAATGAGTTTCCCTTTACAAAGGTGTGATATTCACATCTATATGCAAGAATATTTACTTATGTCTGACTGTGATTTAAATAGATTAAAAGGGCATATATAGTCACAGTAAGCACTTTTGCTGATTCTTCAAATGTGCTCTCAAGCAAAGGAAAGAACAGCCATCTACAACCCGGCAGCTGGCCAGTGATTAACCTATTAATCCTGTATTAGAGGTGGAAAAGCCAAGGCACTCAGCAGGGAAACTATTTTTGTCCCAAATCACACAGCAAGGGAGTGATAAAACTGAGAACAAGTAACAGAAAGGAGGTATCAGGGTGATTTTTCAGCCCATCCTTCATTTGCCTTGCCCTGTCACTTCTCTGCATTAGTTTTTGTTTGAACTAAAGTACTTTTGAGGGGGAAAAAAACCCCAACAACAATTTTTAACCATTTCAAACTGCAATAACTAAGAGATATAAATTACAAGGGATCAGAAAACTACTCTTCAGACAGAATCCAGCTTGGCTACCATAGTGCCTAGCCTAGCAGCATTTTCTTTCATTTAAACATGCTTTGATGCTTAGTCTCAAGTTCCTTTTCATAAACAAAAATAAAAATCTCCAGAGATTTCACAGGTCATACATTCACACCAAAATATCTACTGCAAACCTAATTAAGAACACTTCTAGAAAAAAATAAAAAATCCAGTTCTTCAGGCACTGTAACTTTACTTTAGGAATGGAAAACTACTTCAGTCTGTTCTCAGTGGTGGAAAGAGTCTCGTAGTCTGAAATCAGGAACCAAACTCACAGCAGAATCTTTGAAGCGTGGCAGACTACTGACATGAAAGGCATTAATCACAGGGGGATTTTTCAGAACTGAGGCCATTTGGGATTCAACTGTGCAACCAGCTAGACTGGTCTGAACTGCTGAGAGTGACAAGCACCTTACAGAAGGAGTCAGACCTCACATGCTGGACATGCCAGTTTTTCACAGCACTGTGTAAGATGGGTGCTGCTTCTTAGTCATATAGACAAATATGTGGCCAACCAGAAAGCAAGTTCAAGAGTCAGAATCAGCAAATCAAGTGAATATATGTTTTCCTGCTATTGGTTGTGCCATATGACTTGGAGAATCACTAATCTGTCATCCCCTTAACTTCCGTGTGTGATAAATGGAGATCACAGTGCTTCTTTGCCTTGCAGATGTATTAGGTGCAATTGCATGGATAGGACTGGAGCAATCATCCCTGGCAACTGTTGCAAGAGGTGATTTGTAGTTTTGCCTGTTATTAGAATCCATATTTTACCAAAACAATTTTCATAATATTCCATGCTATAAGTAGTTCCCAGACTTTGAAAACTGGTGGATTGCACTTCACACCCAGAACCAAAGCCCTCAGTGTACACTTATACATGCAGATAGAAATATGTTTTACATTCTTTTGAAGGCATGTTTTCACTGCTTTGTAATCCTCACATCTTCACTATTAGATCTACAAGTAATTTCCTTAACTGAAACCAAAACTTAGACTTGATTAAAACTTAATTTAAATAAAAACATCCTGAAGCTAATAACCCCTTTCAAAGATGGGCACCTACCCAATACTGTCCCATCCAAACACATAGTAAAGTCACAACAAAGAATGCAGCTCGTTCTACTTACACACTGACACAAAGCAGTAGCAGGCTGCCTAAAAGGGATATTCATTCTGTGTTTTGGTAAACGAGAAGAAGCACTGAGTAATTTTGTATTATGAATGCAAATTCCTTACGACACCTGCACTCCAAACCCAAAGAACTACTAGTTTGAAAAAGTCTACTGCAGATTTTGCTTACCTGACTTTACTAATGAGTTATTGGATATGTCATTTGGGTTCCATAAGTTGATAATCAAAAGCAGCCTTTTCAAAGACACGAAAATAAAAGTAGAAGTAATGTTCTATTTTCAGCTTTGAGGAAGGGATGTAATGATGAGGGGTTTCTTTGTTGGTTTTGTTTGGTTGGTTCGTTGATTTGTTCTGGATTTTATTTTGGGGTTTTTTTGTACCTTTTTTATATAACAGGAAAGAAATATCAAGATCATATTCGAACATTTTCCTGAATCATCACTAAGGTTCTTTGTTCAGAGATACTAAAAAAAACATCAGGGCTGTTTGGGGAAGGTTTTTGCTGAGATTTGGGGGGGGGGGGGTGGTTGTTGTGGTGGTTTGGTTTGGTGGTTTGTTTGGGTTTTTTTTAAGGTCAAGGCTGATCTATCTATCTGGTAAAATCGTTTATTTTCTGAACTGCTGTATCATCTTTGTCTTTAGTTTAATTACATAAAACTCAGTAGTTTTGTTTTTTTTTTAAATTTGAAATATTTATGCTTCAAAAAATTTACCAACATAACTAAGATAGACTAAGAATATATGCACAAAACCCCAAAATTATTCCTATTAGAGGGACAAGGAAGAAAAAAGAAACAAGATATTGTAAACACATTTCTCTTTTATTTACATCACAAAAGGAAATTTTATTTGATTCAAAGTAATGAATTGGAATAGTTTAGTTTGGATTTGCTTCTCTGTCTGAACTCACGATGACCCTGAAATCACATTTCATGGGGTTTTTTTATTGGAGATGCTGCAAGCCAAATATATTTTTATTATCACATCATGTAAATAGTATGTCACTGAGCATGCCAAATAATGCAGTTGTTTCAGAAAAAGAGTACCCAGTGATTCATTGTGAACATTTTATAGTACATCATGTGACTACAAGTGTAAAGCAAACCTGCATCCCAAGGAGGAATGTGTCTCTGAGGAAATGCAAATGGAAGATAAAAGTCCACCTTCAAAACCTCCTCCTTTATCTCCGTGTTTCCATCTCAGCTAACACATAGCTTAGAAAATTCAGTGTGCTTGAATTCCCTGAGCTTATTTCTCTGAAACTCACATCGTAGAAAATACCTGCAGTCATAAAACTGATTTGTGCTCAAATTCCCTTTCGGCTTGATGTTCCACATTGTGAAAGACAAGTAGGACCCCTACAGAGACTTGACAGAGGGCTCTAATTTGGTTACATTATGCCTCTAGTAAGTGAACTGTCAAGGTAGGGCAACAAAGCCAAAGCCTGTCTGATATAATTCAGACCTGACTCATCATTTACATTTGCCCTTTCACACACATGGCGTTCTGTTCCCATAAATATAACCTGCATATTGATGACAGAAGCCCTTCATCCCCTGTGCTCTTGGAAAAAGTAATTTCATCCAGTAGATGGAATCAATGTATGCTACAACATGCTCTTGAAATCTAATATTAGTAAGCAGGTAACCAACAGGCTCATCAGGGAAAACAAAAAGGGAATTTTCTAACGTACAGGAAAATGGGATGGTTTAAACATATAGATTTCTATGGTTTATATTCTAAAAAATCTCAAGTACATCAAAGAAAACTGGATAGTGTGTGTTTAAAAATCAGATTATTTCTAACTGTTTACTTATTTCCATAAAGGCAAAAGACATGAGTCACAGTGTTAATCTTGTTGAAGCAACTACTTGGAGTTAATTAGTAAAATGAGTAGAGTTTTTTCTGCTTTCCTTGTTTACAAACTGTCTTAAACTTCTGTGAAATCTGTGAAAATGGACTTTCACACAAAGCTGTACAAAAAATTGTAACCAGTAAAGTAGATCAAGTTTTATTGGTAGCTGTATTGTTTTTCTTGTGCATATGAAAGGACAGGGAGTCTCTTCCATACTCATTGCATACAAACCTCTAACAGAATAAACTTAAGTTAGAGTATGTGCTCTTTCCCAGCTGATGAACCACTCTTGCTGTTAATCAAAAGCTGCTATCATTTCTTGGGTCTCTGTTTCAAAAAGAGGTTTGCTTAAGTAAAATTCAGAAAATAGAATAAACTATTTAGTAAAACATCAAGATGTTTGATTTGTATCTCTAAATGTTAAATGGTAAAGAAAAATTCTTCAGAAGAAGAGCCACACTTTGGGCTAAATATTCAACAAAAAGAAATTTAAATATTAACTGTAATATTGAAAAAAAAACCTTTTTCAATAACATACAAACAATAGTTAGAATAATACTTGCTTAAGAATTAATGTAGCTTGTTGCCATTTCAGAATGCTGCAAAGCACATGTAACTGGAATATTTTGACATCTCATGTCTTATTTTTCCAGGTAATACACAGACTTTTGAGCCTGCTTCTTCTGGACAAAAGCTACAGTCTGTGTTATTTTCATTAAATAAGTAAAAAAAAGGGTATAGTAAATAGTACACAATACCTGAATACATGCCGTTTCAGAAGTGAGCAATTAGAGGTTAAATGCTCTCTAGAAAAGAATGAATATTGGAGTTTAATTCCTGTGAGTTGTTTTTGCACACATAAAATTTCTGTGATGTCATCAATTCACAGTACCTTGTCTAAAGATCATTCTTGTCTTACAAAGTAAAATCTTGGCACTTCCACTCAGATATTACTCTGCATTTTCCCTAAAAGAAACAAAAAATTCTCAGATTAAGTACAGCAAAGAAGTAATCTATTCACTCCAAAAATATACATGGGTTTTTTTTCTAGACATTTGCTCTATCTCTGCTTAGCAGTACCTGAAGCTCTAGACACAGTGAAGATGCTTACCAGGCAGACATTTCACCTAACTTCTCTTAAAAATCATCAGTTTGGTTTAGCAGTCAAATAATCCTGATAGAGAAATGCAGTATTCAGCAACCTTAGCTATTTAAAAAAAAAAAAATAAAATTATGAATTCAAAGAAACATGAAGAAACATCTCTAGGTTGAAACCAAATTCCTTAGACATTAAGATTTCAATCAAATAATTTGCTTGACTCCAAGCGAAACACAAATATCCATTTGAACTTATTTTCCAGAGATATTATCTCTCCCATACAAAGGACACAACTTTCCATTATCATTGTAAAAAAGTACCTTTGTTTCTGTCTTTGTTTATATTTGAAGGCATCAGTAATTTTTTGGTATCTTGTTCTTTTCTGTACTGACCACCATTACTGTGCCTCATTATTCCAAGTTGTAGTACAGCCATCCTTTTATTTTCACAGTCCTGAGTCAAGAGGCATACCTTGCTATTGTAGTCCATTGACATATAATTTTCAAATTTCCTAAGGTGCTGAAGCTGATCTTAGATTCAAGAACAAAAGTTAAAATCAAGCAAATGTCACTTCTCTTGCATACTCAGTTTTTGTGTCAGTTGCAGCTCAGATGAGGCCAAGGAAGGAACCAACTCATTATCTTCCTTTTTTGGAGAATGAAGAATTCTATTCTTTCCTTTCACTCAAATTTTCCCTAGAAGGAAAAAAGGTAAAAATATTCCAATAAACAGGGAGAAGAAATGTTGAAAAAGTTTCATCTTTTGTCTGAGTATGATTGCATTTTTTGATACAGACAGAGAAACATTTGAGATCGCATCTTATGAAACACACTCAAAATTTATTCAACTTGGCTGAAGAACACTTGTGTGGAATTAAAATTGCCAAAAGGAAATATAAAGGAGGATTTCCTGTGTAGTTTGGCCTAGAAAGGAGGATTACAGCTTGAATATTTTTCATTAAATATACAATTACCACAGATGACTAAGCCAAAACTCATATATATTTATCTTTATAAGTAGAAATAAAGAGCTATAGAGAGTTTCATTATTAAGCTTATTTTGAAAAGGAGGAAGAGACTATTTATATATCCCATCAGTCACTGGAGGTCAGAGTTTTTCCATATCTGAAAGACCTGGAGTTATCAATTAACAGTAACTCACCTAATAGTTGCGGCTGCTCTTCACTGTAGATCATATTTCTGTCCTCTCAGAGTGCTACAGATGGCATGCAAGTATTTGTTGTGCTTTCCAACCCTCTAATCGCAATTTCAGGATTACTGTTGGATCAGGGCAATTCCAAGGCATCTCCACTGAAACTGAAGAACAAACCAAGAAATAAACACACAATGCCGATTAAAGGATACGTAGAAACCTGAAGAATTTGTTCTACAGAACAATTAAAAAAATACTGCGACCTGTGTATTTCTTCTACTCATAAGAACAAAAAGATTTTCCATCCTACAGGAAGAACTTTTCTCTTTTTTTTTTTTTTTTTTCTTTTTTCAAAGTATCTCAAAGTCATTAGAACTAATTTAGGTTTCACAGCTAAATATTTTCACATATATTTTTCAAGAGCTCCCAGTTAATCTTTTCTAACACATTTACTCTGGGAATTAAAGGAAAACTTTCCTTCCCTTCAGAAACTAGAATAACATACCCCACTTCTATATTTTGTAGAGTTCTCTCTGTCCTATTTATCTTCATTTATTGATCAGACTTTTTTTTCTAAAAACAAACTGTAATGCTGCAACATAAATATGGTTTGCAGAGAGCCACTTGGAAACAGTCCTGTTGCCAAGTAATATGGTTTAAACATCCTTGACCTCAGAGAAAAAAATTTGAATCCCCATGAGCAGTGCCTGGTAAGAAAATTGAGCAAACATTCTTTTCCTGCTCAGAAAATTTCATTTTCTAAGCTCAGGATTAATAACATTGTTGGACAGGATTCATGAGACAGTGGATTCCCCAGAAAAACAGAACAGCCTGAAGACAGTAGGTTTCTTATGGCTGGAAAAGTAAGGGACATGATGCTTGACTAAGAGCCTGGGCAGACTGTTTATGTGGCTTCAGCTTTCTCATGAAACTAAATTCTAAGTGACTCACTGATGGCTATTTTGTATTTCAAATTTTGATATTTGGAATAAGATCTTGGAGCCTGAATTTCAGGTCTAGACACCACAATTTTAAAGCAGTGCTAAGGTACTTGAATTCATAAAGGGTAGGGCAACGCAGCTGGTGGAAGGGCTGGAAGGCACATCCTGCAGGGAGAGGCTGAGGACTGTGGGTTTGTCACATCTGGAGAAAAGGAGGTTGAGGGGTCATCTCATGGCTCTGCAGTTCCTTGAGGAGGGGAAATGGAGAGAAAGGTGCTGATCTCTTCTTCCTGAGAAGAAACATTCCTTCATGGGAATGTTTCAGAGCTGCAACAGAGTTTAGTTTGGACATTAGGAAACATTTGTCAACCAAGACAGTGGAAAAGCATTGGAACAGGTTTCCTAGAGGTCAACAGCCCAAGTCTGTGTATTGGTTCTGGCTGAGATGGAGTTAATTTTCCCCACAGCAGTCCCCACAGTGCTGTACTGTGTATGAGTAGCTAGAAAGATGTTGGTAAACATCAGTGTTTTGCCTACTGCTGAGCAATGCTCCCAACAGAACCAAGTCTCTCTCTCCAGCTTTCCCACTCACCAGCTGCTTATAGGTAGGCAAAACCTTGGGAGAAGTTATAGCCAGGACAGCTGACCCAAACTAACTAAACAGATGTTCCATAACAACAATAAACGCTAGGAGAAAGGAGGACGGGAGGAGCAGACATTCACTATTTACATTTGTTTTCCGGCTCAAAAATTACATGTGCTGAAGCCCAACTCCCTGGAAAGTAGCTTGGCACCACCAGGTGATGAGAATTAGAGAACAAAATACACCAAACCCTGACACCCCGTCGACTGCTAAAACAGCAAGCGGTGACACCCCGTCAGGTGCTGGCACAGCAAATGGTGACGCCCCAGGGAGTGATGGCACA
>JAWWTY010000088.1:12557179-12593131 GCA_035222235.1 Margarornis squamiger
TTGGTGACCATATTTCTTTCACAGTCCCAGCCACTTTCCCCATAACACCAAGGCTGAGCCTGGTGACATGGGGAGCCTGAGAAAACCTCCCATTAATTGTGTGTCAGTTTCTGGGATAGGCACATCATTAACACTTTTACTTGAGAATTCCAGTGAGCAGATGATTACCTTGGGGATGTAATTACTCCTTTTTTTTTTATTAGACTGCAGAAAGTTTTTCTTTTCCTGCATAAGTGAAGGTGATGTGGAATTTGGAGGCTGCTGAGAGACATAGTTATGGTGGCTCCTGTGTGCCCAAATAGGCATTTTCATCACAATACATTTGTTCAGGCAGCTTAACATGTCTGTGTTGAACATGATGTTCCAAACATTTGTTTCTTTACCCAAGGAGTCACTGATGGATTTCCCTTTTTATTTCTAGTTGCTGTTTATATCAAGAACAGAACAAAAAAAAAATATGATTTTTGTTTTATGGTGGCTTAAAGGACCAGGGAGCAGTGGAGAGACATGTTTTATGTTCTAATCCTTGGAAATTGTAACGTTAGATCAAACTTCCTCTTTAAAATGGCCTGTAAAGCTATTCCATCTTCAGAGAATCAAAAAGTGCTTTTGCTGATGTAGTTCCTACTAACTGGGTCAGCCAGTGGAATCAGCTGTCGAGAGAAGATCCTTTGGGTATTGGAAAAGCTGTGGCTGAATCAGGGTTTGACTTTTTTGTTTGTATAGTAAAGTCATCTCTAAGGCTTTGCCAGTGAAAAAACTGCCACTGGAGACTTGAGCTTGAACAGTGGGGTCTGGGGGAGCAGTTTTGAATATGAAATAAAGAGAACTTCACGGTTCCTTTTTCTGTAGGCTCAACGCATGATAGCCACAAGTGGGACACCCAAGCTGAAGAAGCCCAGGGAAGCCTCCGCTTGGCTGCGTGACTTTCTGAGCTGCTGCCTGGAGACAGACCAGGACAGGCGCTGGTCTGCCCAGGAACTCCTGCAGGTAAAGTGCAGAGAGGCTGCAGGTAAAGCTGCTGCCTGAGGGATCGGTCCCTCATCCACTTTACTCCAAGACATCAGATGGGCCCCCTCATATTTCTCTCCAATCTTAGTGCTTTTCAAATGACAACTATGAGGAATCCTAAATTGGTTTGGGATGGAAGGGACCTGTAAAGGTCATCTAGTCCAAGTGCTCTGCAACAAGCAGACATCCTCAAGTAGATTGAGTTGCTAAGAGCCCTGTCTGACCTGACGTTGGGATGGGGCACCTAACAGCTCTCTTGGCAACTTGTGCCAGTGTTTCAGCATGCTTGTAGTAAACAATTTCTTCCTTAGACCTAATCTGAATTGTCCCTCTTTTAGTTTAAAAATGTTACCCTATGTCCTATTTTAACTGGTCCTGCTAAAAATGGTTTCAATATACGATTTTTGCTTTATTTCTTCATTTCTGAAAGAAAGACACAATGTGTCTTGATTAAGCAAAAGCACTTGCCTGGCATATTTGTTGCCATATTTTAGGAGTATAAATTATGCAAGACCTTCAAAACAGCGAGTGAATCAACTCCCACCTAGTGAGCAAAAGAAATCAAACCCCAAGTAAGCCATCTTTCTGCTGTAGATCTTGATGTTTTGGTTCTGCAAAGGGCTAAGTAGTCTTTAAGGTACTAACTGTCTTCTTGTCTTGCCAGCAGGAGTGAAGGATGCTTGGGCTGTTCTTGCATTGGGCCACAAGCTTATTTGGCTTTGGCTTTTTGGTTACTTGCAGCCTTTGTGTGGCAAAAGTCCATAACCCTGCAAGCCGACCTACCCTTCCTCGCAGTGTCCATCCCAGTGCCTGTGGCAGAGGCAGCAGATGGAGTTAGTGCTCTGTGAGTTACCACAACTAAGTAGGCATTAAACTTTCCTGATTTCCTTGGGAGCATAAGAAGTCTGACTGTTCAGGTGGCCAAATAACATGCTGAGGCAAGCAGCTCTGGTTTCCTGAACGCAGGGACCCTCAGGGGGAGCCAAGAGAGCCACCAGGAACCCACAGGGGGCACGACAGTGGCTGATGGGACCTGGGAAGGTCAGGAGAAAGAGTGGCCAAGCTCCTCTCCAGCAAAGAAACCCCTGGGGAGTGGGAGCAGCCAGAGCAGGAAAACAGGCTGTGGCGTGGCTGATGGTGCAGAAGGGTGTGCAGGAAGGGCACTGAAGCCCTGTCAGCTTGACCAGGGAGCAATGGTGTCCACCTGTCAGAAAGACATGGCCTCTTGAAGCTCTGCGCCCACCAAGCAGTGTCCCACAGGAGTAATGTCTATGTAAGAAAATTATTATTTAAAGCCATTAACATCCAGCATAACCTGACTGTCTGGTATGATACTGTCTGCTTTCCAATAGAGATTAAAAATAAGGTATTAAAAACAACTTTTAAGACAGATCTTTTAATATCTACCAGCAGCTGAGTACTTCTTGGCCTCCTCCTCTTCAGAGAGGTGAAATCTCAAGGATGAGTATGTCAGATATAGAGCAGCAGCCTACTATAGAAATTACTTACCATAAGTCACTGCTTTTCCTGGGGACAAGCCAATTCATCTGCAACTGCTAATACAACTAGGGTTTGTTTTAGATCAGTCTGCAGGGGACAAGAGCTCATGTGCTAGCCAATTGCACCACCTAGCTTCACTCTGAAGGATCGTCAGAGCCCTATTGCTGACACCAGCGCTTATATTCCTTCAAGGTGAGTGCCTCTCTCCCTGTGTCACTTCTACTCGTCTGGTGTCTCACCACTGATACTACAAATAATTCAACACTCTGGACACGTTCAGAGTTCAAGGTACTTCTCACCTTACAAAAAAGTAGGATTGGTGTTCACAGATGGGTAACAGAGCTTACTTTTCCCTTCCATTCTTCTACCTTATACAGACTGGTGTGACCTTTCAGCCTACAGATACTTTTGTAACTTCTGGGTCACATTTACTGGACGGCACCTGTTGGTTTGTTACCGAGTGGAGAGACACTGATTAAAAAAAAACACAGGAGATTTGAGCTCCACCACTTGCTGCTGCTGTGTCTGAGAAGTTAAAAGCTCCCTTTTCCAGTCATATTTCCCTTTCTAAGAGTGTTAAAACAGGGTGCCTGTGATCTATGACTTCAACCAAAATTGCCTTGACTTTCAAGTGACAACATTCCCGCTGAATTCCAAGTCTGACAAAAGCATGCTTTCTGCAGTTTTTGGACTTGAGTACTGGGAAATAACATAGCAGACTCTGGGTAAACACCTGAGTAAAGGCACCATGGTGTGGTTTTTAACCACTTTCTGACCCCATCCAGCTTCAGCGCTCTAAAGAGGAATGAAAGCAGAACCAAGCAGCTAAGCCTTACCTCAGCCTCCAACTAAAGAGCAATATGGATGTGCCTACTGCAGCCCTCTGATATGCAAGCTGGGCCGTGGTCCTTTGCAAAAAATTTGCTAGGCATCCATGAGGATGGAGGACTCAGTGAAATTCGCCCCTGAAATCTAAGCTACATACCCACTACCAGTTCCAGCCAACTTATGTAGGCAGCCAGGACAAAAAGCTAGGACAAAACAAAGGTCCTCTTGGAGACTTCACAGACTGTTTGTGAGGTGTCCTGTCCCTTCTTTTCTTTCCCCCTAGACTGGTGCTTTTGATCCAGTCCCTGCCCCAGAATGAAAGGTACATCCCTCTTTCATATAAAAGCTGTGGGTAGAGCACCATAATTCTCTTACAGCAATGACACCTCATTTTTTATGGTTTTAGGGCATGTTAGCACTCTGCAGTGGCCAAGCTGCTGAAAGCAGCAGCCACTGAAACACTGCCCTTGCTGAGTCACAAGACAGATTCTTTACTAACTGCACTTAAACTAATACAGAAAGCATGAGTAGGAAAAGAGTCTGAAAGAAGCCATGAAAACAATCAAAAAAAGGAAGGTTTGTGGCCTTATTTTGAGAGGATACACTGTAAGCTCAGTCACAGCAAGCATATTGGTCAACAGAGTCTGCATCCTTCTCTGCACAGCTTGCTTTCAAGATTATTTACCAAGATGATTTTCCAAGAGCAGAAGATATTAAATCCCTTTTTCATGTGTCACACAATCTCACTCTCAGTTTCTGCCCAGTGTCCAGAACATTCTCACAGAGGAGCCATTTTGACAACTCTGCTTTGTTCTTCTCCTTGATCTTATTTGACTACTACCAGGCTTCACCAGGCATTCCCTATGGATAGAACAAAGTGGTGCATTATTTAAGAGGCTCAGGCCACAACCTTTTCTCACATCCCAATAGTACCTCATGCAATATGTCCACTCACATCAGCAAACTTACAAGATCAGGCTGTGAGTCTCAGGGCTGTGCACTATTCAACACAAGGCAAAAAGTAGTAATTTAACACCCACATGGTACTGAATCAGTTTTAAAATTCCTTCTGGAATTGACACGAATAAAATACAGCCTGCTTTCTGAATTGCCTGATTCAACTCCCTGCTATGCTTCTTAGTATTTTATGAAATCTGAACTTTTTATTTGCTAGTGTGATACAAGGTATTCCCTCAGTCTGCTGTTCTGAGAAACTGATTTGTCTTTAAACCCAGACCCACGCTTCTGTTTTAGGTGACATCCTTTCAACATGTACCAAAATAAAACCACCCAGCAAATAAAGGTTTTAATCCATAACAGCATCACCTGCTTTGTACCCATTAGAAAATGCAACCCTAACCCTAACCTAAAAGGTAGCAGGCATGATGGCTGAAAGCACCACAGCATGATCCAAAGGGAAGGAAAACAGAGCAGTCAAGTGTGAATAGGAAGCAACAGGGAGACAAACTGCTGATGTTTTTCGGAAAGTGAAAACCAGGACTATGAATACTTCTAGAAAGTGGCTGCTCTGGGACAATCACTTCAGCTCTGTATGACAAAAACAAAAGGTGGGAGGAAATGAGTAGCTGCAGGAACCTCTCTAATTTGCTTTAAAGACAAAGCACATCAGGGTAACTATGGACTGATCCAATCACAATCCAAGGGTGGGCCTGCCAGCTGTGAGCTGTGGTTTCATTTTGGTAAGATCCAGTATGAAGCATTTAAAATGTAAGCTGAAAAGTGTCCCTCAGTAGAAATTAAACTTACAGTGTCTTTGTAGGTGGTGTGGTGTTGGAGCAGAAATTAAACCAGTTCAATAGTGGGAAAAAAACACAACATGGTAAATGTTGAAAAAAATGGTTGCAACAAATAAGCACTTTCAGGCTACAAGATATTTAACAACAACAACAAAAATACAGTCTGTGGCAAACCAGCTTACCAGCTTTACCTACTTTCATGTATATGTTCCTGAGGAAGAAGCACACTCAGCATTTTATCATGAGCCACTGGTAAAGCCCTTACCTACTGTCCTGAGGAACGTGCCTGGCAGTGTCCTAAACATGCAATGCTCAGATCAGCTTCGTTCATGTGTGAACAAACTTTGCAAACCCGTGACTGTCCTCCATAACCCTATTTTTGTTCCCTTACTCCTCCCTCCACTGTTTACAGACAATGGTCTAGCTTGAAAGAACTTTAAAAGTACTTTAAACTAGAGTTAATCACTCCTGGCTGACAATCTCCAGGCTGGGATTTTTACTGTTGCTGAGAAGGTGGTGATGAGCCATTTCTCCCATTTGTTGTCACCGACACAAGAATTCTGCTGGGTTGCCTGCTGTTGCTGCCCTGTTTTTATTCAGACATATTCACCTCTTTGCCCTTCATCCTGCTTTAGCTTTCACTTCAGGTATGATCCCACTTGGTCATTTATCAGGCAGGTGGGGTGTCCCTAAGAATCCTGGTGCAGTGCTGGAGTTCTTCCCACAAGCTGATGACACTGCTGGTATCATCACATGAAAGGGCAACCCACTTTGACACCAGAGTACAAGGGCTTAAGACAGCCTTGCCGAGTTACAGGATACGGCTACACACACTGGATCAACAGCGTCAGGGATAAACAGTTCACCTCTAAACAACAGTACAGGAAAAAATATAGATCAGTAGTAGAGGCTCAGAAGCAGGAAAAGCTCTTGTTTTACCCTAAGAATGACCACAAACACAGTGCTGACAGTGAGCAGACCAAATTTATACCAGCCCTGCAGTACAGTGTATTAACAAGTAAGGAGAAGCCAAATAAACCAAGACAATAGTGATATCTAAGAAAAAGAAACAACTTGAAAGAAAGCAGGAAGATGATACTAAATGATCAATAAAGGTGTATTGGTTTGTTGTTTTTTTTTTAAGAAATACAAACCTTCTAACAGTGCTAAATTAGTGAACAGTTAGAGTACCATCTGGCTGCAGGCCTCTGAAAGACTGTTTCAGCTTGTCAAAGTGTGAGTCACCTCTTAAAGGTGAAAAATAATTGAAACTGGAAACATCACTGGACCTATCCAATCTCAGACATCTTCTGCTCCTCCTTCTCTATTTAAATTTAAATGAATTAAATTAAAACAATTAATTTTTAAAATTAATTAAATTAAAATACATGAAAAATCAACATTATCCTGCTGCCTTGTTGTTTGTATGAATATACCCTGCTCTCCCTCACTATGCATATAGAAGTGTATTTGGACATATCTGTTCTCACGGTATTCTTTTTTAAGGAAACTGCAAGGTTGATTAAGACTTTTGCCCACTGTAGCAGACTGAAAAGAAAGAGCTGCTCACCCAGCAAAGCCCTCCCTCCCTGAATATGCCTTCAGGGAAGGGACCTCAGATCAGAGAAGTGCATGCCACTGCCCCACTGTCCCAAGTGCACAAGAGTGTGCAGACCTGAAGCTTCAAACTGTGCATTTCCAGATAAGGTAATAGGTTAATAAGAAGCAAATCCTGTGAGGTGGGATAACCCTTCCTATCATGCCAATGTCCTACCTTACATGATGACTCTGCTGTAAAAATCCCTCCAGAGAACTTCTAAGACATTTCGCATCTGGACTGTGCAATTCATCTCAAATGCTGGACTATGATGGACCATGATCAGTGCTGATATAATAGGCAGCTGTAACCATCTTTGGAGATATCAGGGACTCCTGATATGTCTGGTGTACAACTTCCTGCTCCAGGGGAGGTACAAGGTGCTCCCACCTGAGCTTCAAGTGTATAATAACTAATGAAGTCTTTGAGTGTGTGTGTGTGGGAGGGGGGAGGTTCCCTCACCCCCAAGAGATCAAGACCACCACTTAAATCAACAGACATCAAGGACCACATTTCATTGCTGCATCAAGTGGGTGGTGACTACATGTACCTTTCCACCTTTTTTTTTTCTTTACCTTTTCCTTACACATTTCCTTAATTGTTATTTTTTATGCTTTAATTTTGCTGTATTCCTATAGATGATAACACCTAAAATGGCAACATACCCGTTTACCTTTGAAACAAAATTATTCTAAAATAAACCCTACGTATATGTTTACATACATCAAGTATTCTGTGTTGTTTCACTCTAATCTACCCCAAGGGATTTAGTAAGGAGAACCTGGGTTATCCTCCCCTTCTGGGGAGAGGTTTAAAAAACTTTGGAAAAGTACAAACTACTCCACAAATATGAATTTCAGTGGAGAATTAAATAAATAGAAAATAGACACTCACTGTGTGATGTAGCTGGCTGAAAAGTACTTCTAAGAGACCTCTGCCTATGCCGTGTACAATAATTCTGCACTGAGAGGTGGCACTAGAGCTGAAGGATTGCTCTATTCTAAAGGTACTTTTAACATTTTTTGGCTTTTAGTCCAGGTACCTGCCTATACATCTTCAATCAAAGTAGTTAGTGCTAGTTCTTTCTAGTTGTCTCTGTGACACTCAGTACTGTCACCTCAGAGCACATCACATTTGTTATGCAAAATTAAACATTTTAGCTGAAGAAGATAAGGATTCCTCTTATCTTCCTTGGTGTCAACAGTAATAAATGAGAACTCGTAACTCATTTGAAATAGTCACATCAGTAATCTCTAATTATGAACCCAGGCCTGTTACCAGTTTCTGCCTCTTAACAGCATCATCTTGCCTTCCATGTGATTATGAAAAATGATTCCTCAGGTCCAATTCTGATCTCAGTTTGCAATCTTGTGTGTAGAGCAGCTCACAGAGATAACAGCTAGCTGATAGGTTGTCTCCTCTATCAGGTTGAGAGTGTGACAAAGCCTGAGTGCATCTTACATAATATATTCCTTAATACATGCCTTGTTTTTTTCACTGCTTTGTTGACTCCCTGATGCTATAAAAGCTGAAAAAAACAGGAAAGTGTAGTCCCTCAAATAAAAGGACATGAGTCCAAGCACACAGTGAGGAAACACACGGAGAAAGAAAGAATCATTTTTATATGCTTCTGCTGGAAAGTAAAGCCGCAGTCTGAATTCACAGCTGATGTAACTCTCTTGGTAGCATTACACTAAGCATTAATCTGCCTCCAGGAGTTTAAAGCAGGAACTCATAAATCATTAGTGAAATACAGGGAAGCCTGACTCAGTAAACTAATAGTGTTTGAATTTAGCATGTTGTAAAGACAAGTGGACTGCGGGCACACTGAGCACTATTTAAACTATCTGGCTGCTATAGATTTTCACTGTAAATACACCTAAGACCCTCTCAAACAGACAATCATTCTTCCTAAACTGCTGATACAGCCAATTTTTCACCCAGCCTGGAATTCTAGCTCCAGCTGGGGTCCATATTGGAGGTAGGAATACAAAAAGGATATGCAACAGATCATTCTGGAAACCATGGATACAATCTACTTTTTGTCTTTGTTTCTTAAACATGGATGTTTATATAGATTCTTTGTCCATATTCTGTTAATAAAAATTACTAGCTATGGATTTTCTTACTAGAATTAACAACCTGTAAGTCTTTAAAAAATTCTTTTTCATGATTGGCCTCAGAAACACCTTCTGGCTAAGGTTTATTCAAAACAAATAACTACTGGCATAAGAATTATTTCCTTTTATCACCGTGTCCATATGTCCAAATGCCCATATATTTTTTTATGAGAAGCATTAAGAGCCAGTGGAGTTTTATGCAAAAATACATCTGCATGTTCAGATACAATTAGGCATTGTTATTTTACCCTCCCCTGAGG
Source organism: Margarornis squamiger (assembly GCA_035222235.1). NCBI lineage: Eukaryota > Metazoa > Chordata > Aves > Passeriformes > Furnariidae > Margarornis > Margarornis squamiger. Next base: position 12,566,253 of record JAWWTY010000088.1, read on the forward strand.
CACTTTTATTATGCAGCAGGTTTTGCTGACTTCTCTTAACTCTGCAGAATATTTTCTCTCCCACAAATACTCTAGAATTCCACAAAAGATGTCATTAATAAGAGGAAAAGAACTGCAAAGGAAATTTATGAAACAACATTTTCTATTATGTACTAGCTGTGTTAGATTGTGTCAGATTTAACTGAAAAATAGTTAATTTTGTTTGTTTGTTTTTTGTTTGTTTGGGGTTTTTTTAAAATATTTTAAGTTTTATGACACTTGTTAGCTCTTGAAATATGATGGAAGGATTACTGGTGAGCTAATATTATTTTTCAAGATCAGGTTAATGAAAGAGCACAAGATTTACTTCTTCTTTTCAGTTCCTTGACTACAAAAAAAGATTTTGCAATATGTTTTTATTCTAGGTATCATAGTAAATTTTTAACCAGATAGCTGTTGGCTCTTATGGTTATTAATGATTCCATCAAATAAGTTATGTACTTACACATATTTAGGGAATTAAGGCTAATGTGAAATTATAATGGGATATATTTGGTTAATAAATAAAGTGTAGTGAAATTGGGCTGACTTAATTTGTTGTTTTATCCACTTCTCTTAGTCACTTTGATTTTTATTTATTTTTGAGACATTGAGGAAAAAGCTTCTGGATTAATCAATGATGTACAGTGTGTGTAGGTAAATACTTACATGTGTGCTTCTATCTGTCTGTTCTAAGTCCTTCCTTAAATAAGTTTGACCCTTTTGAACAGTTTAAACAAAAAACGAAGGATGGGGTAAAACTCTCAGATATCAGATTCCTGTCTGATGCAAATAGGCAGCAGAGTAGAAGATCCTATAGAAATCCTATTCCTATTCAGCTGAGTAGAAAGGCTGCAGTATGAGCTCACAGTCCTTACTATGTAAAGGTAAGGCTTAAAAAAATGCATCAAGTCAAAAATAAATTTTAATCAAAGTTTGTGTATTATTAACTCTAGAAAATCCAGCTACCCATACACCTCTGTTAGGGATTCATGGAACGAATTCTTTTATTCATCCCAGTTTTTCCAAGTGACATTAATTTTTGACCCTGCCTTCATTCACTGCGAAAACATGTCCTTGTGGAGGGTTTCAGGACAAGGGCAGTAAGTGGCCTTGGAGAGGGGTTATATTGTCTGTATAGACACCTTGCTGACTTTAATGGGGATTTGTACATTACCTTGAATAATATCCCTGTAACACCTGTAATCCAAAATTTCAATTCTGCACAGATCCTGTGTGCTTGGTAATTTGCCCCAGAAATCTACCATATCAGCAGCAACAGATGAGCAATGTTATACATGGGTCTCCTCTTTAATATCCTGGGGAACTTGGAAACTTCATAAATACTGATGCTGAAGGTTACATGAATCTCTGATTTATTCTGTCATGGTAGAACAACGTCTCACAGGTCTCCACTTGGAGGAGTCCAGAGCCTGGGCTGTTGAACTGCCAGGGGAAAACTGCAATCCTTCAGTGAAGCCCAAGGCATCCATAGAGTTCAGCAATGTATCCAGAAGGAGGGCTGTGAAGGGCATGACTCCCAACAGGGTCAAATATGCCCCAGTTCTTCCCATAACTATCTCCACTCCTTCTTACTCCTAAAATGAGAAGCTGTATTTTTCAGGGTGAGCAAATTACAAAGGACATGGGGGAGAGTAGAACGATTCTGCACTAACGTATCTCACTTTGTCTAGAACATGTTACAAAGGCAGCAGGAAAACTGCAGGAATCTCATGCCTAATAATCTTGAGGGGTAGACTGAAGGCAGAGGGATTTCATACCTGTGATTTCATGTGTTTGTGTCTTTGCTGGAAATAGAACTGAATGGAACTGGTATGTTACCTAGAGAGATTTGTTTATCCAGAATGTCCTTTCCTGTTAGAATACTGTCTCACTGAAGTATTTTGACTAATATGATATTTGTTTTGCAGAAATTTTCTGAAGCACAGAACATGTTTAACTGTTGCAGCCATTAGTAGCCTGCAGAAAAAAAAAAGTGATCAAGGTTATCTCATAGTCACAGCCTACAAAAAAGACATTTATCTTTACAAGTGTCACCATTTCTTTCAGTTGAAGTAGTTAACTGAAATATGGCTTCAAAGAGTATACTTTGATAAAAATAATGGAAATATTCAATATCTTTGTTTACGTGCATATATAAGAAATGCAGGAAATAAACTTCTCTCATGTATGCAGATCATTCTTCTATCATGTTCTTCTGTCATGTATGCAGATCCAAATTGTGGATCGATATGCAAGATCCAGAAGTAGCAATCTGTATTGATTAGGAGAGTGGTTTAGGACATTTTTGGAAAAAGAAGTCAACCTGTTCTTCTTTATATTCACTAAAAGCAAGGAAAAGTACAATTTTTAAAATATAACAGTTTTACAAGGTGGTTGAGCATTTATAAGGGTGAAGAATGAATAGGAAGCTTCTCAAAAGTGGCATTAATATTCCATCTAAATGAAAGTATTTTCAATCTTAGATAGCATATCTCAGTTTTGCAAATCACCCTTTGGACCAGGAGGGAAAAATATCACAAAAAATTCAAAAGAATTTCACAAGAGAAGTTATTTTCTTTTGAATATACTCTTTTAAGAGTTTTCAACCAGCTGGGTTTGATAAGAATTTCACAGTAAAGGCTGCATAAGACTTACATTTCTAGCTGAAGCTTGAAATAATAGGTCTGTGATGTGTGGTAGATCTAAAGGAAATAACGTAAGAAGGGTAATACAGTGACTTCAGACATCAGAATTTCGACAAGAATTTAACCAGAAATTTCCTAGCTAAACCATGGCTCTGGTGGTAGCAGATGTACTTTGCTGTACATTATGATGTTTTAAATAATATCTATTTAAACTCACATTATATGTCTATTACTTTCAATGGTAAAGATCAATAAACAGAGATGGTTTTTATATGAAGCCTACTAAAATAAAGGGTAATTTCTCCTCTGATACCACCAGGTATTGCTTTTGATCCTCATATACATCAAAATCTTCAGTCTGAATACTTAAGCAGTGGCAGCAATTAAGAGAGTTAGTTCCCTGATCTATATTACAGCAATTTGACAAGGTGGTGTTTGGTCAAAGGTTGAAGTCAATGATCTTGGAGGTCTTTTCCAAGCTTAAAGATTCTATGATTCCATAAAAAAAATCTTTTGCCTATAAAATAGGTGTGCAAAACTCTCACAGTAATTGATGTTTCCACAAAACTTTAACAAAAAATAAAAATGCTAGGGACTTTAAATTGTCGCACTTTATTAATTGCTTTAAAATCAAACTGTTTTCTGTAATATTTGTAATGTGTTCCTAATGGCTGACATTAACAGCTTTCTTGTTTCTTCATTTGGCAGAAATGACACAGAGGTAATGACATCAAGGTCATGGGTTTGATCCCTATATGGGCCATTCACTGAAGACTTGATGATCCTTGTGGGTCCCTTCCAACTCAGAAGATTCTGTGTTTCTGTTTTATATCAGAAAATACAGCAAATATAGCCAGTAAAAATAACGGTGCATCAAACACAAGGAATTCAGGAATTTTGAGAAATCAGCTGTGAGTATGCCAGACTTGGCACTACCTCCAGCTGTTCCTTCTATATTCTTATTTTTCCATTATCACTCTGTTCTTGTCTGAGTAACTAGGTAATTTCTAAATCTTAAAATGTGCTCTTGTTTATTATTGTGGCTTATATGCTGATATGTGTGGTTTGGTTTTTGTTTTTTTTTAAAATAAAGCTACTTATTCCTCTTGCCCCATTTCTCTTTATTGGCTGAGGCAAGGGCAGAACATTGCTGTCTCATCACTACCCCCTGGCAGTAATCTGGGGCCCAACTAGCAAGTTCAGCTAAAAATGGTGCTCAGAAAATCATCTTAAATCAGCTAAATAGCCTGCCAGATTGCACTGTGTTTATAGGGGGGTGTGAGCAGTACCCCCTGCCCCTGACCTGTGGTGATGTGGTCAGCATAACTCACACCATCTTATAGGGCAGGCAACCATTCTCTGTGCCTGAGGGTGTCACAGATTCCTTCCATTTCCCTCGTTGTCAGGCACTGAAGGTCCTGTGCACCAAGTAGAAAATGCAAATGGATTTCTTCTGCTTCCTACTGGCCTCAAGGTTCCTTGGTGCCGGGGCAATTACTGCCTTCCTTGCTGGCCTTGAAGGTGGTGATGAGCCCGACACAGGAGAGGGAAGTGTAACAGCACCTGGAACAGTGTCCATAAAATCCAGCAGGTATGAGTCCTGAGTGGGGAACCTGGATGGGAGCTGCTGACGGACAGTGAAATTCCAGACTCTCTGGCCAAGGACATCTTCACAGCCCTCTGCTTCCTCTGAGGACTGAGGGAGTGACTCATATTCTGTTACATGTTTCTTGAGTTTACATTTTGATTATAACACTGATACAGTGAACTGTGTATTGGCATCTGACCTGATCTGCAGAGGGCTCAGGGGATTAAAAATTAAAAGTTAAATTGTATTATAAATTCTCTATTTTACTACTTATAGATTGTACTGTGTTGACTCTGCTTGTAAAGATCTGGTGCCATTCTAATAATAAACTCTATTCTATACCAATCATAACTGAAAATAAAGTTTTAATTGTAACTGTGATTTAATGCCATCATCAATCTGTCAGTATCCCTAAGAGAACCTGTCTGTCCCCTCAGTGTCGGGTGACAACGTATCAGTCTCTTTGCAGTGAAATGTCTGTTTCCCAAGAACCTCATGGAGAAACAGGAACAAGAAAGTGTGTTTGGCACAAGTGAAAAAGGGCTGGATGCAGTATTTAGGAAATGAGAAGAGATAGTATTCTGTGCAACTGGACTCCTGATACTGAGAAAGTTCTGCATTGCACACCCTGGCTACCTTGCTCAAGGGAATATTACCAAATGGAAACTTCCTGCTCAGAAACTTAATGTACTCCTTGTTTTGTTTGTTGGTTTTGAAGGAAATTAATCTAAAAGTGCTATGGCTGAAAGCAATGTAACAGGAAGTTTTTCTGTTCTTTGGTCAATTGATTTTGGGCATTTGGGATCTTTTTATGTAGAGTTACTTAAGCTGTTTTTTTTTCTGCAAAGCTGTCTTTGGTCAAATTTTGAGAGGTCTAAAACGGTTTTCCTTTTCTATTGTTCAACACCTAGACACAGGCTTGACTTTCAGAGATCGTATAAACTTAAATCTCCTGTTAATTTGGTAGAAAGTCTTAGAAGTCCAGCATCTCTGCAAATCAGGTGTCTCCTTCCCATCTTTCAGGGATGTCAGATTTTGGGTACATAAATGTTGGAGAATAAGTGCAGCTAGCACTACTACATCATTGTTATGAATTTTTGCATTGGGTGTCTGGTATATATGTTTATATTTCTACTTGGAAATTGGGGCATTATGGAAAGTTTATATTGCAGAATGTAGTCTAATACTGAAAAGTTCCAGATTCATTTAACTTAAAAGATAAACAAACAAAAAGCCAACAGACTGACAGTTAAAAATCCAGAGTTTTAAACAGAAAACCTACAAACTCTATTCTCTGGAGAAACATCAAGCCTATTTTCTGAGACCTTCTTTTCAAAGCAGTATGGAGATCTCACTCCTTGCCCTCCTTCCTTGTTCTCGCTTCATAACCTTCTAGGCACCACACACCCTTCCCCTCGCAGGGACAGCAAAGATGTACTTCAGGAAGAACTGTACTTTCTGCTGCACAGCATGTTCTGTGTTTTAAATGCGCTTTTGCCATCTGAAGTTCACATTCTTGGCTGCAGGAATGAACTGCTACATAATTCATAGCAGGCACAGGAATGTGGGGAACTACAGCTTAGAATGTTGCCTTCCAACTGATGTGATACATCTTTTTAAAAATTAGATGGGGATCATGATACAAGCCAGCAAGATCAGCTGGTTTTACTGTCTAGCATGCCAGGATATCAGCTGTCTCTATCAGCTAGGAGGAACTGGTATGAGTGATTTGTTTTTAAGGAAAGTCAGAAACCACTGCACGAGGTTGTCTTGAGACTTACCTTGAAGACACAAAAAATTAACTCAACTGATCCCCAGAAGTGGAAAAGATAGTAGGAAAAACTTAATGTATAAGCAAGCAACTCATAAAGGTCATTAGCAATGAGCAGGGAGAATGTAAGGAACGGATGAATTCCTGATCCACAAAGAAAGCTACTGCATGAAGCATGTGGATGAGATGAGAACAAAAGATTAAGTGCCAACTGGGATATTTATCTAGGTTAAGGAAGAAGTGAGAGATTAATTTAAAAAAAAAGACAAGAACTAGCTAACTGTGATGTTTTGCAGATAGCATCAGGATGGAGGGAAGTCATTTGTGGAGATTCTCATTGCTGTGTTTTGGATCTGCTCTTGCTACACTGGTATTGTGGCTTTATCAGAAAATAGTTTTAGGACTCTCTACAGAATCACAGAATCATAGGATATCTCAAGCTGAAAGGGACCCAAAAGAATACATCCAGTCCAACTCCTCATATTTAAGAATTTTGATTCTTAATAAGAAGCAGTGAGTGCTATATTTGCAGAATGTGTGCAACAGTCTTGCATGTGGTGTTGAACAGCAAGTCAATGGGATCTGGCTGAAGAAAATGGTCTTGTGACTGCACAGCTCATCCAATCCTCAATGTAAACAAACAGCTGCAGTAAACAGCTGGTATCACACATAAGCAACATCCTACATAGGACTGAGAAAAAGCACTTGCTAAGACTAAGACTGAGAAAATTGTAGGTCAGAAGATGGAACATCTGAGAGTACAGTTACGGCATTCTCTGCTTTCATTGCCTTAAAACAGTATGGAAGTGTGTTGGTTCCATACCTCAGTGCCCTGATCATCCAGCAGGAACTAATGTGAGCAACCTAATTTGGAAAACTGCAGAGACTGAGAGAGTATGAGAGTATGCATGCTTGCACTTGAAAGTAGTTTTAGTTAATAAAATGCCAGAGGGACTCTTTGCCTTGTAATGACTTACTTAATCAAGGTGCAATAAATATGAACAATTAGAACTATTGCCATCAGTTACTATCCTTGAAAGAGACTGTACAACAAGAGAAGTGCAGTAACTTTGCTGATTTTATATATTCATGAGTCACTGTCAGCAACAAGGAAGATCAAGATGTTTTGTGGGGTGAACTGGATGTCTTCAAAGACTTAAGTAATAGGAGAAGGATAACATCTGATACTATGAGAGACATGCATGTCCTTAATAACAAGGGTTTTTTTTTCAAATATGGAAATAGGTTAGGAAAAAACTTAGCTGACCCAATTAATCACAGTGTGATGGAGTAAGAAATGTAATGCTTCTGTAAACAGAAATGCTGTTCTAGACTCTTGCAGAATACCTATTTCCAGCAGAGATAAAGGAGGTTGTCATTGGTGCTGTTGGTGTACCAGTTCTTTTCACAGGAATAAGAACAAAAAAAAAGGACTGATTAAAACTTAATTAGGTATTGAGAAGGGTGGTAAGGGTTCTAAAGGAAATGAAGATGCTGTACCATACACGTGAGATATTTTTTTTTTTCCTTATCTGGACTCATGAAGACTGCAAAGAAAATTACTTTTCTCTAAATGCTACGTAAACAGAGAGGGAGAGGTACAAGTCAGGAACACGTGGAGCAGGACTGTGGTGTTTGCAGGTGGAATTTGATCAGCAGAAAGGAACTGGATGGGTCAAGAGAGGCGGGCGCTCTGCACCCCAGAATGCTCCCACCTGAACAATACCCCATCAAACAGCGCCAAGTGCAAACACGGGGCTACAGAAAGCACCGGGGTTTGCTGGTTTGTCTGGGCTGGGCTTCCACCGAGCAGCCAGAGCACAGGCAGAGCGGGCAGCAGCACTCCGGGAGCCGGGCTGCCCGCCCAAAGGCGAGCGGGAGACCCTCAGGAGGAGCCTGGACCGCCCTCGCCGGGAGCGCCGCGGGCTGGGCAGAGCGCACCGCGCAGGACGATGCTGCGGGCCATCACACCGGGGATGGGGACCCCGGGCGCCTGAGGCAGCCTCGCCTCCTCCTCCTCCGCCTCCTCCTCCACCTCCTCCTCCTTCTTCCCCTCCTTATTCCCCTCCTCCGGAGCCGGGCGCATGATGGCGGCAGCCGCCGTCGCGGAGGTGAGCAGCGCCGGCAGCGGCAGCAGCGATACCTCCAGCACGGGAGAGGAGGAGAGGATGAGGCGCCTCTTCCAGACCTGCGACGGCGACGGCGATGGCTTCATCAGCAGGTAGCGACAGCGAGAGGTGGCTCTCTGCCGGTACGGAGCCGTCCCGTCCTTCCCCCCGTCCCCTTCCCCCGTCCTGTCCTCCTCCATCTCCACCGGCTCAACTTCTCGGCAAGTTGGAGAGCAGCCCCGCCGGGACCGCGGCACCCACAGCTTTTCGGCACGGGTGGGCAAAATACCGCCCGCGGGGCTTCCACGTCCACCGGGTCCGGAAAGCGACGCCTCCTGGCCCGCGGGGCTTTATCTGCTCATGCCCCCCGGGGCAGGTGGGTTTCCCCAGGTGAACGCAGGAAGGTGGTCACAGGTAGCCTGGGAGAAAACTCGTGCTGGTGTCCCCGGGGACGTCCGGTTTTGTTAATACGTTTCTATCGGTGTACTTTTTACACAATCTCATTTAAATTCCTCTGCCGGTCCCCGGTGAGTTTAAGGATTGTCGCCCAGGCTGACAGATTTTGGAAAGGGTGAGCTTGTACATTTGCAGTAGATAAGTTAGAAATAAGCCGTAATGGAATGTTCTTGTGTCTGGAAGCACTGGCAGTGCGTTTTGGTCAGGAGTGGGTTTTGTGAGAATTGCATTTCTGAGACTAGTCCTCTGCTCTCATGCTGTGATTTAAAGAATACAGAACTTCTAAAGGCACAATTTGCCATAGGTCGGGTAAACTTGCATTTTCAAAATTAAACATATGCTAGTTGCAAATAGCAACTACCTCTAGAGAACTGAGTGAGGGAATTTCTTAGTCTGTCATCTAACCTGTAACCTAAAAAATATGACCCTGCAAGAAAGGCTAAGTAAACTTGAATCCCCACTGCCATCTCTTTGGAGCCAGAAAGTTGTTGAAAATCTGTAACAACTGGCAGTCACTTTAAAAATAAAGTTTAAGGGTTGTGATAATTCTTATCTAAACAGCTCCCTGAACACTCTTTTACCCCCTCTACTCTAATGATTATTTTGACAGTTGCGGTTTTGAAATATAAACTTTGAAAATATATGCTTTCCAACCAGTATGCTAAGTCTGCTTCTTTCCATTTGTTTATGGTCTTCAAGGAATTTATTCTGATCTCTGAAAACTTAGGATGTTGACTTAAAGTGTACACTGCCTTCTCAGAGCACACTCACTGTTCTGTATTGTGATGCTTTTCTGCAATGCAAACTCAATAGACATCTTTATATTTAAAATTTAAAGACCTTACTGAGGGAATGTTAACATTGTAGTGTTTCATCTGAACACTTGATAGATACTACCATGACAGAAGCCACTCATTTCTGATCAACTTTTCAACGTTTCTTAAGTTTTGTTCCAAATCTGTATTCTGTGTATTTCAAAATGCATGTTTCAGTGTGTTGCTTGAACTACGCTGTTTGAAAGCTTTGAAAACTCCATATCTGAGTAGGGACATTGGATTTCAGCTTGAAATAGAAATAAGTCCCAGAGGATAGTGGCTGAAAGTCCTTCAGGAGGTGGTGAGTTCATTGTTGAAGATTGCTAATACTTTGCTTGCAGGGAGTTGTGCCTTCAAGGTAGAACTGGTATGGCTCTAATCAGAGAACATGGTGTTATAAATTATTGTCTTCTTTTAGATCTCTGTATGTGTGAGAAAGTAGCAAATGAATATTTAACAAGTGATCTTTGACATAAGAGGGAGTCTAGTCTACTTTTCTTTCGTTCATTAGCTATCCTGGGTAATCAGTTGTTTAAATGGAATGCCTTTCTAGCTTTGTGTAGTGACTCAATTTCTCTTATAATCTGTGTTATGGCAATGGCTTATGCAGGAGGAGACTTGCCCAGTGGGTTTTGAATGTATTTATAGTATGTACCACCATAGTCTCACAGACAACTCTTTCTGATTCATAGCGTCCCTGCTAAAAGTATAGGAACTGGAGTTTTGTTCTTGTTTAGAGCTCTGGTGTTTAGGTAATTGCATCTATTTCAATGCAACAAATTAAAATAAAGACAAAAAAGTTACAGCTGCTTTTACACTGAACTTAATCTTACCATTCTGTGTGTACTGTTTGTCTTGCTTTTGCTGGTTTTGTGTGGGTTTTTTTTGTTTCATACAGGCCATTTGCTTGGTTTTCCTATTCCTTCTTATCCTTCTTCCTTTGACTTCACTTTGCTCACCCTTGAGGGCAACAATTTCTTTTGCCTTCCTTGCAGCCCCAGTGGAGAGGGTAGACTGACTTCTGCATGTTACTGTGTCTTTTACAGCAGGTTGAACATTGCAATAAATGCATGGGCGTATGTATAAAGAGCTGAAAACACAGAAGCCAGCCCTGTAAAGTCAATTCTTTCCTTGCACACTAGACCTGATCGATCAGCTATTACTGGCCTGAACTTCTTTCAGAACTTACTTATTTGAAGTGCAATGAGGTCGAAATTTGCAGTTCTGCAGCTGTTACTGAGCACAAGTTGTCATATCTGTGAAAATTAGTATCCCTTCTCTTCTGCTTACAGGGCTAAATCTTGGTCAATCATTTCTTCGCATAATACATGCAGTGATTTGTTTATAAGATTTCTTTATAAGATTTCTTTCTTTCCAGCTCCAGAGCTGTTATGGAAGAAGTCTTTATACTTACAGCAAAGGCAGGCATTTTGCATGTGTGTTTATTTAGTTCGTATTGCATGGGGAAAAGAGATATTTGCATTCCTAATGAAGTAACATGGTGTCTCAGCTGTGGAAATGCTTTGTTGTGCATCAAACTGTAATAAACCTCTTCAAATAATAGCAGGGAAGTAAAGGCACAGATGGAGAGGAGGAGCATGTCCTGGGATACTGATTAATTTTCAGTCTCTCACCTGAGTTATTGATTAATTTTCAGGCTCTAAATAGTTGGGATGATATCAAACCAATAAAGCATAATTAAACACATACCATTGGTTGTTATAACGCAGAAGATGCTGAACGATGGGATATGAAGTGCTAAGCATTGCATTTGCATGTGCATATTGAAATTTTGCAACACCCAGCTAGACAAAAGTCCTAAGGAAAGATAAAAGTTTTAGCTTTTCAGTGTGTACTGAAACAGCTTTTGGTTCTTTTGGGGCTAATATTTGTTACTTAATTATTTTAACATCTTGCCAATGTTTGGCATTCTTCTGATACTTCCATAACTAAAAAACCAACCAAACGAAAAATCCCTCTCTGTCCCACTCAAAAAACCCAACTGCAAAGCATTCTATGGTTTAGGCTGAATTATGAATGCTTGAAGTCATCTGGATGTGCCTTTCTAAGAGCAAAAGGCAGCCTTAAACACTCTTTATAGCAGAAATTTATTTTTTGCATCTGTAGCAGGATCGTTACTAACAAAAAGCACTTAACTAAAAAACACAGGAATTGCTTTCCTCTGTTTTGCTTTTACTCTTTTTGCTTTGAAAAGTTTCAGAATCCGTTGTTACATTTTCAGCTTCAGAGTGTTGGTGCAGGAGTGAGGGTACCTGAGCTTTTTGTTTTGTTTTTCTTTTTTTTTGTGATGTCTGCATATGTGGCCTTGGATGATGCTGAGTTTTTATGGATGACAGACTAGATTAATGTCTTCTTCATAAACTTAATTGCCTTGTAGTTTTATTATATGTGGATTGTACTGAAATTCCATTTAGCACATAATGATTTTCAGCTTTACTGCTGAATTCACTAAGTGGGTTTCCAGATTATTCTATTCTAACACTGCAAAATCTAAATATGGTAACGTTGAATCTGCAGGAAATGCTTTTGCTTTAAAAAATGAAGGTATGAGCTATGGAGATAATGGATGAAGAAAAAATTAATTTCATTATTAAGGTACAAATATGGTAGTTTCCTAATTTTAACTCTTAAGTATGGATAAGTAATTTGAGGGTTATGAAGTAAAGCTAGTGTTTAGTCTGTATGAAAAATTGTCATAATTTTAAAAATAACACATTGAAGTTCTGTTTGCAGAGTTTGTTTGAAAACAGTTTTGTCTGTACACACAGATTTTTTTACACTGGGGTCAACGCCTTACAGAAAATCTCTGTTAAAAGTAGAGTAAGCCGTTAAAAAACCCATTAACCTACTAACTATGCATTGAGCTTACACAGCCTATTAAAAGGACACGCTGAATGACTGAGCCTTTGCTAGCCCTTCACAGAAGGAGTTAAAAGGAACTTGTTGGATTTGATTTGTTACCTGAGTGGTTTTAGTGGTGCATAGCTTTGGGAGCTCAAAACCTTTGTAAGGGCAAGCTGGTCCTTCCCTTTTTAATGGGCTGTAGTAGTAGGGCGTTGCCAGATTTCCTGCTAAGTGTATTTTGGCACACCACCTCAGTGTTTCTAGATCTAGTGGCCACATGCTATTAGAGGAGAAAAAACTGTTTTCAAGAATACGAAGTGTGTATCTATTCGTTAAGTTTTTAAGGGAAGAGATTTAAGCTTTTATGTTCTCTGTTACACTCTACCTCAGTCCTCAGCATTTCATTTAACCTTTTTTTGAGGTGTTTGATTTTGGTAATTGGCTTGAATTTCTGTGCTTAACAGAAATTACATTTAAAGAAGTAATTACATTTAAAGAAGTACCTATTGAAGCTCAAAAGGACCTAGTAAACGGAGGAGCAAAATCAATGTGGGTTGTCCGTGACCAGCCAAGTCACCAGTGGTGGTAATAGTTAAGGGTTTACCTCATAGGATGACTATTTATAAGCTATGCAAGTATGTTCGGGGTCTCTGAAAACTTATTTTGGGCATGAGTTAATACTCTGCACATATGTACTTTCTATCCTCTGAAGGCTATTCGATGCTCATTGGAAGCAATATCAGGAACAAGTTGTTTTGAGTGCTTAAACGTCAACAGACTAGGGAAAGATAAATCTATATATCCTACAAGTGAAGAGGTTTAAAAAGGGTCTACTCTCCAACAGAACAGGTGGAAATAAAACACTGCCTTTGAAGACTTGTGAGAGAAGTAATGTTTATTCTGTTAGTTTTGCAGCTACCGAGATTTCAAATTTCAAAGCAGTTTGGTCCCAGTACCACACAGTACTAAGTCTGGCCTCAATCCAACTCTCTGTTGGACTGAGACATTGTTTAGAAGCAGTCTGCAAAGTATCAACAAGATCAGGACAAGGCTTTGCTTAGTCCTTGCCCTTAGTCTTGCTCTTCATATGGCTGGGCTGTTCTTACAGAGGTAGAAAAGTTCTTAGATCCCCAGTACAAGATTTTCTTCTCACTTGAAGTCTGGACTGTTTGCTCTGTGCTTTCTTTAACCCAGGTCACTTTTAGAAATTCCACTGAAAAACCCAAAGCAAACCCAACAAAAAAACCCCAAAAGAAACAAAAAACAAAACACCAAAACCAAACAACAACAAAAACACAAACCCAAAACACTAAAAAAAAAACACCCCATCTTGGTAAAATGGACTTGTCCTTGCACTAGTTTTTTAGTTTGTCTTGAAAACAGTTTCAAAATTCTGTTTCTAGAATTAATTTTATTTTTCATTCATTTCCATTTGGAGGTTGTCAGGGAGTTTGTGATCCATGTACCTGAAGGAGTGCTTTTATATGGATACAGCACACTATTTGCTGTATGCCACGTATGGTGGTGACTGGAAGCACTGTGTTGTTTTTCAAACGATTGTAGTCTGTTTTCTCTGTTTCTCTTGGGATTTGCCTTAGTTGATGATCCCACAGTTGTACAAAGTTTTGTGGGGTTTTAGACTAAGTTCATTTTCCACAGGTCCTCTCAGAGCATCATAACCAAAAAAGGAAGAAGTTATGGAGAAAAACAGAAGGGCAGATGTAGATGAAAAGCCAGAGAGACACCCTGCATGCTTGGTTTGTGATGAAGAAAAAAGTATCCCTTGGTTAAATATTGTGTCTAGAAAGCATACCAAGGATCAACATTCATTAAGGGATTCCATATTTCAAAGTCTGCACTTATTGCAACTAATACACAGTCAGAGGAATGTATTCAAACTTGAATTTTCTGAACCTATCATATTTTTTAATGAGTTAGTGGTCCAGTTCTTGTATAAACATCAGACACCTCCGAGGGGTGTTTTAGCTGGAGCTGTTAATGTTTTAAGTTAGTAAAGTTACTTGGTATCTTATATATGAGTTATTGCATTTTTCTTTCCTTACTGGTGTTAATAGTCTGGTATATATACTGAAATATATATTTCAGGCTTGTTGTTACATGGTTTTACTGTATTCTCTTTCGTAGGAACTTTTTGTCAGGGTGGATTGTAATGTGGAAAAAGTGAGTAAAAAGTGAGTCACTCGAGAATATAAATATTAAACTTTTTGATCCTTTGAAAGTTACCATCCAGCTGACTTCTATGTGTTGTATTTTTTATTTTTATTAATTTTTTATTGAATTTTATCCATATTTTTTTTTGTTGGGGCTGTTGCAAATATCATGTTATTTGGGTTACTACTGTAAGAGAATTCAACTTCTCTTTAAAGTCGGTAATTCAAAGTCAGTAATTTGCCTTTTCTGGCGCTAGAGAGGAGAAAAAAACCCCAAAACCCAATTGTTAAACTGGAGGGTTTTTGCCTTTTCTTGGGTTTCTTTGTGGCAATTCTGAAAGACTGTAACTTTATTAATATACTCCATTACTCTCTTCCCAAGGGTGATAGGGAGCAGGGTCCTTCACAAGATGCTTTGATGCCTGGCTTTTCTAGCAAATCCATAGCCCTGGGTTTGTAACACAGAAGCCACTGGTGGCTGTTCTAGCAGTATGACTGGGACTACAGTAAATGTTTGATTTTGTCTCATTTATTGGTGACTGTATCTTCTGTGTATGGCAGACAAGGCAGCTGGAATCCTCCTTCACCACTGTTGGTTAGCTCATGTTGCTAAGGAGCAGCTTTCTATATGTTTTCAGGATTAATTTGCCAAAACCTATTGCTTGAAATTAATGGATGGGTTGACTGTTTTGGGATGCACTTGAATGAAAGAGTCGTCAATGAGTAGTTAATGCCTTGTATTTAATGTTTGAGTATGCCACGTGCAAGTGTTTTTCTGGTACTTGTGAATGGATTCCAAAATTACTTTAAAAATTTCTTTGTTTTTGATTGCTGGGGTACCATAGTGAGTACCTGAAATTTATTCAAGCAACCGGTTGTACGTGTTTTGATAGGGAATAAAGGATTCTCACAAAATACTTGGGCACCCAATACATACACAGATTTAAGTGGGGTACTTGTGCTCCTTATGCAATGAACTGAGAAAAGTGAAGGGTTTAATGAGGTTTTTGAAGTCTACCTATGCTACCAAATGAATTGTTCTACTGTGCATGGTCCTGAAGTTTCACTTTGTCTGCTCTAGAACTTGTTTTGTCAAAAAATCTCCCTAGCTGAAAACTAGCTCAGTAAGAAATACTTCTTTCCAGCATGGTCAGTTTATAGCTGTGGCTTGTCATGTGGCTCTGTGACTTTTACTGTTGGCAGAAGGCAGTGGAGGGGGGTAAGAAACTTGAGCTTGGGGTTTAGCTGTGATCCCTCTGGTTATGTCTGCTTGATTTTTAAACACGGTTCACTCCAAATGATCTGAACTAAGAAATCTCTCTAAAAGTTAACACATGACCATAAAAATGGCATCATTTTCAGAAGTGTAAAAGCACAACAAAGGTTTTATTTAGAGTCCCAGTATCTCAGCTGGTAAATGAAAGACATTAACAAGGCTAGCGTTGTGCCTAATTGTGTGTTGTCCAAAGGATGAGCTTCAAATGGCATCTGGAGGAAAAGTGACAGTGTGAATACATGGCTTTTCAAATCCAGCGTGAGTGTTCACATGCATCTCTTAGAATAAGTAATACATATCTGGAATTCATCATAGTATAGTGACTGTTTGCAGGCACTGACTTTCTGTGTTAATTAACATTGCTGTAATGAGCTGTAATGATTAATTGTAATCAGCACATTCAATATGTCCTTTCTTCTGAGAGTTTTTCTGCAGCAGGACTTCCTTATATTTAATATAATGGAACAGTATTTATGTAGTATTAGCAGTTATTCAATGAAATCCCTTATGCAATTTTTAAGGGTACATCAGGTAACAGAGACCTCTGAAAGAAAGCTGCACTCCTGGTAGTTCCTAACTATGGTAGAGTCTGTAGGTTGAATTGATACTGTATATTGGCAGTATTTGAAACTAGGGAGCGGCACAAAAGAAAGCACAGAATGGCAGAGATTCTGTTGACAAGCTCCACTTCTCTGTTGATAAATGGACCTTTGTCTGGCTGCATCAGTTCTGTCTTCTGAGATGAGACCCTTAGCCAAAACCACACACACTGTTCTCTCAGGTCGTGAGGTGCAGTTTGTATTAACAGTTTGGTGTAGGTGATCAGAGTTAAAAATTTAGGTTATTTCTAATGAGTGGAATGTGCCTTTGTTGTTCCATCTATAAAATACATTTCCACTCTGGAAGGTCCTGTGACAGACTGGCAGTTTTGTCTGTATCTTGTGTGAAATGGGGGACACACACACACACCATGGTGGGAAGTATTGACTGTGGAAGGAACTTTCCCCCTGCTTTCCCAGAGGAAGGAGTGGTGGTGTAGGCTGCATGCTTGGAATAGTATTGTGAGAAGTAGCCAAGGCAGGACAGAGCTGTGAAGGAAAATTGAGTTATTTTATTATGAATTGAATTATGAATAAGAACACAGGTTTTGGGGGCTGGTTTCCTGTTAACCTTGTCTTTTTCCTGCCGCTGCTCAGCGTGGTGGAACTGTGTCAAGCTGAAAATTAATTGTGAACAGGCACTGGAACATGCAAGGCAGAAAGTGAAACTAGCGAGGAATTTGAAGAGTAACAACAAATTCTCCCACATTATGGAAATCGTAACAAAAGAACAGAGTAAGAGCACCCAAGAGAGGGAGCCAGTGAGCTGTTGATGACTGATGCCGGGAAGTGTGACACGTTTTCTCTGTTTCTTTTCTACACTGAAAATAACAAGTACAGTGAGATGGTTCCTGCAGTTGGGGCTGGTAACAAATATCTTGGAAGGGAGGGGGAAGAATGAAGCTATAGAGTACTTGGATTTGTTTTAATAAGTTGTGCTGGAAAATCTTGATGTAAGATTCATAAGAACAGGCTCAGAACTATTTTGCTCCTTTTTTTTTTTTTTTTCCTGAGCTCTTTTAAAAGATGGAAGTAACAGAAAATGGGGAAAGATAAAATAAACTTATTTTCTTTAAAAATATGGTGAAATTTGGATCAGTCTACAGAAAACTGGCTGAATATGGACTTGTTAAGAAAAAGTTATGTCAAACCCATGTAATCTTTCCTAGATCTAGTGAGAGCAGTTAGTGGTAGAGATATTTCTTCTGTCTTGTATTTACTAAGGCTTTTGGTGTTGTTTTATGACACTTCTAGGTAAGCCATGGCAGAGTATGGGATAGAGTTTAGTTTTGGGCATTTTTCAAGCTATGCTTGGAGATCATTAGATATCAATGCCTTGTTTTACAAATAAAATACTGTATCAAATTGAAACCAGAGGGATGGGCTGGACTGGATCAGTACTACTAAAAATAATGATCTGGATAACATGATGATGAATAAACTTTCTTAAATTTGAGATAACACCAAGCTAAGGAAAATTGTAGAAATGCTGGGCGATAAGAGTAACAATTGGTGCTGACAGGTGAAGATACTGTGTGAAAAAACATCAAGTGAGGTAAAATAGGAATAAGTAGATGATAGCACATTTGGTGGCACCAATACAGGATGAGAGATTGAAGAAAGTCTTCTGAGATTTGTAGTGGGCCTCAAACTTGAATTAAAAGAATTGTGCTATCATGGCACAGAACTTCTGCTTTCAACTTTTCATCCGTTTTCAGTATATGCTTTAAGCTGGTGTCTGGTTTTGTGTGGTGTCATCCATCAGGTTTGTGGATCATTTAGAGAAAGACAAGAACAGCTCAGTGAAGATGGCTAGAGATGCAGAAAATGGTGTTCTTTACTCAAAACAGGGTGGAACATCTGATGATGGGTTTTAAATATGTAATATCCACTGTGATGGCAAAAAACAGACTGTTAACTTCCTTTCTGAAGTAACAATATGAATAGTAGCTGGGAAATTTTAAATTAGGAAACTTGCAGGAAAGAACAGTAAAACACTAGGACAGAGCACAAGTGGGCACTGTGGCATTCTTAAAAAAACAGCTTAGACACCCATCCATGAGTCATGAACAGGTACATTTTGTCATGTCGTTGAATACAGTGTTGGATAATTTTCTTTTGCAGTCCTCTCTATGGTTTCATTATGTGCTGTATTTCTGTGGGGTGACATTTTAATGACATAAGTCTTGTTCAGTTGACTTGTAATATTCTGAAAAACTTAAACCTCCGTGCTTCTCCACCATTTTTTCATTCAGTTTCCCAGAAGAGACTCCTACCAGTTTCCTTCCCTCCAAGCCATTATGTCTTGTTTTAATTCTCCTGAAGCATCTCTTACTCTATTTCCTGTTGATCCATAACAGCAGCTGCATCCTGGTTTCTCACTATGCCATCCTGGAAGAATTGACAGTATTTGAGAATGTAGGAATAGTTTTTCTTGAGAGCAGTTTGAAGCAGTAATATGTTCCTAGTGCAGAGATTAACAATTTCTGTGCTTTAAAAATGCTGGGATAATGTAGCCAGTGCAACACTCCTCTGTTCTCTCATTCCTTATCCAGGCTCATTTCTCCCTGTGAATGTGGCCACCTTGTTTAGCTCTGCACCACTTCTCTTGTTTTGTGTTTAGTTTGTTTTTTTCAAGTCTGATATGTTTTCTACTCTGGTAAGACTTAGTTGCCTGTCTTCCTCTGTTTACAAGGTTATCTGCTGAGTTTTAGAATTTGTCTCGTGTGCTCGAAGGATGATGAAGAAAATGTGCAAGATCCCGTATTCTGCCACATATGCTTCAAGCATACAGAACTCAATGGCTATGGAATAAATACTTCCTTGTGGAACTGTAGTCTGATTCAGTAACTTTTTTTTTCCCCATTTGCTTTCAACTTTATGCTTGCACCTTGCTTTCATTCCCTCATATTTGGAGGCAAAAGTAGAAAAAAAAATCCTGTAAAACTAGCAAATGTCAATCTTATGTCTTCTCAAGTTTTTATGTAGCATGACAAACGCATAGGGTGAATTCCCTTCCTGTTCACAATGAGATGTTAAAACTGAAGCCTCAGTGTGAGTTTTCAAATCCCAGTATCAACAGTATTACTGCTCAGCATTTTAACAAGTGTGTCCAGCTAATGTGCCTGTTCTGCATCCCATCCTGCCTCATGTTATTCATGTCTTGCCAAAAACATCAGATTAGTTGAAAATGGCTCATTTGCAGCTTTTGCCTTGTGCTGGCAATATATTTGTTGCACAGAAAATAGGGAGTATTAGGACGGCAATAAGGAAATGGAACTTTACATAAAAAATGAACAGTATGGGTGTTACTGTATATCTTACATATTAGTCTAAAAAAGTGTTTGTGAGTGTACATTAACACTGCTAGGTACTCTGACACTAGGAAGTAAAACCAAAGACAGTACTCTTGAAACAAAATGCATTTTGTTTAGCAATGTTTTGACTGTTCCAAATATACACATAAGAAATTGTTTCCACATCAATTTATCAGTCTTTCTATGTATGCATAGTAGTGGTGATTGTGAATGCAGTTTATTAAACTGGGACTAGAACTGAGGGCCTTTTTAGCAGTAACTGTCAGGCAGATGTATTATTGCAGGAAGCTTGTAGGTCTTCATTCTTTGTTCTTTCTTAAGGACATGGAGGTAGCACTAGGTGGAAAATTCCAGCATTTCTGAAGTTGTCCTGATTCAGCAGCTGTAACTTCAGTCTTGCCTTACTACTTCCTATAATATGGAAATGAAGAATTGGTTTTATCAGGATGATCTGCACTTGAGATAGTAACAGTTTCTGTATTGTTAAACCATCAAAACTGGTAAAAATTTAGAGAATTGGAGAATCAAAGAATACCTGTTAAAATATTTGTATGTGAAACAGTCTGAATATGTAACTGTGTAGGTTGTGATAAAGGTAATGAAATCTCATATTTTTGAGTCTAAATTGATGAGAGGAACAGATTTATTTTTTTACAGTCAATACTGGTTGTAGAAATTATTTCTTCAGAAAACTATGTCAAGAAGAACTGCTGTGGATAATTGTCCTTTTTGCTAGTCTACCAGAGTGTTCTGTCTGCTAGTGAACTTTCCTGAAATGTTTTTGTTGTTGTTGTTGTTGTTGTTGTTGGTTTTTGGTTTTGTTGGGGGGTTTTGTTTGTTTTTTCCCGTTTTGTAAAGTATAACATCTCTCAGGCCCTAAGTGGAATGGAAAACTACATAAATTCTCCATTTAGCACCACATGTAGGTGAGAACATTGTTTTAATTACATTTTACAGACAGCAGTGGAAATAGTCTTATAGTCTGATAACCTTGTGCGTACCTCAAGATGGTTTGTTTACCAAAGCTCATAATATAATATACTGTCTATGGTTTGTGCATTCTCTGTATATCAGATGGTTTGGGAATTATTGCTACTTTTGTTTGTACAGATTGCGAAATGAGCATTTGGTACAGCCTTCCCTGTGTGGTGCTTGGAGCCCCTTATCAAACCATTTCTTTCCCCATCTAAAACTCTGATAGAAATTTATCTTGCACTCAGAGTAGAAGGTGTCAGCCTGTGAGCCTTTTGGAAGGCTTCTGCCTGAAGATGAACATAGTTCTGGGATTGTTGCCAGGGTTGTTTGCTTGCGGTTGTTCAGAAAAAAGACAAAGGCAGAGAACTGATGTGAATCTGTGATTTAAGCTGTCAGGGGCTTGACTTGCTGTGAGAGTCAGAGCAGATGGAGCAGTGGGTGCTCTGGATCAGTGGCTATACCAGAGATCTAAGTTAAACACTCTCCTACCAAGGATAACAGTGATATAACTGGAGTAATTTCAGTGTTTTAGATCAACAACTTCTTATTGCCTCTGCGCGCTCTGTTAGACAGGCCATCATTTTTAGGTTAGTCCTTTACAAATTTTCAAATGTTTCAAATAGAGTTCTCTTTATCTACAGTGTTGGTCTAGAAAGTACTCACAACACAACTGTGTGGAACAGGTTTTCTTACATTGTTTGTTTATTTACTGCACTTGCCTCTAGGGAACTTGGCTGCATCATTAATTTTGACTTGTCTGTTCAAAGGTATTTGTGCACCTAGACTGAAAGCTGCATAGGCAAAGATTAAATGTTTCCTGGCAAAATAATGATACCTTTTTGGGAGCCAAAAACTTTAATAGTTTTAAGTAAAATATACAGGGTTTTTTGTGTGTTGGAACAGTCTTTACCAGATTTCCTTTATAAATTTGCTAGAACATAAGATGGGAAAAACCCAGCAAAATTACTCCATTGCTTCAGTTCAGCCTTAGAGCCAACACCTTGCAGATACTGTGCAGCATCCTCATGCTTTCCTACGTGCCTTGTGCTTACCAATGCAATAATCAGAACAAGGTAAAAATTAGTACAGCCAGGAATACGGATGTTCTAGAAAGAAAAAGACTGTGTTACTCTTTTGTTGTGTAGCAGAAATTTCAGTCATTTTAGTTTTGGTCTTTCATTTACATAAACAACTCAACCAAGTACCAATCAACCACTCTTTGTCATTTCAGATTGCATGGTGTGCTCCAAATAAATGAAATCTATTTTCAGTAGTGCTTGTAGTCCTCAGTTGCTCTAGTAGTTTCAATTTTACTGAGTTTTGTAATTCATTGCATCTTTTCTTGTGCTGCTGTATATTGCTTCAGGCAATGTCCTAAGGCTGCAGGTGCTACAAATGATAGTCAACTTGTATTTGTGTAACAGGAGAGTAAACTTCCACCTTTAGACTGTCAGGAAACAGATAGAGATTTGGAGATGTCCTTGTGGGCTGTATTGAGGTGGAGGCTTGCAGTTGTCATGAGCAGGGCAGTGCAGTATGTGCCAGAAGTGCCACATCCTCCTACCAGCCCAGTGTGGAAGGATAGCTCTTCAGGGGCCAGGGCAAAAAACCTGTGCCCTGGACCCCCCTGGCAGAATGACTCTGCACTGCTTCTCCTGAAACTTATTTCAAAATTAGCACACAGAGTCCCTCAATCTGTGGTGCTGTATCTGATCTGTTACAAGACAATGCATGAAAACATTGCTTAGTTTTATCTGTCATTGCCTGTGTAAAAACCTGAATGCTCTGTCATCCTTATTGTCCTTAGCAATACCCTTGTGAGATTTTATTTGTATTGTTGTTTTAATTTTTAAAAGTGGGAAACAAAGCCTAGAAGGTTGTTTATTCACTGATCAGATTCAGAGCTAAGACCAAAACTCTGACAGAAAAATTAACTGCAAGTAATAATAGCTTATATTTGACCTACATAATTAGCAGTACAAAATTAGTTCTCCTATAATGAAGCTCTTTCTTGTTGTGAGTAAAGATTTGGTTGCTTTAGTTTTGTTTTTGCAAGGCTTGTTTGTTGGTTGTTTCTAAAATACATGGTTGTAATATAAATATTGTTGTTATGCTTCAGTTTTGTTGTAAACAACTCTGACAAGGATTCTGTTTCAGCAGCTCTGGAATTTCTGCGTGGAAGAGACTTAGAGAGCTCCACCCAATGTACAGCTTCTTTCTGTAGAATAGATGAACCTTGGTTGTGATAATATATGATTTCAGTGAAACCATTCATGCAAGAATTTTGAATGAACATGCATGAACACTGTTTCATGTTTTCATAAACACCTTCTAAATTAAGCTCTGATATTATTAATTAAATAATGCCAGTAATGCTAATAACACTAAATATGCTAATAATTCACATAATAATAATATTGCATGTTTCCTTTACCTTTGTCCTACAGAGAGATTTTGTACAACATAAAAATAAGCAAAATGTTTTAAGATTCTTAAAAAGAGCCATAACACAGAAGCAGACTCATATTATTTGTGGTATAAAACAATGTGGTAGTGTTAGGCAATCCACTTCAAAAGGTATTTCAGAAAAGGATGGCAGGATAGAAACTGTGAGTTGTGAGAGTGGCAAAGTAGTGGTTATTTTTAATGAGAGGGAGCAGGGCATCAAGAAGGTTTTGATAGTGTAGAGCAGTTGTTGCTTCAGACCTGACTGAATTGGTTTGCCCACATTTTATTTAGAATGTGATTAGTTGTAATTTGATAAATAGTATCTGTCAGTGTTCATTTGTTGGAGAAGTTGTTTCAAGATTCCTTCTCTTCCCAGGCCTCTTCCTTTCTAAAGTGACCTAGGGCTAGCTGGGAGAGGAACAGGAAGAAAAGAGGGTGAAAGAGCATCTTTTGGCTCTCTCTTGTATTGGTGGCTCAGTCTTTCTGAATAGCAGCAGAACGAGGCAATCTATCAACTTTGTCTCCTTCTGTTTATGATAACTGATCATCTGGAAAGGAGCAGAAGATTTCTGCATAGTCAGGAAGATTCTTTGGTCTGGGTTTACAGTTGCTGAGCTCTGTTTGCCTAAGAACAGCAATGAGGTTTTTAGTGGTTTACATTTTGAGGAGAGGATGACAGATCTTCAAAACCCACTCTTTCCTGAGGGGTTGGTTCAGTCTGTGATGAAGCAGATGACTGAGGGATTTCACTGAGCTACAGACCTGACACTGTTAAAGAATGTCAGGTGTTAGGCTGTCTAATGCTCCACTTCCATTCATATCCACTTAAAACCTTCTTTCCTGTTCCATGAGTAGACCTGTGAATGGTTATTCACCTTTGTTTAGTTACCAACTTCTGATTCACGACCATTCTTTTTACCACCTGTTACTTTCAAAATACTTTATTGTACCTGAGCTTTGAAAAAGGCAAAAGACCAAGCCGTGAGGAACAACCCCCTCAGAATATTTTCTGATGAGACTAATGTTACACCCCAAATTAAGTGTAAGGTATGTTCTTGAGGTTCTTGTCTGTGTTGTCTTCACATGAAATAAAAACTGACATTGGTTTTTACCAGGGCAGTGTGTTTATGGTTATTTGCATGCCTCTCTGCTATGAGCACACTGTCTCAATTTGTCAGTGTATCAGATGCTGAAAGCATCTTCCACCTTGATTTGGTCTCAGCTGTGTTTTGGCCACTTGGATTCGGTACAAGAATATTTTTCATAATACTGTCTTTGTCCCCCTTTTGTGAGTTTCATTACAGAATTGAACCAAGTAAACTTCCTTAGAGGGTTTTGTAGCCAGAGTGTTGGGCAACACTCTGGCTTGGCAACAGTTAATTGACATAGTATTTCTTTTTTCTTCTGTATTTTTTGGGGTTTTTACATGTTTTTCCTCTTTAACTTACTGCTGTTTAGTGGCAAAAGGCATTTTCTTGGCCTGTCCTGAGTAAAATGGAAATTTAAGTACCCAGTGATCTAGTCAGATGATAATGATTCAAATTCTTACTATGGCACCTTTTCAGAAGATACTGTGAAGATCAAGAACAGGATTCAGCTCTCCTGCGTGTCCATGTCTGATAGTAGAAATGGTAATAATGTCATGAAAATAGAGGTTTACACTTAAAAAAAATGTTCCCTTCTTTTTCCATAGCGCTTCTGTATTGTAATTTATTTCCAACCTCACCATCTTGTTGTTGAATTAACATTTTAAAAAAATTGGCTTATTGGTTTTAAATGTCTGTGTGTTAGTGCATACGCAGATTAGAGAATGTTAGTACTCTTTCTAAATTAATTGTTGGGTTTTTTTGTCTTCTCTGTTGCCACTTTTCCAATTTCCCTGCCCCCATTTTCCCTCTACAATGTCTTTAGGAATGACTTGCTGATGGTGTGTCGCCAGCTGAACATGGAGGCGTCTGTTGCAGAGATCATGCACCAGCTGGGAGCAGATGAAAATGGAAAGATTTCCTTCCAGGATTTCAGTCAATGCCGCATGGAACTGGTACAGGAAATCAAGAAGGAGGAAGTGGAACTTTCTGTGAAATCAGACGACTCTTGTGCAAAGAAGAAGTTAAGGGATAGAATAGCTTCCTGGCCAACTAGCAGCAATAACAGTTTAGGTAGGTATGACTTGTAAATGTCCTCTTGGCGTAATTTAACAAAGGGTGAACTCCATGGGGCTTGTTGCCAACTTTACTGCATCAGGGTTGCCCCTAAAGGTCTTTCTGAATATGCTTTGGCATAACTTGATCATGTGCCAGAGTGGTGGTGTAACTGATGCGGTCTTGTCATCAGTATGTAGACGAGAATGACTGCAGAGCATCCTCTTCTGAAGGTGCTAATTGCACAAGAGGGGAGACTTCCTTGAAAGGACAAGAGCTGCAGAGCACAGCTGGTGACTGAAGATCCAAGGAGCTCTCTGTTGTCAGTAAAGCCCAGACAGAGATATAGGTAAAACTGTGGAAAAAAAAGGAGAGAAATAGTCTTAAGTCTCTTGTCTTCCAGATGTAATACACTGTAGAAATCGATGTTTATAGGATGCTTTAAAAATCATTCCCCCTAGTTGGAGAGCTGAATGCTGGAAGAGCCTTATGATTTAGAGGATACAAAAATTCTCCTTTCCTTTTGTCCTCTCTCCATCCTGTTGGAGAAAAAAAAAAAGAAAGAAGAAAGAAAGCAAACATGCTATTCTATCTATAGGAACATGGGATGTAGGAAGGGATTTATCCGTGTCATTGAACCCAGTCCTTAATAGCACTGTGATCAGTCTGCCTTAGATTAAAGATGTTAGCACCTATAGAATGCTTCCTGTCACACTGTAACAACTGTGAGAGACTAGAGGACACAGCTCCTGTGGCTAAAAATTCCAAAATGCAGTTTCTTGTGGGAAAAGTTGGGAATGCTGACACCGCTCTAGCTGCCTATAGCAGAAGCATCCTAGCTAAACATGACTGCTGGCTAATGATGTGGAACTGGCCTACGTGCATGCTGCAGACAAAGGGCATCAACCTCAGATTGGGTTTAGTTACAGCTGTGTCTCCTCAACCTTTTGTTTAGACTATATGGGCCTGGATTTTTTTAAGTTTTTGTTTGTTTGGGTTTTTTTGTTTGTTTGTTTCGTTTTGTGGTTTGTTTTTTTAATGAGAAATCTTCCATTTGTTGTCCCAGTAGTTTTTCTTTGCATGTGTCCTAAATTAAGTTGGGAATATTTTTCACTATCAGATATACTTCATATATCTTCTGCAGTTTGCTTACATTTATTCTGGCTCCTCATGCAACTGACCTGTTGTCAGAGTCCAGTTCTCTCTGACCAGGTTCTTTTAGGTGGTCCAGATGTGGAAAGTGCAATGTTTAACAGCAGATTGATTTATTTATTTATTTGAAGATAATTGGTGTTACATGGGATTTCTGATTTAACAGAATGCTACAAAACACACTGAAAGAACAGTACAAGTACCATTTACACATATCAGAAGACAGCAGTTGCAATGCACAGTTCAGTCACAATGCCAGTGTGGTTCCCAGTGTCTCTCTGATAGGATCACCATCATGACAAATGGACATGCCTGGCCTTGCCAGGAAGATATGTGTGAATCTGAGCTGGCTCAAGCCCATTGCTTTCTATGAAAGTCTTTTGTAAGTTCATTATGTTTTTATAGTCTTTACTTCTGGTTGAGCCATGTATGCAAATAACCCCCATTGGCCTGACTGACTCAGGGAGACATTCACACTCTTAATGAACTCAGGGAGAAACATGGCACCAGCTGATCCTCTCAGGTGTTGAG
>JAWWTY010000088.1:12595159-12607746 GCA_035222235.1 Margarornis squamiger
GCGTTGTTCCCATGGGCCCAGCACCCTGGCCCATCTCCTCTGAGCCTTCTTCCGTGGTAGGGCTTTAGTGATCAGTCTCACCTGTCTTAATTTGTCAGCAGTCAGTAAAACTGGGCATGAGTTGATTTTGGGTTTCTTTGGATAGGGGTTGGACTATTTATTTATTTATTTACTTTAGGGACGTGAGTTTAGCATGTTCTGTCTTCTAGTAACTCTGCACATGTTTTTGACTGGTAGTCTCAGGCATTCAAATTTTCCTAGGTGAACTCCTTATCTTCACTACTTTCTCATCATCCCATCATCTCATGCTCCTTTTGGAGCATTTCATTTTGGCTTCTCAGCACAGCAAATCTGTTTCACAGCTCTGTTTATTTTCCAATTCCTCTCTTGCACTTTCACAGTCATAGAGATATTTTGTTATTAACATTTCCTCTGTTTATCCTTCTTCCATATATATTCTTGAATTACAAGACAATTAACTCTGTATTTTCTGCGCCCATTTCTCCATCACTGTTTTGTACTGAAATCTTCATAACCCTTGTGCTCAATTGCATTTCCATCCTGTGAATCTCTTTCTAGAGCTGTATCAGACAATAGTTCATAATGAAGATTGTGCCTATATATATTTATTTTTGTAAAACTGGATTAAGGATTTTGTGTGTTTCTTGGCTCATATAGTTGTCTTCTGCTTCCATTCCCTGTTTTTTCAATGGTTTTAATTTTCTGTGAAACAGAAAAGTTGTTCTGCCCTCAGAACAATTCAAAGTTTCCCTGTTTGCTGACCAGATTTCTGGCAACTTGGGTTTTAAAATCTTCTAATCTCAAAATGTATCCTACAAAGAAATCTTATTAATTGCTGCCAAAAAATAGATAGATGAACATTCAAATTTATTAATGTGTAGCATTCAATCCCTACTATTCTTTTCCGATTTTCCAATTTCTTTTAGTTGTATGAGAGTAATTTAATGCATTTTTAAAGTTGGTGAGTGAATTCATTTCCTCTCATTGTTCTTTTCCCAAAAGTTAAGTCCAGAAGACCTTTGAATTTCCTGCCATGATATGTCTTGCTCTGTGCTGATCAAGCATGACTATGTTACTGCACTGTACTTCTAAACCCATAGGGAATTCACGGGTTTTGTCCCTGTCCTGCCTTGACTTTTGCAGATTCCATAGGACTTTTTAATAATTAGAGAACATATCGAAATGCTCCCCCAAAAAAAGAGAATGGGAGGAAACAATAACAAAAGTTTCAAATGCAATTGCTTTTTATTTGGTTGTCGAAGAAAACTGTTGTTGTAGCACTAGTCAAAATATTCTAGAGAAAATTGTTTCAAAGAGGCAAGAAAACACCACTGTAATATATTTCTGTCATATAAACTCTGCCTATAGTATGAACATAATGACAGCTGAGGAATTATACATGCACTGCAGCTTGAATTATGATCTGCATATGTTTCTATGCCTTTCATGTCTTTGAGGGCTCACATATGTGCTCATTAGTGATCAAAGAGTTGGTTTTGTTATATTGACTGTTTGCTATTGCTTTCTAAGCATTGTTTTAAGACAGGAGACACCGTCTTGTACAATGAACTTGGTAGATGTTCTTTTTTTGTGTTATTTGCAAGTAATAACCAGTTATTTTTCTGTAAGTGAAATGGTATGTGAACTCTGCTAATATTCATATTCCTGATTAACAGTTACAAATCCAAGAGTCCATTAGCAATTTTTGACTGTAGATTAGTAGTTAGTAATTAATTCATAGCCAACTCCCCTTTCTTTAACTGAAAATAAGTCCCTTGAAAATTTGATATAATAATTTATTTGTGTAGTGGATCAAGCTTAAGAATTAATCAAAGGAATGGTAGGAATTCAGCCTCAAATTAAACTTGTATGTAAACATGAGAGGCAGACCAGTGGGGCTGAAGAATCATTACTTTTGCATTACATTAATTCCATGTTTGATCTTATTAAAAATAAATTGCTTTCAAGATACTGAGGCAGTGATTACATTTATTTATGCTATGTTTAATTAAAAAACTGCAGAGCTCATATGGATGAAAAGGCATGCTGCAGATTTTGAGATTTATGAGCAAAGTTTCCTCCTTTGATATGTTTGACTAGAAAAGCTGTGAGTATCTGCTAGGCCAAATTTAACTACATACCAAACTTCCATTAACTGTGATTTAGTTTATTACTTTTCAATATTCTTTTGCTACCAGCAGAATATAGGTAATTATTTTTTAGTTTATGGAGGGTTTTTTTGTTTTGGTTTTGGGGTTTTTTTTTAAGAAACATAGAGTGCTGTTTTATGAGCATCATTAAAAATGAAATATTGGATTGAGTTCCTGACTACAATGCAGTCATTAGCCAGCAAAATTTAGTTTGGTGCTTAAACAGCACTGGTTTCTAGGAGACCTTGGTTTGTAAACTGTTGAGAAGTCATTCACATCATCCCTTTCCTATGTCTGAATAGAGGAAATGGTTGTCATGTCTCAATGATAATCTTATTTCAGATTCAAAGACAGGTGAAGAAGCTGTCATGGATAGTGTGCTTTTATTTTGTTTTGTGTGTCAATATTTCCTATATGGCCAATGTCAGTCTGCTGGCAAGCACTGAAACCATGATAGTTTACTCATATGGATGTCTACAGTATTTGAAATAAATTTGAAGAAGGTCAATTTACTGAAATGCCCCAAACATTTGTTACTATATGTGGTTTGAACTACTAGTTTAACAAAACCAGCTTCTTCATCCACAAAGCTGTGTTGCATAACTGGAAAATTGTAATGAGAGAAACTTTTTCTTTAATTAGATATATTCCTGAATGTTTTACTTTCTGAAGACTTTATGAGTCTATGCTATAAACTCTGATTGTCTACTTCATGGTTTTATTCTTGGCAAGCTTATTCTTTTATCTGTCAATTCTCATATAGACATTTGATTTATTTTTCTTAAGATTTTACATAATTTTTATACTTGATAAAAATCTGCTTAGAAAAATGTGTCGTGGAGTATAAAATGTTAAAGCCCAAAGGTCTAAAAAAGAGACATGTTGGCATTACTCTGGTAAATAAGAGTGCTGGTTATGTTTCAGACTGTTCTAATTTCTCTAAAGGTACATTTAAGTATTTCTCAATTTATGCTATTGCTATACCCTCTAGTAAGTCAGGCAGCACAATATGCCAGAATTCCTGAATTGTGAATGTGCCAGTATTAAGAATACCTCAGTGAACCTGAAAGAGAGTTGAGCTTCTGTGATGATTTCAAGAAACATACCAGTAGAAAGTAAAAATCTTATAACTTGCAGTTCAGGGTCAGAGGGGAGTTGAAGTGTGAGCTGACAGCTGCTGATAGCCATGGATAATGAAGCCAGAGCCTTTGGTCTTTGAATCCTGTATGGGAGTGTTTTGTAGAAAACAATGGAAATAGTTGGAATAAACTCCAAATATGATGATTTTCCCTTCTCTAGTCAGGTTGGCTTAGTATGACCCTGACTCCTCTGTGGAGCATAACTTATTTTCGGTTGTTCTGGTTTACTGTACTTCATAAGTTGCTTGGGCGATCAGAGCTCTCTTCACATTCTATATTTTCTTTAAAGTGCATTTAGTGTTTGTAATATTTGCATCAACTTAGGGGACTTGAATTGTCCAAAATCCAAGGATTTACTCTCCATTCTTCTTTGCTTCCTGCCCCACTCCCATTTTTTACAGTTAGACCTACTCCTTGAGGTCTTATTCAGCTGGCTGGCAAGAGCAAAATGGCCATTTTTTAAAAATTCATACATTGTCCCCTTCATTTGGTGCACTTACCTCCAAAACCATTATTACTGAATTTAGTAGGAAGCTTTGAAATGGTTAGTGCTTTTCACAAACCTCCCTGTTGCCTTCCTTGAATAACAGATTAAACATTCAAAATTCCAACTCTTTTTGATAGATTTATCACAATTTAGCTGTTGAATGAAAGATTAGCAAAGGAATGCTGAGAAAAAGCCATTCTTCTGGATAGATAATGCAAATAAGCTTAAGTAACTAAATGTCATAGTTACCTCATGGAGGCGCACTGCATTTCTGCAGGATCCCCTCATTCAGTGGGGTGAAGCTATGTGACCTACAAGCTCCTTGTGCCCTGATGTTGTCAGATGTTTTCATGTTTGCCATTCACAAGCCAAACTCACTGGAGTCTGTTCATTTTCAGCAGGGCTAATCTTCCAGTACCTCACTTTTCCTGGTATCCCAGATCCATTCTGCAACTAGTACATCTTCAACACCCTGCCATCCTGGTGGTTTATCTTTTCTGTTCTGTAAGCAATGAAGAAATCACATAATGCTTGGTCCATCAGCATAGTGTGGTAAAGTCAACCTTTTTCAAGCCAAAAAAACTGGCTATATGGGTAGACTTGTATTTATGGTAGGCATATGCTTCTCTGTTGCAGAGCACAAGCCTTCCAGGCAGAAGGTTACCTGTTGGTAGACGAGATGAAGTGCCATTTTCTTTCAGATCAGTATGACAGGGTGACACCAGCACCAGAACACAGCCCACTGTGCTGTTCCCAAGAGCTTTGCAGGTGGTAAAGGAAGATTAAGCTAGCAAAAAGTCTTAGTACAGCTGGGTAAGGTACACTGTTCATAGTGACATTCGTCAAGGGAATGGATTAAAGTTACTTTAAAAAGCTTGGGTGCAATTCCCAAACTGAAATTTTTTCTGTGATTATGGAATCTTTTATGTGGCATCAAACTAAACTGTCCTTTGTTTCTCCTAAATGTGCTATCATATGTCAAAGTTTAAATAATTGTAAGTAAATAAGTAAGAGCTGGAGCTAACTGTATGAACAGGCTGCCCAGAGAGATTGTGGGTGCCCCATCCCTGCAAGTGTTCAAAGGCCGGGTTGGACGGGACTCTGAGCAACCTGGTCTGGTGGAAGGTGTCCCTGCCCATGGCAGGAGTGTTGGAACTGAGTGATCTTTAATGATCCCTTCCATCCCAAACCATTCTATGGTTCTATAACAGGAAAAACTGAAGAAGGCAAAATTCTTTGAGCAAATCTTTCAGGCAAGATTTAGGTTGTCCTTCTGTGATTGATTTGACTGCTACCAGTGGATCCACATATACTTACATGCTCTACTCATCTACTCTATGAAAGGAAAGTAAAGTTTTGTTAGGTACTGAGTGATTGCTGTAACATGAGTTTCACTCAGAATCAGCTACAATCAGACAGACAAGTGCTGGTAGTACTAGGAAGTCATTACAGGACTACTTGTGTAGAAACTTGTGTCGAATCAAAAGCTTTTATGCTGCATGCTTAGAGAAGTCTGATGTATCTGTTCAGTCAAGAAAGGACTGATTTAATCTTCTTAATCTGAAATTGAAATGCTACTTATGTAATTTGCAAACAATCACATGGTTTTTTATTATTTGACTGAAACAAGTAGTGTGCAACTAATTTTTTTTCTGTTTAATATTGATTATATTTTTTTTTATTTAATACAAAAATTTTATGCTTCATATTATTCATAGAAGTGCAGATGAACAGGGAAAAGCCACCATGGGATATGTGTAGTTCTGTAAAGGCTAATCTTGAACATAAATTTATTAACTGTTTGTTCCTAGTTATCAGATCAGCTATCAACTGTGTGCCATCATATCTAATGATTCTTTATTTCTGTTTACTATTGTAAGAGCAAGAATTGTATGCTAATTACAGCTTGATACAAGAGTTGTCTGTTCATTCCTGTCTGAATTTTCAGTTACAAGTGAAATCTCAGTTCTGACGACTCCATAGTTTCCCTGCAGAGCTGAAACTTGAAAGGTACATGATCTAGGACAGCATCTTAACAGCCAGAGTTTTGGACTCTGTTCAGAAAACAATGGGCAAATTTAGGGATGAGGCTCTAAGCCCAAAATAAAGTACTGGAAATTCCTTCCTTTGTAGAAGTCATCTCTTCTTCCATTTTTAGTACCTATGTTTTAAATTAGGACTATAGAGATGAATTTCTGAGAAAACTTGGGTTAAAGATGCAGCTACAATACAATAATAAACCCCCAGTCTTTCCTGATCCATCTCTGATTGACAGGTGACTTCTGTGCCAGCTGAGTGTTTCCAGTGCTTCCAGTCTGATGGCAGATGGTGCAGTCTCTGAAGGCCACTTGGGTCTCCAACAAAGCTACCGTTGTTAATTGTGTGAATGTGAAAGCTCTTTTGGAAAATAACATTTTTCAGTAATAGAAATGGGGTGCATGTACTCTGTTGAAATATCTGCCATATTTAGCTCTGTAGAAAGAGAGATATCGATATGATATAACCAGCTCTCTTAGTTCTCTGGCTGTGCTTGCCCACATAAGGTTGTTTACCATGTTCTTGTCAAGCCTGGGAAGTGGTGGAACTGATCCTCTGCCTGCGTCAGATGCCTGAGACATTCCTGTTGCTTCAGCTCTGTGTGCTGCTCATCTTTTGCTCTGCTGTAGCCACATGAGGGCAGAGATACCTAAAGTTGTGCATCGTCACAGTGCACTTCCAGCTGTGTAAAATATTGCTGGTACCAATGTCTCAGTTCAAGTCTGCTGGAGATCCTGCAGCATGTAGCTAGATGAAGTACAGTGGTGCATGCTCTGGGTGTAAAAGTAATTCAATTCATCTTTAATTGCTACCTGTACCTCTGGTAAGCAACCATGGTAGTTATATTAGTATAAAATGTAATTATTTTTTGTTGTGTGTTATTTTCTACTTACATGTTTCTACTTATATATTTGCATTACAGCAAGGCAGGGAAACCAACTCCAGCTTTCCTAGGTCTTTTTCCTAGGCTTTTCATGCATAACAGCTTTACAGATGTTAGGGTGTTGACCTGAAGCAACGAATCTGTTGCTGCTTTGCTTCCCCTCTGGCTCATTTTCTATTTGCACTTTTGCATCTTCAACTTTCTTGACGAGGGGGAAGCATTCTCCTAACAGCTCATTATATAGTTTATTGTTTCTCCCTGGTAAAGCATTGAATAGATAATAACCACTGATTGGTAAGCGCTCAGGTAGGCTGCTGATTAACATTTGAGAGAGAAAACTAGCTCCTCAAAGGATAAAGCTTTCAAAATAATAAGATGGCATTACAGACAACTATTTATGGTTTGATGATTGTATGTTAGATTTAGAGTTTTGATCTATTCTGTAGCTCTGGATCCCCTTCTGACTTTATTAACTGTGTGTGTTCTTGAACAAGTCACTTACTTGTTTTTAATCTTCATTAAACTATATATGAAAATTTACAGTACTGCCCAGGGTTATTAAATAATCTAGTAGCCACCGTGGAATCTTTTGCCACAGGAAGTGGTTCAGTCTAAAACTTAACAAGATTTTAAAAGGAGTGGGACTGTTTTATGGGAATCAGAAGCACCCAGGGATGAAATAGTTACTGACAAAATTTCCTTCTGTTTGTTTCATGGTTTAAGCCCATCTCGGGCTATAGGGAATTGGAAGGATTATGCATGAAGAAACAACAACCCTACAGTTTCATGATAGAGAATGTTTCTTGAAGCATTCATTGTTTGTCACTAGCTACATGATCATATTTTTGCATTGATTTATAATCAAACACCTTGTGATTGATGTGTCTGAAACTTACATTGAAACAAGCAATTCTGAGATAATAAGAAAGACAGTGCTAACATAAAAAGTGATGAACTACAGAGCTAAATGATTCACTTATTGTGGTGGTATTCAGTAAACAAAAAGAGGTGAATTATGTTTTTCCTCTTTTGCTCTTTGATCAGAGCTGGTTTTCAATCTGCCACAGTGACTGGTACACATTCAATGGCCCTTCACTATTGTGAGTTACACTGGTTTTGCACCGTACTAAATAACATGCAAATGCTTTTATTTTTCCTTCGGGATCTTGTAATTTAGTAAATCATCTGTGCTTTGGAAATCTTACTCCCTTTTTTTTTTTCCTGACACTGTCAGCACATGCAAGATGGGCAATAATGGTGGTGGAGCTGTTTGCTTTTTTCTGAAACAACAAGTAGGATTATTCATGTGTCAGCAAGTGTATTTTCTCAGTACAGGAAGGGCATCAAACTATTGCAGTTTGTCCAGAGGAGGGACACCAAGATGATGAAGGTTCTCAAGGGGAAGACTTAGAAGGAGCAACTGAGGT
Source organism: Margarornis squamiger (assembly GCA_035222235.1). NCBI lineage: Eukaryota > Metazoa > Chordata > Aves > Passeriformes > Furnariidae > Margarornis > Margarornis squamiger. Next base: position 12,603,304 of record JAWWTY010000088.1, read on the forward strand.
CACTGGGTTTGTTCACCTTGGAGAAGAGAAGGCTGAGGGTGACCCCATGGCAGTCTACAGCTTCCTCAGAGGGGGCAGTGTTTGGGGAGGTGCTCCTCTCCTCTCCCTGCCGACCAGAGACAGGTCACGAGGAAAGTGAATAAAGCTGCATCAGGGGAAGTTCAGAGTGGATGCTGGAGGAAGGTGCCTCACTGAGATGGTGATCGGTCGTGGAAACAGGGTCCCCAGGGAAGTGGTCACAGCACCAAGCCTGTCAGAACTCAAGGAGCATCTGGATGATGCTCTTAGTCTTGTGGTTTATTTTTAGGGTGTTAAACTTGAAGATCCTTTTGGGTCCCTTCCTCCTTGAGGTATTCTGTGATTCTGTGTGTTCTTTATACAGAGTCCATACTAGAATGTTTTTCCATTTCTGCGTTTTAGGTGCCTTATCAGGAGCCAGAGAAAGCTGGGAGTATGATTCAGGAGCAAGAGACCTTCAGAGTCCGGACCTCCATAGTAATTTTACACTACAAAAAGTGTTGGAGTATGGTGGAAGCAATGTGACTCAACAGGCTGCTCTGCAAAGACTTCTAGCTCAGGCCTCAAATTTTAGCAACTCTGTTGGAGGAAGCTACTTAGAACTTGCCAACACTGTAAGTGCATTTTGCCCTTTGCTTTTAAGTTTTGTAGAATTTTTTTTTCTTTTTCTGAAGAAGCATATTAAGTCCAACCTTAGACCCTTTGAGCCCTTGCGGAAACAGTAATGGACTGTTGTTGCCTTTTATTTACCAGAAAACCAATGTGATTTTAGCACTTAGTAGGTGTATAATAGTTCCAAAGCTTGTATAACTGAGTTACATCAAAAAAGGTAGGAATTTGTGAGTGGACAAACTGAGGCTCTTAATTTATACAATTTAACAGAAGAAGATCTGTGTCTAAAAACAATTAGCAATCAATTTTAAGTATGGTGTCAGATTGCTCAGAAGTGGTGTGCAGCGAAATTTGTCCCATGTTATTTCATTACTGCCCCCTGAATTGTTTGATAATCGTTTTAAACCTCTGGTGTGCTAGCACTGTGGTTTTTTATTTCTACAGGCAAGTGCTATTCTCCATTTAAAAAAAAAAAAACAACCCCAACATGTAACTATTTGTGTTGGTTTTGTCTGGGGTAGAGTGAATTTTCTTTATGGTGGCTCGTATGGGGCTGTGTTTTGGATGACACTTGAAGGAGTAAGGCAATTATTTTTTGCTTTCCCATCAGTATATTGGTATCAAGTTTGTGTTTTAATTTTAACCTAGGCTTCTTATAAAAGACCACATGTTTTGTAGTGTGTTTTCAATTTATGTTGCATGGGAATTTAAGTGGACCAGCAAAAGATGCGAAAATGAAAGTGAAAAATTTCTAATTTTAAAAATTACTCTTAATTGGCATGCTTCACTTTGATGAAATAGACTCCTAGTTCATGGTATCATAGGATAATTGAAGCAGTAAGAAAACCTCTGGAGGTCATCTAGACCAACATCCTAGATAGAACTGATTGCTGAAAACAGAGGGAAATCTGTCTTTAAGCCACATTATTCGAAAAGAAAATGATGAAAAATATGCTGAAAGTGTTTCAAAAAGCATTCTTAGTTTTATCTGAGTTCCTGAATATGGACTTATATACGACCTAAAGTTTCCATATGCAGAGTAAAAATACAGCTATTAAAACTTAACCAAGGGAGAAAAGAATTTAAGAAAGTTTACAGTTTCTTAAATGTTCTCATCATCAAGGCAAGAAGCATCATCTAAGTCTAACTACTAATGGGTGGATGATGGTGTTTCAGAAATAATGTGCTGTTACACATTTACAACAAGACACAGGTGTGCAGTGTTCCTCAGGGAGGCATAGTGTGATGGCTACTGCTTTGCTATGACATTTAGAAATCTTGAAAATACAAATGCCGAAGGCTCATAAGGAATAAATATCCACAGGTTTTATGGCTTTCTTTTTGTTCCCGTCTCTAAATTCCTTCTATGTTTACTATCATGAAAGATGCCTGATATTTGTTTTAACCAGCATCTGTTATACTTCTGCTTTAAAGTATTCCTTCTGTGTCCTTTGAAACTGTAGTAGAAACAGCAGTCTCTCATTTATATGTAAATGAATACAATAACATCTTCATTTGACTCCTGCTGAGCATTGGTGTCATGGGTCATATGCAAATTTTTGTTTTGGCTGTATTGAAATGGAGAGAGAAAGGAATGGGAGAAAATGGAGAGAATTATTTAATTTGGGTTTCAGTATTTACATTTATTCATCTTTCCACAATTTTTAGTACTATAGGGCATGCTTACTGTTGACTCTTAGACTCTCTAAAGACATAAACGTACCCTTCATGGAGCTGTGATTTAATACAGGTACTTCCTTCTCTGTCTCTTTCTCAGATTGTGTTACCAACCTGCATTTGCCACAATAACAATCAAAGCTGCTCCCTGGCATTCATTCTCAGAAATGACAGATCTCAGCTTTCCCATTTTTAAAGGTTGAATTCAATTAATTACTGAAGTGTTCTTGTTGCTCAATGTCCTGGTTTTCTTTCTGGCTGCCTTCTTTTAGCCTGGTTTTGTTTTTAAACTCTGCAGACATCGTTGTGGTGATTATGTACTTCCACAGCACAGACTATACTCCTCAGTCAAGACAGAGGGTCTCCATCCTGCCCTTCACTCTTAGGTTTTACATTTGCAAAAGTTAAATGAACATCAGTCCACTATCACTTTGCCTAGCTTTTATGAAAGGATTTTCTTTTAAATGCATTTTTTAAAGCCTTTGAACATACAGCTCTGTAGAGTTTTATCAAAACACAAAGTCTGCTCTGAAGCATTATTCCTTATCACAACAGGGATGCAATTTTTTAAAGAGTGCTGCTTGAGATTTTGCCGTTTATACTCATTGCATGTGTTTTTATCTGTCCATTTCATATAATTTTGCTATGTTTTTGTTTATGAACGTGTGTTCAGATTCAGCTTTTGGTTTGCCTGAATAATTTATTCTGTAGTCTTTATAGGGTTTTAACTCTTTCAGCATTTTCTGGATTTTTATACTTAAGAACACATTTCCCTTTATAACTCTCTGTCTTGGTACCAATATTTATGACAAAGGTATTAACCTTTAACATGACCTGTTACCATTTACTGATGATGTACCTATTTGTGCCAATAGAAATACTTGTATTTATGTGTATGCTTGGTAGTTGTAAATAATTAAAATCTTCAAGGACAGAAAAGAATTCAAGCATTTCAAAGGATTTCTTTGTGCATCTGGAAATTTGGATTGGTTTTTCATATGTTTTTGGATCTTCAAGGTTGGACAAGGGTCACTAATGTGGACAGTCATGTAACTGTAGTGAAATAGCTGATCTGTGTGGGCAATCATGTGCTGCTCTCTGAAAATATTGCATGGGCGCTATCTCAATATGATAGGCATATTTCATATTATAATTCCAGTGAAGTTGAATCAGCAGAAGCAACAAGATTTGGATATGTTTAATTCCCCTTTTCATATTCTCATTGTGTGTGGTTAAAATAGACTTGATATTCTTCTTAGTAGGAGGTGTGGATATAAATGGTAATACATATATCTGTGCTTAATGTTGATTTCTGTTGCCAACATTCTGTGTTGTTTTAAGATGAATGGACTGCTCACAAGTAGCTACATTTACATAAACAAAACCCATGGGGTCTGTTTCGTTTGCCATGATGATATGACCATGGCCTCTCTTCTTTTAACTGGAAATATCTCTGGTTTGCTAAGCAAGTCTCTGCAACAAGATCTTACATTTTTAAAATGTGATCCCCCAAGTATGTTGATACGTGAGCTTTTTTACTATCCAATCCCTGGTCTGATGGGATCCAGGATCCTTTAATCTCTGATTTTATCTTCCAAAGAACCTCTTTGACTGCAGCTTCCTTGACAGTGATTTTTCAGTTGGAAACATTTGAAAAGATTTGATGAGAGTACAGTTGACTGCTGAGGGGAAGGGTACAGCTGTATTTTTGAGAACAGAATATGGTAGAACTTTGTTATGGCCACAGTTTAGAAGGCTGTGTTGCTATTTCCTCCTCAAAGCAGCCATGCCACACATGTGGTTGTTCTTAATCAGAGAGGAGGGCTTATTCACAGAGTTGTCTGCATTACTTGCTGCAGCATCTTGTTCATCTGGCTAACAATGAGCTGGGCATAATCCTGGTTCATCCCGTGCAGGGTTGTCAATGCAAGATGGATGTGTCTAGTTAGAATGGCACTGGTGCAGATTGCTCCACCTGCCAAATCTGCACTTTTCGTCTCAAGAGGAGCTGGTTTGGGAACGTCTCCATCAAGAACAACTTCTTCGTGAGGGGAAGAGGAGGGGCAAACACTGATCTCTTATCTCTGATGGCCAGTGACAGAACCTGAGGGAATGGCCTGAAGTTGTGTCAGAGGA
>JAWWTY010000088.1:12607846-12627699 GCA_035222235.1 Margarornis squamiger
TAGATTGCATATTAGAAAAAGGTTATTCCCCCAGAGAGTGTTTGGGCACTGAACAGGCTCCCCAGGGCAGTGGTGATGGCCCCAAGCCTGACAGAGCTGAAGGAGCATTTGGATGACACACTCAGGTACATGATGTGACTCTGGGGACGGTCCTGTGCAGGGCCAGGAGTTGGACTCAATGATCTTTGTGGGTCCCTTCCAACTCAACATATTCTGTGATTCTGTGAACAAAACAGAAAGCTAATATAAATATATTCTAAATGCCTCTTCTTGAAACTGCTCTGGTAGATGCTCTTTCTCAGCTATTTCTGTCTGATTTGCGTTGTTCCTCATCTGGAGGTACTAGAGGCTTCATTTGGCTTGAGAATGAACTATTTGTTCTTGCATCTCTGTGACAAAATGTGCTTTACGTACAGCAGAATTAAGGCAACTAAACAGGATTTAGTTCTGACTGTGGACTCCCTGTGCCAAATACAGATAGCATCTCTGTTGGATACACAACCCAAAAGTTTATAAAGTACAAGGGTGAACTGGAAATATGCCTAACAAATCAACATGTACTTGTATTAGCATTAGTTTCTCAGCATGATCACTAGCAGAGGAGAACTTAATGTCTTTGTGTCAGGAAATGTCATGTTACAATGACATAGATATTCTTACTGCAATACCTCTTAATTAGGCAGATTCAGTGGATGTTTGCATTGTTAATTTTTCCTCCTGAAGAGCACTGAGCTGCAAGTTATGACAGATGGAACCACTGTTTTGCAAAGGCTACTCATTTTAGTTGACATAGTTTATAGTGAGTGATAGTATCCCAAAAGTCACTATTATGTTTTTCAGGGACAGGTGGCTTTTTCTTTCCCAGCTTGACCTGCTCCTTCATCAGGCAAACCTAATGTGCTGTGGCCTATTTATATTAATAGCTTTTGTGTAAAAAAGAGCACACTTAGTATTATCATTGTGTTTACATTTATGTCAGAGTGAAGTGCAGCTGGTTCTGGGTAACTGCTTGAAATAGTACTAATGGGCTGTTTCATCCTGATTCACAATAAGCATTTGTGTGCTCTGAGGTGCATGTAAATGTAAATTAAGTTATTTACATGTAAATTCCATATTGCTTTCATGTTATTGAGCATATAATAATTTTTTGGAGTGCCTTAACATTATAAAATGTACTTAATACTTTATTAGGAGAATATCTCAGAGGTGCTTGGTATTTGGTGTATATTCACACATGACATTCTGTGATGAAATTCAAAGTGCTGAATTTAATCACTTTGTCCAAGTAATTTCTCAATTATTCTGCTACTTCCCACCTTACCTTCTAGCTCAACTGTGTGCCTATGTAACCAACAGTCTTTCCTTACAAAGTGTGAAATGATCCGATTATCCACTGATAAAGAACGGCTGGTTGTTTATCTTGTGCAGATAAGTCTTTTTGGCACAAGTCACTGTAACATTAGTGTGTATAGAGAGTAAAAATTATTATACTGCTTAAAATTGCCATACCATTCACTCTCCCTCTGTGAGAAGCTGTACACCTCATATATGTGCTGTGACTTTTTTAAGCTACATTTTTGGCTCACTTTAACTAGGCAAGTAAATGTAGATTTTAAAATCGACTCCTTAGAAACAGGAAGTATTTTTTTTGTTACCAAAGAAAGCAAAACTGCTTTTGAGGGGGTGGGATAAAAAGGGCTTCCTAGAGATTTGCAGCAGCCTAGAAATACCCTTACAGCTGTCCTAAATATGAACTGTTTTCTCTAGAGCTAATATATAAGCATCAGCTGTAAATTAAGTGTGAGTTCTGTGGAAATCACACAGGTATTTCTGTTGGGAAATGACCTTTTAAGGAAAAGTATCAAGCCTGAAGACAGAACTGTACTGTGAAAGTTAATTCCATGATTGGTTTATAGGCTGCTTTTGTCTGGTGTCCCAGTTAATGAGAATCTACTGTAAAAATTCTCATTTAATTTCTGAAGGTTTTATGGTTTTAAAACTCATTAATATTGGTATGTCCTTTCCTAGCAAAGTCTGCTCCTTTTTCTTCTGCCCTGTCTCTCCAAATTTACACTGTTTTTAAAGTATTTGTTCCTTGGCTTGGGAAGCTCTGCTCCTTCAGCTTCCCCAATCCTTCCTCTACAGACAGGGATATGGGCTCCAAAAAAAACTATTGCTATAAAAATGTAGCCTAATCATGCTTTTAGTTGGAACCCTACTAGAGAGAAAGGCCTGAAATTGGAGGTTCTGGTCATGTGGACAGTTGAGCCCAGTATAAAAGCTTTGTGCCCAAGATAACCTTGCCTTTTGTGCATGTGCTTCTGAACTAGGCATCATTTCCATTCTGCCAGGCTAAAAATAGAATGCAAGAATTCCATTAAAGCACGAACTGATTATTGGAATATAGATTCAGGAGGTTTGGCTTGTCAGAAAGCAGGCACAAAGGCAATTTTGTCTGACAGACATTTTTTATGTTTAGGGATGTGGGAAGCTGTTTGCTCTTTGACTTTGATCTCAAGCCAGCATTGTAATGGACCTTGTTTGTCTCAAGCAGGCATCAGCTGTAATAGGATTATGCATTTTGTTTATAGAGACCTGGCTTCCATAGCCCTCTAAAACAGTGCTCAGTTATTACTTTTTCCCTTAAAATGGACATTCTGGATTAGGTCTGCCAGGACTCATCTATTTTATATGAAATATAGTTTTTCTGTCTTTTGAAATTACTGTATTGTGACAGACACAGAGGTGAGCAAATGGCAAATTAGATTTTTTTTTATTTTTTTTTTTAAATTCTGTTACTAGTTCCATCTGCAGATGATCACAGCACAGCATGATGGGTGTCAGCACAGGTCACATTTGTTCAGGCAGGCTGTTAATAGATCTTCTTGACGGAGGCTTTTAATTGGATCTTTGACATGACATATGACAAGCCTATGATGGAGTTGAAGTGCACAGAGTGATGGGTTTTGACCTAGTTCTGCATTTGTAATTGGATGATGTGAACTGTCATGTGGCAATGGGGTACGATAGGAAAGGGAGTCTTAACAGGTGTGTGTGTTTTGAAGGTGTCAGACAGTTTCAAAACTTCTAGTTTAACTTAGTTGAAAGGACTTTTTATCTTTCCTCCCTCATTGCCTAGAAACTGCCCTTATATCCCATTTTGCCTGCTCTGTTTAAGGATGCTCTGGCTCCAGTGCAGGTGTTCAGATGTTTTTTTCAGGTGTTTTTACTTTTGGAAACTTTTTTTTCCCCCCAGTTGTCTGAAATGAAGAGCACCTGGTACATTGGGTCAGCACCACTGTGCACAGCTGTACAGAATATAGCATTAGTATTATTATCTCACTTGGCAGTGGCAAGTGAGTCTGAGGGCCAGGCTTAGTCTGTTGAAACAACATTAACCTCCTGGATTGTGGTGTGTCAGAAAGAATATCATGTAGCTTTTGTCACAAGGTCTTTTTACCAGCTTTTGTGCCTGTTTTCTGTCTGTGAACTGCTGACTTGACATAGGTGAAGTTGGCAGTGCTGATCCTCTGTGCATCCTCATTTATTAAAAAGATGAGATTACTTATTCCCCCTCCCCTTATACACACGCTACACCCTTATGTTTTGGTTACATGAAATACAGGAATTTTGGTAATAAAGTGAAAATCTTAACTGCAGTGCGCAGTTGAAAATGGATTCCCGGTGCTTTTGCAGTTCAGTGCTAGGTTAGTTATACTGGAGTATTTTACTGTTATCCTGCCAACCAAGTGAAGCAAGACAGGGTTCCCACAGAAGCCCGCCAGTGCCATTGTTAAATTCATTAAGATGCTCCAGTTCCTTGGAATTTTCTCTGTTTCTTGCAGGCCTGGGACATAAACCTGAGGCGGTGCAGGTTGCTGTCATGGTTCAAACACCCCACTCCTCTTTATGTTGTGGTGGTTTCTTAGATGGCTGTATGCCTGTCAGCAAAATTGTTTTGGGGAACTATTTTGGTTCTAGTACAGAGAAATGGGAGCAGGGTACTTCTGCACAGGCACTTCCTTGTGCTCACTGTTTCTGCTTTTTGTGAAGAACGGTTTCAGCATGGTTGCTTCATTTTGGGCTAGAAAACCACATTGTCACTGATCAGCTAGGACACAGTTTATGATAGTAGCTATGTTGCAGTGTACTCGTAAACTCCACTTTTCATCCTGGTAGGAAGCAATCAAAGTAAACTTTGTGTTTCAGGAAGGGCAGTGTCCATTCTGCAAAGAGTTCATAATGAAGTAAAGACCCCACTGAGGTACCCAAGTGAGGTTTGTGTCTCTAAGCTAAATAGCCATCTGTAATTTCCTACACTAAGTTTTGTATTAGTTTACCTGCTTTAAACTATAATTTTAGGAAAGTGACTGGAGAAAAAGACATTGAAACTTGCTATGCTGTGAATTTTTAAAGAGCATGTAAGTGCATATTATTGCTTGAATCTAATTTTTACATGAATATTGATTGTCTTATTATAGAAAAGGAGGGGGAAGTCTTTGTTTCTGTAGCACCTACATGGATGCCAGATGTTTTTTTTCATAATGATGAAGTATCTTGTGCCAGGATTCTGAACTGTAAACAGAACAAACATGATTTTGTTTTTTCCTAGACCTGGGGTTGTTTATTTGATTTGGTTTAGTTAGTTGATAGTCCCATATCTGAGAATAAACACTAGAAATATTGAGCAAGTAACTTAACAAAGCATGGGACTATCCAGAAGAGGCCTGGAAATAAAGAAGATTTTAATGCTGTGATCATTTTTCATGAATCTGAAGTAAGTGTATGTGGCTTGAGAAAAATGTCTGGAGTTGTAGAACTAAACAAACCATACAAGAAAGAGATGATAAATGCTGAAGTAGGGTAGTCATTGTGTCTTGAAATGTAAAATGGAACAGATATGTAAAATGACAGATATGAAGGCTGAAGTAGGAGTCAGGCAGAGGTAAAGCAATCTTGAAGGTTGAGAAGAAGCTTAAATGTGGGAAGATGTATACGAAAAATGGCACTGGAGAGATTTAAATGTTATATGGTAAAGCAGTTGGAAGGGAAAAAATGAGCTTTATATACCATATGCAGGGTTAGAATAGAGTTTGTATTATATGTTTAGCTGTCCAGGGAGGGGGAAATCTCACAAATATCAGATCTGTAGAAAAATAAATAAATACTAGTATTTACTGGATAGTAAACAGAGTTGAGAAGTGATCTGCAGACTAACTTGCCAATCTTCATAAGCAGCCACTATATGCAGCTAGGAAATATATCAAATTAATGAACTGTTGATGAGGACTGTAGGAATTCAGTTACAACAGTTGTAAATTTGTTGATATTAAAACAGATCTGACTGAAAACTAGAGGGTCTGATTAACCAAAATTTTTCAATGTATTATTTCAGCTCATGTAATTGTTGAAGTAATTTTAGTCATAATATCTGCCAAAATGAAAGCTGCCCAAACCCCATAAGTGTTCAGTGAAGTTGATGTTCTTGTTGTTTAAATGCTCATGCCAGCCAAAGTCTTGTAGAGCTTCAAGTAGGGATCTGTCAGACACTTGCCTTGCATTTGCCAGAATTCATCTGACTGAAAATGTTTCAAATTGAACATTTCAATGGATCACAACTTTCAAATACTTGCATATACTTACATATACATAGGTATGTATTTATATATCTTTAGATAAGTGTGTGTACACACATGCATGAGTGTATATATATATATACATACATAAATACATCTCTATTAGAGATTGGGGAAAATAGAAGACATTTTGCAGGGGAGTCCTGGCAAATCTTTCTTGTGTAAATGACAGTTTTTGAAAGAGACTCAGTTCACAACTGATAAATAAGAGGGAATATAAGTTGGACTGAAAGTGAAATTAATTAATTTATCTTGTGGTTAAAAAATGGAGGAAAGCATGACTGAAGTGAGGGAATGCTGGACTATGAAGGGAAGCTAAGCAGAAGTGTGATGACATGAATTGTACTTTACAGAATGGCCTTTTTGGTGGTTTTAAGCAAGGAGCAAATAAATAGTGATGATAATTAGGGGGCTGTGACATGAAAAGTACATAGAAATGACTGTTCTCTCTCCTTGGCCTCATGGACAAGTCTCCAACATGAATAACAGGCACGCATTGACTCCCTAGTCCTTTTCCTGTCCTGACTTGATGTTGAGCCTCTCTGGGGTCAGAGGGAATCAAATGCATGTGATAGGTTTGGATGTGAAAGGAAATGAGAGTGTCTGTTTGACAGGTTGGTGAGTGGCTTCGTGGCTTGAAATACTGGAGGATGGAAAAAGGGATCAAGTGTGAACTCCCGAGATGACTGCTCAGGTCAAGGATATGACTTTTTAAGTGGATTAAGTAGTTGAGGAAGGGTAAACAGGTGAGAGTAGCTGATTAAAGTGCTGTTCGGAAATTATGTTTTTCTAGACACCTGTTTCAGACTAATCGAGATGGTTTGATTTAAGGAAAGAAGAAAATTTTGCTTGTATTTTCTTCAAAGAGAGTACTTCATTTTTCAGTGTAAGTTTACTTGCAATTGTTTCAGATGGGTTGCATTTTCTTTTTTTCTCAACCTAGGTGCATAACCTTCACTAGCATTAATGAGAACAGTTTGTATCATGAACCTGCCATCCCTTTCAGCCTCTCCCTTTTAAATCATAGTGCATTAGTGCTATTGAATAAAGAATTTTCTGGAAACATTATCCAACTACTGTATTGAATTTCTGACTCCAAGTTTAGCCTTCATGCTAACCTTCTGAGAGCCACTATTTTGTCCCATGGAAGTTTAAACTTTGGCACTATGCCAGTGTATTTTGTGCAAGAAAGAGAAGAGAAAAAGAATACTCTAAATACAGTATCATTGTTTGTAGTAGATTTGCAATACTGGGAGGTGTAATTTATTTGTTTCCCAAATCTTCATTCACGAAGCCTAGCCATGATGAATTTATTTGTATGTGTGGGATTGTGCAGGATGCTGCTCTAACTATAGACATGATATTGAAACAAACAAACAGGAACTAAATACTCAGTGGACTTCAATTAGTTGCATTTCAATTAGAGAGCTAATTAACTAGAACCAATGAAGAAGGGCTTATTTCATACATCCTGGAATTTTGATCAGCTAATCGTGCATGTTGCATGCAGAGTGAAACTGCTTCTCAGAAAGTGGCACACATTATGATGAAGAATATGTGACATGTACATATTTAATAGATAATTGCTTTTATGCTGTAATTTTCACTCTGCAGCTGTTGAAGCAAGGAAGGAATATTCATGTGTGCCAAGTGTCACACCTGCTCCGGTAACTGTAAGTAAATAGACTATTGTAATTACTGAGACATATTATGAGGGAGAAATCGTGTAAAATAACTACTGTGCTAATGTTTTCCATATTCTGTGGCAGTTTCAAAAGCACAGGAAGGGCGACAGTTGTGTCTTGTCCTGAAAGAATCCTTTTACACCAGGTGTTATAGCAAATCTTATTAAATGATTATTCAGATATAATCAAAATAGTAGAACTGCCTGGTGAATTTTGGGTGTGTGACAATGATTCTTTTACTACAGTTTAATAAGAGTAAACAAATGGAATAGAGTGGCCATAGGATTATTAGATCAACAACCAGCAAACTGGCCACACTAATGGTTGTTGCTGCATAATTCTAAAGTTATCTTGGGAAGAATCTGTCAGTGCAAATGCACTTACCTACTAGCAGTATGTGCATCACGAGTGCTTTAGAGGTACATTAGGCAGTAACGGATCAGAATGCACTGGGATGGAGTGGAAGCCCAGGCCAGTGTCACATCCTGACAGAAGGTGTTTGGTGAATGTTTTTTCTGAAAGCCTCTGTGACTGACAGGTTTGTCCAGCTTCTTGTTACCCCCTTGTTGTATGTGCCGTACCACACAGTGAGGCATCCACTGAGACCATGTTATCTTGGGCTAAGAAATGTACATCTGTAGATTAAGAGATTCTTTATCCCATTCCCAGACCAACCCCCTCCCTGCCTGTAGAAACTAAAAGAGAAGGCAGGGACGAGGCTGAGAACAAGGAAGCACTGCTATCCTAGGCAAGGAACTGAGTCAGGGAGAGAGAGAATGAACTGTCAGCTGCCAAAACAAACAGAGAGGGACTGAATCCAAAAGGCACCTTTCTCACTGGGTCAGAGGGCGTCTTTTCCTGGCAATGCAAAAATTGGCATACTTGAGGTTTTCCTTCGTTTTCTTTGAAGTCTGCCTTTGGCACAAATCAATGGGAAAATATACTTTGGCTTCAATAAAATTAGTAGTGCCCTGCTATTGTATTAGTTCACTTATGTGTATTTGTGGTGAAACAGCCTTCAGATATCTTGGTCAGGTCTATCTGGGAATTCAATTTTGTAATGTAACATTTTCATTGGGTTAGTAAATGGACTCAGAGAAATGCTAGATGATAATGACATTTCACAGAAAAACAAGTTCTACATTTTTAGGTGCTCATAATATGTCCTTGATGCTACTATTTTAAAAATGTGATATATAGTAACTATTTTAGAAGAATTATTACATTTAGTCTTAACTAGCCCTCCACAATAAAGAAATGCCTGCAAAGTTTACAAGGATGCTGAAACAAGCATTGCCAGTTTTTATGGGTTAGTTAACAGTTGATGCTTTCCAACTGAGAAATGTGTAATCCCGTACCACTCAGTGCAAGCATGCAGAGATTGCAGTGGGAGTCAGCTGGGGTTAAAGTAAAACCATTTTTCATCAGAGTTCGGTTTAACCATTTCATTCATTTGCACGAGTTACACTTAATTTTCAAATTGTAAATTAACTTTGTTCTGAAATACCTGCATGTATCTCCCATATTCTTACACATATCTGAAGCTGTGAATTCTGCTGTTGTTTTTCAGTCAGTCTCTCTGTCTCTTTCCACCATTTACTGCATAGAGTAGGAAGAAGGCTGAAAAAACTCCTGTGCAGCATATGTGTAGAGTTTACAGTGGATCTAGTTCAGATACTGAAGTGCTCTGCACCAGTATGCTTGGGATGCATCTGTAGTACCATGTGCTTTGTGTGGTCTGTTGGATGGCTGAAATGTCCTAATCTGCCAGAAATGGACAGAGGACGGTGAGTGAAGAACACAAATCATAACTTGTAATTTCTGAATGCCTGTTCACAGTCAACTGGGAAGTATTTGGCAGGATAAGGATATAGTATGGGGAATGCAGTGTATTGAAGCCATAATTAATATGGCCTTTACTTTAGGAAAAGAAAACCTTACAACTTTATTCTTAGTAATTCTGAGGCTCATCCCTCTGTTGGTGAACCTGTGATATATATGACAGAAATGGGCAAAGATCAGCTCAGAGAAGATTATAAAGGGGAAAATAAAGCTGATAGGAGTAGTGATGCAAAAATCTGTCACTAGCCTGTTTGTGAAGACATAATTTTGAAAGGATAAAACATTTTTAAATGTACTGTGTCAGCTGCAGGGATTTTTGAACGGAAGTTGTGGTGGTTTTTTTTTCCTCATGTATGAGAAGTGAGCTAAGTCACTACACAGTACCTTTGTTTCTGGGTATAAAAACCTGTTAATCACATTTCAGTGCTGCGGATATGCTGTTCCCTTCTGCAGTCTGGAGTCTGGAGGAGACTGTGTCTTCCAACCCGCTGAAGGGGGACAGTGCATTTTGTCCCAGCGTCACCACCCATCTGCCAGCAGAGAGCAGTGCAGCCTGTCGCCGAGATTTGAGGGGCCATAACTGGAAACATATGTCTGAAACAAAGCAGATGAGTAAGGAGGAATATACACGGAAGCACTGAACGTAGAGACAGAACTAAATGCAAAGGTGGGACAGGGACTCAGCAGGGAAAATGATGAAGAATGGTGGTGATGCGAAGTGGGCGTGAAAAGAGGAAGGGAAACCCCAAGACGTGGACTAGCTAAAGCAAACTGGAGACCTGGAGGATGAAAGTAAAACATCTTGTAAAGAGATTGTGGCATTCCTGTTAACCTCTCAGCCAGAGGATTGTTGCAGTTCCTGATGCTGGGCATGGAGGAAGGATAGGGACCCAGAAGCTGCTGCTGCTTTGTAGTATCATCGAACATTATCCGTGTGTTTGTCTTGGTTCTTAATGCACTTTCTGTACTGTCATTGGGATGAATTATCCCTGTGTCTGCAAACTGATACTAATCTGTGATTAACACAGGAGAAAGAAAAAAATCACAGGATGATTTTCAAAATGCTGTGCTTGGAGTGCATTGTTTCCCATGCAGATGTTTTTGCCAGGGTGCAGGAATTGTTCCACAGCTTGAGTAGCATTTATTCCTGTTCCTTATATTTGGTTTTTTTGTTTTGTTTTGTTTTGTTTTTTGTTTTTTTTTTTCTGAACTCATTTGACACTTTAATAATATATTGTATTAAGACAATAAGATAAATTTCAGCTGCCGAGAGCGGTATTTCCTACTTCTAACTCCAAAAGTACATTGTAATTCAGCATCACAAAGTGTGTGGGGCTGTCCCTGTATTTTGGGGAGTGGAGAAAAGGGGTAAGGAGATCATCCATTTTTGCAATGGGTGCAGCATGTCCACAAATCCAGGTTGTTAAGGATTTTTCTAGATTTATATTTGAACATTGAAAGCAAATGCTTTTTTCTCCCTTCTAGCAGCATCTCCTGAACTCTTTGTAAAATGTCAGTCTGTTATGTAAAATCTGCAGTGTTCTAATGGTGCTTTCAGGCTTACCGTGACCTTTTGAAATCATTACAACCCCCGCCCCCTAAAGCACCCCAGTTTTCCTTACTGAGTTGCACACAGGAATAGGGAAATAGGAATCCAATTTATTGTTACCCAGGTGGCATTTCCTGTTACTTAGCTTTATAGTTTTCTGTATAGTAATTAGTATGCAGAAAGCTGGAGAGATGCCTGTAGTTCCAAAATGAACTCTCTGTAGCTCTCTCCCTCCCACTTGCACTCTCCTTTTGGTACCGCCCCTTCCATGCACCCTTTAGCCAGCAGCAAGACAGCTGTGTTTGATCATAAACCACTTAAACTCCAGGCTCACTGGCAGGGGAAACTTTAGCGTGAAGTGCAGCATTGGTTTCTCTCGGGGAGAGGAGCTTTCTTCTCTCTTCCTTTCTCCCTCTGCAAACACTGAAGACTGTAGCAGCACTTTTTTTTTTTTCTTCTTTTTTAAAAAAAAAAAAAATTTCTCTGTGGACTTGTGTGAAGCTCATCACATTTTTCTGAGTACATTCAGCAGCATTGGGAGATGCCCTTCAACAGAGTTGTGGAAAAGAGCAGCATAAAACAGGCAGCGGAGATGAAGCACGCCTTGCAGATGGACTAAGACAGCCCTGGGGTCCTGGTAAGCAGTGCCTTCCCTGCATTCTCTGAGCACTTCACAGTATTAACAAGTCTCTCTCGCAGCAATGGATTGCCTGTGAAGTCAAAACCAGTTTGGCTCTTTTAGAAGATCTTGCATCATTAACTTAAACTCTCAATGTGGAGTAAAAATGGCTGTCTAGAGCAAAATGTGTAAGACGGAAAAATTTTGGAGGAGAAAGTATTGAACCAGTTGAACAGAGCTTTGAAGCATTAAAATCTGCAGAAATCGTCAAGCCCTGAGAAGTCTAATCATGAATTCTGGAGTTGCTATGAAATATGGAAATGACTCCCCTGCAGAGCTGAGTGAGGTAAGCAGTTTCAGTGCCCTTCTTTACGCTTTAAAAAGAAACGCTCCCCTTTCGGGCTTTCAGTCCACAAGCAATGCAATTAAAAATTAATAGAATGTGTATCTTGCTATAACTTGCTGTGCCAGTCAGGAAATGACCTGAACTTTTTTGCTGCTTTACCCTGAATAAGTGGTGAAAGGCAAATGATTGCAACTGTGTAGAGACTTTTTTCCTGTTACCCTGCAGCAGTGATTGCTTTGCCTCTGAGAGCTGTGTTTATACCCAACATTCATCTTTGCAGTAGGTGAAATATGGAGATCTCAGCTGAGATTAAACAGATAGTGACTAATTTAGGAGGAAAGTGGGCTGAGTGGAAAATGACAGTTATTTATTGGTAAGATAACAACACTGGCAGAAGTTGTGTTTGCTTGTATTTAGCCAAGGTGATATTGTTTCTTTAGGTTAGATGAATTAGGTTGCTTTCCTTCCTTGCCTAAAAGAAAACAAGTCATGGGAAACTTTCTGCTTTTCCAGTGGAAAACATAGTTAGCTGTTATTTCTCATAGTTGTGGGTATGTTTTTTGTGTGACATGATTGTGTGTGTTTTTAATAAATTTGAAATTAAAGCCATATCAGATGTTATGCAAATGCTTAATAAATATTTTAGAAGTGGCTTATTCTGTCAGTTACTGAAATGTCTTAGATATGTAATCCTTATGGGCTTTACTGAGAACTGCTAATTTAGTTATGCTATGAAATCCCAAGCTTTTGATTAAGGTCATTTTGTAGGAAATTGAATTTCCAGTCTGTCTTGTCCCAGTTTAAGTGAAACGCTTCTCTTTCCCTTTTGCCCATTTCTTTGATACACCTTTTAATGTGACATATCCTTTATATGCTTGGGTTTTTAGGAATAATAGATAGGATATGATTGACAGGATGTGAGAGTTAACAATTTCTGGAGTTAATTGTATAGAGAAAGAAGACACTGAGGTATAGAATGGAAAATAAATCAGTAGACTAGTGAGGGAGACAACAGTGTAGGGGGGAGCACAGTAAATATGGGAGGGCTAAGCAAGTGCAGTACCCTGCCATACAAAAGGACATAGGCTTGTGACTGGGAAGTTCTGGAGAAAGAAATTCCATATTTATTTCTCCTTTAAGTAAAAATAGTTCTCCTTCATTATTTCTGTGTTACTTTTTCAAATTGCTGCTTAGAAATTCTGTATTGGTGATACAGCATAAATGGGGTTCATAAACTCAGCATAAAAGCCTGTGTTACTTTTGGCTGGAGTTTCTGGCTGTGGCTCTATTGATGGCCTGGTGATCACTGCTTTCTATCCCCTCAATATTTAATTTTCAAGACTATGCATGATCACACAGATCATGGAGTGTCTCAAATAACTGACAGTCAAGTTAATATTCAGAGCAGGCAGTATTTACTGGTAGCATTGCTACCTTGAAATTACCTGTTCATGTTTACTTCGCACATCCACCAAGTAGGACTTTTGTTTTAAGAAATAACTTTTTGTTCCAATGTTTTGACACAGGAAATATTGAAAAGAGTCTGTGACTGTGCACCATGGAATGTTTTTGTTGTGTTGTTTGGGTTTTTTTCCCCAATCAGCTTACTTTAATACTTAGTTTGCATTTATACTATGGTGCTACAGGTGAGTTAGA
This sequence comes from Margarornis squamiger, assembly GCA_035222235.1. Taxonomy (NCBI): domain Eukaryota; kingdom Metazoa; phylum Chordata; class Aves; order Passeriformes; family Furnariidae; genus Margarornis; species Margarornis squamiger. The sequence continues at coordinate 12,621,180 of JAWWTY010000088.1, forward strand.
AACAGGCTCCTTTCTGACTGCAGACATACCAGGGAAGATCTTACACTCCTAACTTTCCCCAGGTGCTTATCATCATTCCTTTGCTGCTCATCTTCATCTTTTTGCAGTTTGAGCTGCTGGTGTTAGCGAGCCTCAGCCTGAGTCACCCCAAAAGGGCTGGGTCAACTTCAGCACTGATCCTGGATAAACAGGGTGTTTTCAGTGAAACATGGAGGCCTTAGTGAAGCATCGTATTCCACCTCTCACAGGGAAGAAGATGCATAAGTACACTGAGATGCAGTTGGCTGCTTACCCTTACTTGTTATTTTCTCAACCAACTTCCTGTAATTTTTATGCTTGTTTTTATCTTCCTTTTCCTATTGGTGACTGTTGTGCTTGTGAAGGTAGAAATTCCTGGGTAAAGGCTGTACCTGTGGTTGATAGATCTGTATTTCTCACGTCTTTGTCATGCTCTTCTCCTTTTCCTTCTTTTCTGGGTATATCTTCTGTATGCCATGTTTATTTTTGATTAATAGAAGACAGTGGCATTGTGTTCATTTAAATGATGGGAAAATGTGGAATTGGCTGCAATAGGAATTTGGTTAAATGACTGCAGTCTTAATGTGTTTTCACTTGCACCTCTATCTCTACAGTCAGCTCAGATTTTCACCTTACAGTGGGCTGCTACCACTGTACATATCTGAATGGCAAATATATTAACACACCAAGAAAGACTGTAATTCACATGTTGCACTGTGGGTTTTGTGTAGGTGCCTTGATCTCTTTATCTCAATTCATGGAGCTCTAGGCATGAAACTACTGTTATTAAAATAGACAGGAAAGCTACAAAGCCCTGAAGATATTGTAAATTCATTCTTGACTGGATGCATTAGACAAAATAGAAAATGAAATTATTGCAACCCATTCCATTTGTATTGAAACTTTCTACTTGAGATTTACATCTTTCTTTGGAAAATGGACAAGAATTAAGGCATGTTTTTTTTTTTTTTTTCCAAGACACTGTATGATTGTAGGAAGTTATGCGTGGCTGATGTTTGCTATTCCTAAACTCTTGTCCAGGTAAACAGAGATCTTGGTAGTGTTTATTTACTCCCCTGCCCCCATCCAAAGGTCATGGAGAAAGCAGAAAAAAATAAATAAATCTGTTTTCTGTTGTTTCAGTCAGACTTTCACAAAACTCATGCTCTCTTGTTCCCTAACTCAAGAGTTCCAGCTGTTGTTTATTGATACATGTGTCAGTATATGTTACCCCATTTCTTCTGCTCTTCTTTTCCCTTCAAGTTTCTCTTTCTTCTGTCCAAGGAAAGAAAAATTAGCCAGTGTACTGTTTGCATGGTAGGTTCAGTGTGTTATAACTGCATAGAGAAGAAACAGTGTCCTTACACAGCAAGGTGGTATTAAGTTTTGGATTTGTGGATTGTTTGGGATTTTTTATATATAGGATACATTAAGAGAGGCAAATCTGTAAAATCTGGAATTCGCAGATGACTGTTGCTGTATTCCTTGGGAAAGTACAACGGCATTTGGTGCCTTTGTAAATAGGTAAGTGGCAAAAAACCCTCAGTTATGGGCCTTCCCCTGTCAATATTTTGGCTTACCATAATTCGCAGAGCTTGTCTTTAAGGCTTGACCAAGGATATGATTTGTATGCGTAACGTGATGCCCAAATTAGGAAAGTGCACCTTGGATCCCTTCAATTTTTGCACATACAATTCTGAAAAGCTTTAATATAATCCCAATCATATTTGTAAAGCCAGCATCATGAATGTTACTGAAAACATGTACAGGTTTGGTGCCTGAAGTGGAAAAAATTTTTGTACATTCTTTAAAAATAAAACTCTGTATGAGAATTTATGTGCTTTGTACATATTAATTTGCTTATTTTGCAGAAAGAGGTGTTCATCTAGAAGGAGCTGCATTGTCTAATCTGTATTTTCTCCCAAATTCAAAGACACTACCTGTCTTTAAACCCCATCATTCTGAGGAGCTATCCCCTACATACTAGCTTTGTTCTTATGTGCTCCCCTTGCCACTCATTGTGAAGATGGTGTGCTGAAGTAGGGACCTAGTACACCTGTTGGGCTAAATGTGGCCAGCAGTCATGCCCAGCCCCAAATGATGGGACAGTTAAAATTATTAGTGCAGGAACATGAAGTAAATACTGAACCTAATGATGTTTTTCTGAATTGTATACTTAAGGGCTAAATTGTATCCTTGGATTAAAAGCCATGTTATGTTCTTGGATATATATAACTTTCATTAAAGTGAACCATATGAATTTGCTGGTGGTAAGACTGTGCCTAAGAGATTTTGTAATGGGATAAGGTCTGGTATTACAGTATTGCAATACATTCAGCATCTTAGAGGCAACTTATTTGTATAATCTTATTGTCTATTGTGTTCTTTTAGAACTTGCTGCATGAATTGATGGTGTATAACTTCTCAAAAGGTTCTGAAAAACAAAGTTAGAAGATAGCATGCTGCTTTAGGTGCACACTTTATATCTTCTGCTTCTATTTCTTTGGAGGTCAGGTGTTTAGGATAGTAATATCATGGCTCACAACATTAGCCATGGTTGCATATTCTTTAACCGTTTATGTTGGCTGGAATAAACAGATAGGTTATTTGTTGTGGATGAGTAACAGATATTTTTGTTTGTCTTAATACCAAGGTGTTTAAAATTTTGAGAGGGGAAGTAAGGATAGGTTTTAAAGTGCATTTGTGTGGGAAGTGGAATAGTGAGTTCACAAGCAGGATTTCACCAAAATCTTCAATAATAACTATTATATGTATCTGGTAATACCAAATGTCAAGGAGAGATAACCAAGTTTTAAAGGCTTAAATTCTGACTTTTTAATAATTTTATGGAAGAACAATCTTGCACTTTCTTTTAAGATTTGTGTTCCACTGGTGCTCTACTTAGAAACTACATTCTGATGAAAGATGCTGTAGAAGAAGAATTACAGAAGTAAAAGGGGCTGTGTGGCATGAAGTTGTACAGATGAGTCCAGTGAGTAAGTCCGAGGGGAGCTGTGAGGAAAGGTGGGTAACCAGCAGAAGAGCAGGATATCAGGCAAAGCCTTGCTGGCAGAGGAGGAATTCAGCAGTGGCCATCCTCACCCTCAGATACTTTCCTATTTGTGTCTTTGTTATTTTAGAACAAGCACCAGCTTGTGCTGTCACTGGACATACATTTGAGGAAAGAGCACTGATGGAATGGGGAAGAGGTTTTCTATTGTATTCAAGGCTAGGATTAAATCTCAAAGCATTTTTTTTATCTTCCTGGGCTTGGTAGTCTTCCCACTAAAAAAACCAGTGAGTAAATATCACCCTTATATGGCATCTGCTTCCTAGATGGTCTCTGGCCATGCAACAGAAGTGCCAGTAGATTTCTAACACCTCTTGTGAGCAGGTAAACACAATATTCTACTGCAGTTCCATCTCTGATACTGGACATAGCCTTGGCTTTCAGTGTCAAAGGTTTCTGCAAGTTGTAACATAAAAGGGTGTACTGTATCTTGCCAACAGAGAAGGTATGTTTTCCCCAGTCAGAAAATGTTTTGTGAAGTGTGACAAATCCTTATGGTTAGTCCTTCAAAATACTGCAGCCTTGCAATAGAGGAGAGTGGAATGTCATTGTCAAACACCAAACATGGCATATTTTAAAATTATTTTAACCTTGAAAAGGTTGCATAACTGATTCCTTTGGTAACAACAGACAAACCAAAAAGGTGAACAATGTTTGTCAAAGCCTTAGAAAAGTGAGCACAGCAACCCAGTATGCTTAAATCAAACTGTCTTAAGGAGAAACTTTCTTAACAGGAGTGCATTGGAGAGCTGAATGAAACTTCCATCTGGAGGTAGCAATAACACATGTAGCCTTACAAGAGTTCTCAGCTTTCTTGCTTCATTGATGATGAGGCAAAGTTTGCAGATCTCCTTTGGGTGAACTCTCTCCTGGTTCAAATGAGCTTTGTGAAGTACTAGTCAACCTTGCAAACCTGTCATTTTCCCCAGCTGTTGTCATGAGGGGTGTTGAGGCATTAGGTAGGAAATATAATTACAGAATTTAAAGAGTTACTGTGTGTCTCAGTTACACTGATGTATCTATACTTAAATAAAGTGTTTCACTGGGAAATTTTAGTCGACATGCTCCTGGACAGTGGTCATCAAGTCTGAATGTAACCTTTAGGTTGGCTACACTTCTACTCGATTTCCTAGATCTGCTACAGACTATTTCTCTTTTTGAAAAATACCATGTATTTTTATGGCTAATTTTGAAATAATATGTTAAGTTATATATGTGAAAGCATAATTGGAAAGAGGGAAGTCAGCTTTTTTAGATTCTGTTGGACATCTGCAGTTTTTTAATATGCAGATTTGCTGGTATGTTATCAGTGGAGCTATACTGCTGATTTTAGGAATATGGGATAGAACATAGACGCAAATCCATGGTTGAGCTGAGGGTGTTCTTGCATGCTCAATGTATGTAATTTACAGTGTGCATGGTATTTCCAGTGTAAAAAACATAGTGACTTTGAATAAAATGGTGTTTTTCCTGGATTTGTGTGAGCTGCTTATCAGGCACAGAGTGTGTTCCAGGCTTGGATATTATTAAATTGAAGCACTATAAAAAGATTAGTCAAAATGCCCAGACACTGTCAGCACTGATAATGCTCTTCTGCAGCCTCTTAATGAAAAAAGAAAAAAAAAAAGACAAAGATTATGTAACTTATCTGCCTGATATTGTAATATTCTTTTCTCCAAAAAAATCATGTTTGAAAAATGGGGTGAAAATCAGTTAGGAGAAATATGTGCTGTCAAAGTACCATTAACAGTCTATTGGATTGTCTAGTTGCTTTTAGAAACTTGACATTGTTATTCATAGATAAAAAATTCAGGGTCCATTCCTGGAAGATTTTTGGAGATAAGGATTATCATCTCTTACAGCTTCCTCTTCCAACCTGTGCTGGAAAAGTAAAACGTGTTTTTGTCTTTGATCAGGCTTGGACATACCAGAACGCGTCTCTCTGTGGGAACAATTACAAAATTCTTCCCTTCTGAAGTTATTTTTTTGTGTTTCTCTACAGTCTGTGGTTTTGTAGTCTGTACAGGAGCACATAAACAGAAGCTTCTGGGAGAAGAATCCATAGACTGTAGGGTTAGTGTTTGCAAAGCCAGAAGTTTGTATGCTGTGTGTATGTGTGAAGAGAGGACACAAATGGGACTGGACACCTACAGTAGGGTGTCATTACATTTTTGTTCACAGCTCTGAGTAGTTTGATGTATGATTCAAAAGGAAATATGTTCCTGTCACCTCCGAGCATACGTTTAAGTTTTATTGTCTTTATGACATTGTATGATACTTCTAGTTCCAGGTTTTATTTTTGACTGCAATTTTTCCTTCCTAAATAGTATGGAAAAGCTTAATTCAACCTTTCTGTTACATGTAGTAATAATATATGTGCTTATGTGCTGTGTAGAAATATGTGATGATCACTGATTTCAAAGATTCCCTGTGATAAAAGGATGGAGGTTTGGTGTGGGGATCTGATGCTGATAAAGATAGCATTTTGACACTGGTGGCAGTCTTCATTACTCATATCCATGCCAGAATTTGCCATGTAAATGAGCTATCTATAGGAATGATGTATATGTTCTGAAGATGTAGATTTTTTGCTACCTCTAATGAATAGAAATATTCATTAAGACTCTGCAAATTGGCTTACATATTCCCACTGTGCTGTAATTATACATGAAAATGTGTCATTGGTATTAAAATATTGACAAAAATATTTTCAGCCCTGCCAAATTTAAAGAAATGCAGAAAGAAAAGTTTTTTCAGTATGCTTAGATTTATCCCACCTATGTATAAAAAGAATGTTTAATTTTAAAATCCAGTTGTTTGCAGTATTATTGGTCACATGCTAGATTTTGTAAATTACCATCAATAATCTTTGTAGAATTTTGGAAATGCTTCAGAAGCTGGATTTTATTGCAGATTATCGGAATATCACTAGAATGTAATACATCACAAAGTAGAAATTTGCATCAGGATTATGGCCATCTGCTGACAACTGAAATGAGATTCTGTTTTAAAAATAGGCCATTTATACATTTTAAAATGTGAGACTATTTCAGTGTTTGCTAGGCTCATAACAGCATGTCTGATTTCTAATCTGCCAGAGCAACTTTTTGAAATGTTTCCAAAAAAAGTAAATTGTTTGGTTGCAGTGATAGAATTATAATTGTCAACACAGACCTGTGACTCATAGTTCTAATGACAGAGAAATGTAAGATTGTTGCTGTGCTATGTGATAAGGCCAGAACTATTTCATTGATGACTCTGTGTCCTTCTGAACTGTGTTTACAGGGATTTGGCTGAAGCTGGTGTTCCCACAAAACTGCACAAGTGCCTATCTTGAAAAGTCTATCCTTTGCAGACTATAAACCCAAATGCACCATTTACTTGCAAAGACATGTTATCTGACCTTCATCTACAATGGGCTGTGATAATCTT
>JAWWTY010000088.1:12627709-12668248 GCA_035222235.1 Margarornis squamiger
CCAAACTGTGCTGTTTCCTTCCTACCCTTCAGGGGACTGAATGCCTCTAGTTTGATAATCTTTTGAGCTTTGCATCCTATCTAAATTGCACAGGTTTCTTACCCTTAACTTGTTGCCAGGTATTAGGTAGGACAATCTGGCTGGCTGTTAACTGTAGTTGGGATCATAGTGCCATTCTTCAGGTAGCACATCAGGAAAGCTGTATCAGCTTTCCTTCGCCCAGATTAGTGTGCTTGAGATGGGTTTTGCAGCCATGTACAGAAACCAAGGTGGTTACTGGCATCTGCAGAAAAGACCAGGTACACCACTCACTTTGGAAGGGTGTACTGAGGACTATCCTTTGCTGTTCTACGTGCTTTACCTTGTGGGTTTTTGTTGGTTTTTTGTTTGTTTGTTTGGGGGGGGGGAGGGGGCTTTTTTTGTTTGTTGGGTTTTTTTACATTATATGTAAAACATTTTTGTTTTACATTACATCTGTAGGAGGTAAGTTCATTTTTCCACGCCTTAACTTTTTTTCCTTTTTTTTTTTTATGCACAGCAGAGTACAGCATAATTTTTTTCAAGTTACTGATGCTGTCTGATTTACTAAGGTGGTTCTTTTTATTTAAACTGATTTGCAGATGTACTGGGTTCTTTTTATTTAAATTCATGGTAGTCTACATGTTCATCAGCTGTTTCTTTTTATATATTGCAATCCAATTCCTGTTGGAACAGATGATTCCCTCATGATATTTGGTATACCACAAGCCAATGTTCTACCAGATATGACTCACCTGGTGGAAGGTCAGGCCCATGCTAAAATAAGCATGCAGTTTCTTTCAATGAAATATGTAAGTAAATTAGATCTTTGAGGGAAAAAATTAGCTCTGCTTGAAGCATATAAGTGGCTGCTATATGTGAAGGACAAAAATTGTTAACAATATTTCCAATTATGCTTTTCTTTTGTCTTATGAAAAGCTGGATTGAAGAATGGATTGAATCTCTGTATTCTCTTTTCCACTGAGGGATATCTTTCCTATGGAGCAAAGTAGAAAAAAGAGTATCGATTCATAAGAGTCAAGTCATGATGACATGTAGATCTGTATGATCTAGTTATTCGGTGAGAGAGATCTGCAAAACACATAACTTTTTTCATGCCTTTTAAAACTTACCAATTCTGTCTCACATCCTGTCAGGCTGAATAGCTATGAATACCCATAATAATCTTACTTTATGAAACTCCATGTGGTTCAGTTTCAATACCTGCCTCTTCTGCAATGGAAATAAATGTGCTAATTGCTTTTCATGAAGGTAGGTTTTCTCCTTTCCTGTGAGAATTTCTTTAGCTTCCTCTATTTCTGTATTATGTGTTACGCTGAATCGCTTTTTATAGCTCATTTAAGCAGTTTTAAACATAGTAATTGATGCCAATGAGGTATAGGTAAGTGTCACATTTCATTCAGAATGTTACATAATCATATCCTTCAGTAATGAGATTTCAGTTCCCATTATAGAATCACAGAATGGTTAGGACTGGCAGAAACCTCTAGTTGTCACCTGGGCTAAGCCCTTGCTCGAGTGAGATCACCTAGAGTTGGGTACCCAAGACTATAAAAATCCCAGATGGCTTTTGAGTATCTCCAAGGGTGGAGACTCCACCACCTCCCTGACTAACTTGTGCCAATGCTTGGTCACTCTCACGGTGAAAAAGTGATTGCTGATGCCCAGGAGGAACCTCCTGTGTTTCAGTGTGTGCTCATGACCCCTAGTCCTGTCACTGGGCACCACTGGAAAGAGCCTGGCTTTGTCCTCTCTGCACTCTCCCTTCAGGTGTTTTACACATTGCTGAGATCCCCCTGAGCCTTCTCCCCTCCAGGGTGAACAGTTCCAGCTTTCTCAACCTTTCCTCACAGGAGAGGTGCTCGAGGCTATTTGTCATCTTAGTGTCCCTTTGCTGGACCCTCTCTCCAGTGTATCTGTGTGTATTTTGTACTGGGAGCACAGAACTGGACACAACACTCCACTTGTGGCTGTCACCATTTCTGGGAAGAACAGAAAGATCACCTCTCTTGTTCTGCTGTCAGTACTTTGCCTATCCAGCCCAGAATGCATTCACCTTCCTTGCAGCAAGAGCATGTTGCTGGCTCATGTTCAATTTGCTGTCCACCAGCTTTCTTATGCCTGTTTGCCTTCACGACCTTATGCCATGGGACTTTTCCAAGGGGTTGTTTGAGTGAAGGCTGTGACTGTGATCATGATTTTTGACATCCTCTCTCCTCTCTGGATCGTAAACTTCACCATCTTGTTGTCATGAGAATGATCAAATAATATTTCTGTAAATGCATGAAGTCTTGTGCCTTTGACGATGATAGGAGCATGGTACAGACTGGAACCAAAAAGAAAAAAAATTAAAAAAAAACAGGGTTTTTGTGAATAAACAAAATATTCACTTACAGAACATTTATTGAGTTAATTCTGTCAGAAACTTCTCTGTCTTGGAGTGGAAAGGGAGAGTGGTATTCTACCATGGTTAACTCCTTACAAGGAATTAATATACTTCAGAAATTTTCAGTTTATTTAAATGTTTAATTTCATTCTGCTGAATGGTATTATTAGAATTTAGAAGATTTTTCATGGTTCTGCTAAAAGAAAAAAAAAAAAAAAGAAAAAAAGGCAGCAAAATACTACAAAGCATGACCTTTACCAAAGAAATAAAGGGAAAAAAATGTTCCACTGTTCCTCTTGGTGCCTTTGCTGCTAATTTTTAGAGTAAGTTATAGTGGCTTTTCACAGAAGAATTTTTCCTTCCAAGAGAACAAAGGAAGAATTTTGCAGTTTTAGTTCTTACCAGATGTTGACATTATGTATGTTCTGTCTCATATAATGCCGCCTTCATAAGGTTCTGAAAAAGCAGTACTACAGAAATAAATCACAGTAGGAAAGTTTAAATTTAGATTTTGTTTTTTCAAATATGGTAACATGGGAGTTTCTAGTGATAATGAGTCTGCTGTTTATCCAGCATCCAGCTGTTTGCTCACTTAAATCAACTTTGAAATTAAACTTAGATTTCAGAGACATGTTTATAGTAAATTCAGTCTAAGAAGAATGTGAATAACTCCTGATGTGGGTATAGGTGTCTTGGTTGTTTAGTACTGCATTATATCAAGTCCCCTGAAGGTGACAGATCTATCTGGCATATCTCTGTGTTACTGTCAGCGACTAATGGGACACTGTTTCTGAGAAGCAGGAAATACTACAGTGGTTAAGATCCATACACACTCTGGTTCATTCACTTTATAAGCACAGTTCCCAATGGATTAAAACAAAGTTAAAAATTAGTAATGCCCTCCTCCTTTGCTATGAAAGGGGTTGCCTCTTAAGACCACTGTTCAATCACTGTTGTGTGAACACTCTGTCTGGTACTTGGCACCATCAGAGTGGAAATACTCTTAAGTGTGGGAAAAGCTGAGAACAGGAATCACCAACCCTTGGGAAAGGGGGAGGGAGAAGTGGGAAGATGTCTAGAGGGAAGGAACATTAGACTTATGATAAGAATTTCCATGAGTTTCTCATTTGTGAACATTTGCCATTATTGCTGATTTGTGACTTCAAAGGGGTTTCAGGGCATCAGTCTGACACCTGAGTCACTGTTCTTTTTTGAATCTAGAGAAGAGAGATTTTACTGAGAAATTAAAATGGTGAATTTATGTGGTCTTTTGGAGTCAGTGAAGTAATTCACAGTCCAGTTATAGTTCAGTTTTTCAGTATTTTCTAGATTTTTTTTTTCCCATTGAACTGGGCTGTGTCTAAAGCTGCATTGTTTATTTGTCTGAATGGGAATCGTGAACAGTTGGCAGCCTTAACTTACATATCTGACTTATCCTAGAATGGTTAAAGGACCACACTGAAAAGATTTAGTGGGTATTATTTATTGAGACCAAGTGTAATACCCTGTTTTTTGTACAGAAAATATAAATAGAACAACTGACAGTAAGCTTTGTGTTGAATTTGAAATGCCAGTAATATACAGTACCATTGCCATGACAGTGATGCTTTGTACTTTATAGTGCATTTCATTTAAGGAGCTGAAATAAGCTGTTCACCATTATTGATGCAATTCTGTCATTGTAGTGTATAAGAACTTACATTTCAATTTATTAATTACATTGCATTACCATGCTTTATCAGAAATCTTGTTAGTCAAACTGATAACTCAGTTGCAGTTGCCTGTCTTGGTCTTGCAGAGAGGAATGTGTCTTGCTGGGGCATGGTTATGTAATTATACTTTAAAAACTTTTTATAGACGGAAAAGATTTTTAGATGATTTTAATGTTAGGCTCAGTTGGGACAGTTTTACTTTTTAAGAATGACAGTGGTGTACCTTTCATGCATATTTGATGGCATTGCTTGAAGTGAAAATGTGATCTAGTAACTTTGAGAAAATAGATTTATAAAAAAGGATGACCTTAACATAGAGGATTTTTAGACCATGGGGTCACCTATTTATATATTTAAAGAAAAATTGTTAGCAAAACTGCTCACAGTCCTCTTTTTCCTGCTCATAATAGTTGTATTTAGAGCCTTGAGGCTCAATCAGCAGATCTCAGCTTTCATTAGCCCTTTCTTTCTGCCCTCTTGCAGTTGCTTATTTGTTGTTGCTGGCCTTCATCCACTTGCTTTTCACATGTGTCAGTCTAGCTCTTCTCTGTTGTTTTATGTTGCACTACAAGACCGTGCACAGTCCTGTGGAGTTCTCACTGACTGTCTTCAGTAAAGGAGGAATTTCACCTCTTGCAGGGCTGACTGAGGCTGCAAATGCTTGGAGGAAAGGGTTGATTTTGTTGGCACAGAATTAATTCTGCCCCATGATTAATTAGCGTGATGTTGTAGCAAGTGAACAGTTGCAATTAAACCAGTGTAATAACTAAGCCTGGCACAGACAAGGGGAGCGTGATCCCAGGCAGTGTTGGTCCAGTCATAATGCACTGCTGTGCTCCAACACAAAACCACTCCTGGTGTGTACCCGTAGATGTAGAGTTCCCAAGGATTCCACAGTACTTAAAAACCTAACGATAAACATAAGGTTTATGGAGAGCTTATGGTTAAGGTTTTTTTGTTAGGAGTTGCTCTATTTTGCTGTAAAGTCAAGCTTCCTTGACAGAATTTGACAGTGTGAAGGAAGGGTTTTCCTGGAGAACTCACAAGTGCTGGCAGCCAAATTGAGTTTTGCTGAAATTCCAGTGTGTCATATTACTATTTTGCAAGTAGCTGTTTCTTTAGATTGTGTGAGGGTACCTTTACATTTCCCCTGTGAGCCCTCATGCAATCTCCTGAAATATCCTCCTCTTCAGTAACTTTTTTCTGCTATGGCATTTGAAAGTTGTCTGAATGTGGTTAGTCCTGGTTGTTCTAAGATACAGTAATAGTAATTTGCAAATGTCATATGCCCAGGGGTTCCCTTGCTCCAGTGCCACTACAGTTTCTTCTTCTTCTTGTCTACAGCTAGAGTCATATGACAGCCTAAACAGGAAAACAAACTATTTGAGCAGAGAAGAAAACATAAATGAATGCTTTGATACTCTCCTTAAAAGAGAATAAATGGCTTTGAAGTTTAACTTAGTTCTGTGCAGTCTAGTGGTCTACTAGTGGTCTCTTTGGCATTTTAACAGAAATTATGAAAAACAATTGATGTAGATAAACAGAGACCTTTGTGACCAGACTGAAGGCATGGATATTTTAGTATTGCTGCATTCATTAGAGGTACTAACCCCTAGTGTTTTGCTTTCAATGCTGCAGCATTCATGCATAAAATTCTATATGCAGAAACATAAAGACCTTGCAACACCCTAATTAACAAATCTAATAAGTGGGAAACAATTTATGTTGATGTGGCAAGTACATTGGTTGTGACTATGAAGTTATTGCAATATAATAATGTAATTTTCAATATAAATAAAAATCCTCATTTATTGAATTTTTTTGAGCCTCACAAAAACATTTCTTCTCATTGGGCTGAAATAAAATTAAGTAAAAAGATACTGCAAAGGACAGAGAGTACAGTTCTTTTGTAAGTCATGTCCCAAGAAGTATTTTTTGCAAGCCTGACAATATGTTCAAAATTTAATTGAAACCTATCATTTTGAAACTCAGTGAACATAAAAATAATACCATTTTTTCTATTTACTTTTTTGGTGACTCAGTTTTTTTGTCAAAGTGATTTGGAAAAAAAAATAAAAGTAAAGTGCAGTCCTAAAACACCTTCAAACTGCAGTTTCTACAGGGCTGCTGATGGAGTTCTGATTGACTTTAGTAGACTATTTTTAAGTATATATATATATATATATATATAATAGTAGAATATTTTTAAGACTGAGTGACATGAAAAAAAAACTGATGTTTTTGCTTGATCAATAGTTGCTGCCAAAAATATTGATTGTCTTAATAGTAGACTAATGAAGATCACACAATTTTATGTTAGTTTACTAGATGAGAGTTTGAAATCATTTTTTCTCAAATAATTTTATCTTTCTTCCTTTATTTCTCATTTTCATTTGAATCCTTAGGCTTTTCCTGGATTCATATTGCTAAATTTGAAATTAAAGTTATTTCTTGTGTATCACAACCTTACTCTTAAACCTGGTATTTTTTCAACCAATCAAGGCAATGCCAATACTAGCATTTTTTTAAAGTTCTCTTTCATACTAATATAACCTACAAAGTAAGTTATCAGATCCCCTAGAACAATTAGGCCCACAGTGCCTTCTGATTTCATGAGAAATACCCTGAATTTACTGTGCTGTCATTGAAGTAAGGAACTCTAATTGGAAATGGCTGATGGTTATTATTGAAGTGAACTTGTGGTGGGGTCCTGGACTGCTGTTCAGCAATGCAGTATCTTCGATTTCAGGAGCCCTGTAGAGTGGAGAGGGAAGAAAAATGAAGAGGGAGGGGGAGAAAGAAGGAGAGGAATGAAACAGAAGGAAAAATTTGTACTCATCCTTTGGAGTTGCTCAAAATGTTCCAACACATTCATTTTTTACCAGCAAGCTCCACACCAGACCAGGTAATGCCTGAACTGCCTTACTTTTATGCCAGATCACCTGTTGTCTATGCTCCAGTGGTCAGTAGGAAGGTAGAATCTGATATAAATGAAGTTAACATTCCTTCTGGATTATTTGTTGGGAATACAGACATGTGGCTTGTCTAGTCCAGATGGAATTTGTTTTCCTAGGGATCTGGTGACATTGAGGTGTGGTTTTAGTAATTGTAGTGCCACAGACTAAGCAGTAGCTTTCAGTACATCTACAAAATACAGAGGTAGTAGGGAGGAGCACAGAGATGCTTGAGCTCAGTGCTCTGTGTCCAGGTTTGTGCTGCTTTAAGGGTGAAGTATGGAAGGAGATGAAAATCAGAGTAGAAGGAGTTTTTATACAAATAATCTAAAAAAAAATTGTTATTTTTTCACAGAAGATTGGAGGATAGAGCTAGATGCTGGAGTTTAATTTCTTTTTTTTATGTATTGGACAAACTAACATTTGAGGATATAACTGATGATCAGTGTTTACTGCGATAGGCCTACACATGTTTTTCAGTGACTTTCTATATGAAAGCTGAAACAACCAGTATGAAATTAATTTCTACTTTTATTAAAAAGCTCAGTGCAGATTATAGTTCAGCATTTTCCAGGTGTTCTGTGGCTGAATGAGAACTGAACTAGTGCTGTGTGGTTCTGTTGAAAAGTTTTTATGAGTGTTGGGACACATTGTAAAGGGTATTTTTAACTATTCCAGAAAATACATGTTTATAAAGTGGGGGGAAAAATTAAAAATGGTCCAGTTTTCCACTTCATTAAAGCTTGTGAACTTATTGGTGGTGGGTGAATTCCATGCACAGAGAAAAAAAAAATTAAATTCCTTTAAGAAAAGCAAAATCAGTATATGGAAGCTGAACACAAGTAAAAGATAAAGTGGGTCACAAATGGCAATGTGTACGATCTATTACAGAGCTTATCCTGGGGTAGCTGCAGAATATGAGCAGAAACACATGGGAATTTAATATGCTTGAGCCTTCTAAAGCTGCAATCTAGTCCCTTGTTGTTTGTGGCGTGCAGCTTTTGAGAATTACAGATGGATTATATGGACCTTTTTTAACATGTAAGATTCTTGGCACAAATTCCAGTTGAGGTGAGGCAGAAAGCCATTAGACACAGCAGAGATTCCAAATGGCTAATTGTTTTAAAAGGAAGAGCAATAAGTGCATGTGGTGTATTTGTCCCAGGGCAAGAGGAAACTTGGTGATCCCTCCCTTCCCATGCTTAATTTAATGAGGGTAAAGATATTACTCTTACTTGTGTCTACTTATTTGCCTTTAAAGGGTTGTTCTTAGCATTAGTCAGTGATTGCACAGTGTTCTGAAAACACAAAATGCCTTGTACCTACTATACATTACTCATCCCTTTAAGATATCAGTGGTAGTGGAAAAAAAAGACAGCTGTTTTTCATTTAAGTCAGAAGGAGATAATCTGTAGGAAAAGTATTTGCTGATGGAAGGAACCAGACGTTGTTTGGATTTACTTTTTTTTTCCTTGAGCTAAATTATTTGCAGAATCATGTTTTGGGGAATGAGGCTGACACATTCTGCTCTCTAAGTTATCTGGATTTCATTTTTTCTTTCTTTGCACAATTGATTGGAATTTTCAGAATCTGGCTGTTTGTTTCTTATAAACTGCTGATTAGTAATATTCTAGCTCTGTCCTCACCCTGTTGTAGTCTAAACGGACTGTCATACTATCTTTTTTGGCTCTTGGAATATTTTATTTTAGAGCTTTATCAGACTCCTTAAAATGCTCCTCCCTTCTCCCTTTCCTCCTGGCTCCAGTTTTGAATATATGAGAAACATTTTTTTTTTTTGAGCAACACAATGCAGTTTTTCTGTTGCTATTGTATTGATACTTTTTTTTTTTTTGTTAACAGTGTGATATTAAATATTTTTTCCCATGTTTTTCTTCATGTTTCCCTATTCCTGTGAGCACTGCTTTCTCTGGTTTTGTTCCAGAGAAAAGGATGTTGCTTTCCCCAAAGGATTATTTGAATTATATATATATATATATATAACATAAAACCTGACAATCTCAAGGTCAGTTTCTTTATATAAAAATACTGATCTTTGTTAGATTAAGTGCACTAGAGAACATGTCTGAGAGTCTTACAGCCACCATGAAAGTAGACAGGATTAATTTTTTTTTTTAAAAGGCCCCTCTTTGCTTTCTACCAGTCATCATCCTGATTAGGTTTTGGTTCTAATTGAAGACTGATCACTTGACCTATTAAACTAATATGCCATTTTATTGTGATCGTAACAGTAATAACAATAATCTAGAAGCAATTTCTTGGACAGCTGTCAAATACTTTGAAAACCTTTTCTTCTATGAATCATACAGGTTTACTGAAAATCCAGACTGCTCATCATTCCAAAGTAATATTCTGCCTGGCATCTTCTGAACAGGGCATAGCTATCCACAAAGCAAAAGACATGGCAGTAATTAGACCAAGTCCTTATCTTTGCTATGACATGCACCTAACTATAAAGGATATGGGAAATTTATGTGCACATATTAATGCATCCATTTATATGGCATGTCTTTAAAGCAGGTGGCAGTACAGGAGAGTTTTGGCTCTTACCATAGATTTTAGCAGATTTTATATTTTCCTCTTGAAGAATTAGCTCTCTCATAAACCCAGTGTTTCCATGTATCTCTCTGATTTAAAATACCTTGTTTGATAGTAGTGTACTTTTGTAGCTTTAGCTGAGGTTCTTGGGATGACAGTGTTTAACTCCAGGGCACATGATCTAACATCTTTCCTTGGCACTTGATTCTCTTGAAAAGTTTGTTACGCTAATGTCTGTTTAATCTCAAATCAATTAAGAATTTATTTTGCTTTGAATTTTGTCCAGGTTTTGTCTGTGCCTCGTAGTTACATCATGCTTTCTTGACTACAGCAAGTTCACTATCTCGATAAAGCAAAGATTTAAGAGAGCTACTCTCACTTGGTGACTCATCTACAAAGAATAACAAAAGGGCTTGACACAAGAATGAATGATTCTTTAACAGAGAGTGATTGGTCTTGGTGGAAATGAAAACTGTGGATAAAATAAAACAAGCATGTCGTGCTCATTTCATAAAAACTGCCCTGGTATAATCAGCATGGCTTTCATAGGTCAGGGGTCTGTGCAAGTCGTGAGGAATCATAATTTGCACAAACCAAGTCTTTTTGGTCTTATTGACTGTATCTCTTAAGAGCTTCAATTATGCAATGCAATTAATCAACAAGGGAGTTTGGGATTATGGTACATATGCAAAGTAAACCATTTTTTTTTAAATTGCTGGAGCTTTGTCTTGAGGATTTTGACTAAGTGTGGTAATAAATGCTTAATTTAACAGGACTCTATCAACCTGAAACATACTCCTTTTTTATTATTTTTCTTTTATTTTATTTCTTTTTTTTCAGTTGAGAGGTGTCTAAGAGACTATGTCAATTCCCTTGCCAGCATTGTGATTTCATGGCTACTCTGCTTTTTGCTTTCTTCAAGGTGTTTTTCTTTCCAGCAGTCAGTAAGAAAATTGATTAGTGTATCATAAGCTTTAGAGAGTATGCAAAATGTAAAATACATAGAGTTAAGTATTTTCCCCAAATTATAATTAATCTTGATAGATCTGGTGTTATGACATCAGTATTATTTTTTTTTCCTTTAATTTAGGGAATTTCTGAACCTTCTCAGCATTCAGATTACCAATTCTTTTGTTATAACATATTATATTCACTACTTAGCTGAAACGTCATTTTCAAATGTACTGCATGAAGGATCTTGACAGGAAAGCTCAAGCCTTTCTTGCTCCAGCTGTCTGAGAGATTGCTGTTCACCAGCTGTCTGTGCCACCTCTGCTGGCAGCTGCTGTTCCAGCTGGTACCTCTGCTTTCACTCTGTCTAAAGCCCATCTCCTTTTATTCTAAAACCCTCTTCATAAGAACTACTGTCCTCCCCTTTAGTGACCCATGGAGAACCCAGGTAGGTCATCCAGAAGCTCTCTGCTGCTGGGAGTGCTTGTTCTGCCAGCAGTGTCTGAGAAGTTACTTTCTCGTGATACCCCATGTGAAAATACAATGATTTCTGGTTTTGCTTAACTGCAGCCTGGCTGGTCTATCATAAACTCCCAACTGAGTCTTAGACTTGTGTTCTTTCTGGAATGATCCTCATGTGCTCTCCCTTCTTACAGCCTGACAGAGAGATTACAATGCCTGCTTCTGCTCAGCTTTGCTTTCTTTCCTTCCTTCCTTCTTTCCAGAGCAGTAGGCATCCTGAGGTACCTGTGTCCAGTTCACTCTTTTCCTCTTTTCCTGCCTGCTAGCTGTATAGGCCATGGATACGTTGTTGTACAGACTCACTGAAAGACATTGATGTCTTTTGAGTCCTAGCTCTATTCTGCAGGTCATTGATATATGCCACGAGAGATTAATTGAACAGAAGTAATCTTCAGAAATACAGCTGGTAGGTTAGTGAGTACCTGAAAATACTCTAAATGTATAATTTTAAAAAAACCTCGGAAACCATCTTTGAATTTTTTCAAGAAATATATTTTGAATATTTATATGGGTTTCTGTGTCTGTACATGCATTTGTAAATACTTTCATGTATTGAATGTAAGACATTAAGCAGCACTGTCTTGTATTGTTTAATTCCTGTACTGATAATTGTACTGCAGTATATCTAGTAACGGTGTGTTATATTGATATTGCTTACTATGAACTTGGGGCTTGAGAAGCGTGCATTTCTTTCCTCTTCTAAGTGCCTATTTGATCAGCTGTTTTAACAATGATTTTCCCATGGTCAGTGGTATAACAGTGATTTAGTCTGCCAAGAGATATGGTAACTAAACTTTCTCCGAATTTAGAGGAATCCATTTTTCTTTGCTGGTCATAGTTTGTGTGCAAAGTTATACTCCAACTATGCTTTACATGACAGTGCAGAAAAACACACTGATACCACAGGAAGAACCCCTTCAAGGCAGCATAAATGCATTTCTGCGACAAAATCACCTTCTCCCTGCTTCCCCTGCCCTTTTCCCTTCCCTGTAAAATGTGCTAGGTTTTCTGGAAATATTTTCACAGAGATTGTACATTCTGTGAAAGCCTAATCTGTGCCAGATACAGATCTCTTTTACTCTCTGACATTTCAGGTTTACAATTCCTCTCTCACCTGATGAAGTATGATGGAAGCTTAATAACATATTTGAGGAAACTGATTACAAGCAGACTGCCAAAGTAGCAAAAAACTAAGCACCCCTCTTTTTGTACATACTGGCTTGCCCAGCACCTTAACATGAGAACAGGAAACTTAAATAAAGAATGAAATAGGTACCTATGGGAGTGTCATGCAAAATGCCTTAAAACACATACTGGGTGTGCTTACTATGAAATGATCCCAGTAGGTACCAGCATGGCTGCTCTAACTCTTAGCATTCCCAAATTGGCTACTTCTTAAACATAACTTCTTGTCACTTGCTCTAGAATCCATCTCATGTCACGTGGCAAGTGTGGGTTTTTTATCACAGTTTCCACAGACTGGAATAGAAACTTGTCATTCACTTGAATTGTTTTGGGTTTTTTTTTTCCTCAACCAACCTCTGCTGGTAGAGTATTCCCAGTGCTTTTCTTCGTGGTATCCTTCATGCCACTCTACCCTTGCATCCTAAGAACTC
The DNA here is from genome assembly GCA_035222235.1 of Margarornis squamiger. Classification (NCBI taxonomy): domain Eukaryota; kingdom Metazoa; phylum Chordata; class Aves; order Passeriformes; family Furnariidae; genus Margarornis; species Margarornis squamiger. The sequence goes on from JAWWTY010000088.1 coordinate 12,640,446, forward strand.
CTGTGCAAAACCAGGCAGGGAGTGTGTGAATGAGACTGCACATCAGGCCACACAGTACAGGTCGTGGGGTTTGTGGCCTTACTCTGGAAATTATAACCCTCTTTGTATCTTTCTCTACAGAATTAAATACTAACACAAAGTGACATTATTTCAAATGTACTTAGTACTTTAATGCAAGCAAGTTCCAGGTGGAAGTCCTCAAACTCATCTGTTGGGTGTCTCAACCAGGTGGATATTTTGTATATTCGTTAACTTACAGATATTTTCTTTTCTCAATCCACTCTTGCCACCAGAAATGTCTCAGATCAACTTAAATAAACAAAAAGTAACATTATTAAATAAAATACAGATAATAGAGCTTACAATATTACTGTAGAGAAATTCTAAAACATATGAAATTACCTGCTTTAAATAAATGTAACTTTATTATACCAATATTTAATAGTGTTATTTTTTGTTCCTTTTGTTATTTTTGGTTTGGTTTGGTTTGTTTTTTTTGTTTTGTTTTGTGTTTGTTTGTTTTTTTTTTAACACAGCAATGGCTTCAGTTATTTACATTTTATTCCAATAGATAAAGTTGAGTTTGTAACTTCTATTTACTTACTTTTTACAGTCCAGACATTCTGTTTGCAAGCATTTCTGAAAATAGATTCTTCTAGACTCCAGTGGATTTATTTCAGACTATTCTGATGTGGTTATAACGTCCGCCAGTCAGAAGCAGGGTGCTTATTGCACTGAGCTAATCCCTGTCTACTGCAGCTTCCTGAGGTTTAGAAGTTAGTAGCATGAATAACTTAATTCTTTTCAGAGTAGTGTTAATATTTTCACTTTCTGAAGGCAGCAGGAGGGTTGGTATCTCATTGCATTCATACGTGACTTTGAGAATGTCTTCTAAGTGACAGTCAACCTGCTATTAACCTATCAAGATTATTCTGTAACTTGCTCTTTTGAAAAAAACAAAAAAGGAAAAAAAAACACAAACAACAAACAAAAACCATATGTGGAAAAAAAATTATATTACAGGGACTGTTTTTTCCCTTAATGTGTTTTGCCACAAGCTCATTGAGAAGATTGGAAAATCAAGAAAAGCTGCCCTGTCACCTTGGAACTACCTTCACAGGAGTTAAATACTTTGCTTCTTGTACACTCTGAGTATCCTCTTCAATAAAGAAAGTCCTAAGGTCCGAATTCCCCTTTTTTTCATGGACACAGATTTTTTTTACCATTCGTATTTTCTGTAGATATGTATGTTTATGTTTAGCTGAAGCACCCAGATGCGATTTTAAAAAAAAGGAAACAAAAAACAAAACCTTAATTTTAAAAAGCAAGGAATGAGCACAGGTTAAAAGCAGTAGTGTAGAATGAAAATTAAAACTACTCAAACTACTCCTTCCAATAAGTGCAGGGTGTTCTTCCTTTTTTGTTTGCTTGTTTGGTGGTTTTTTTCTGTTATTTGTTGTTATTTGTCTTTTTTCTCTTAGTAAAATGTCACTGAATATGCAAAGTGGATACAGGCAAAAACACTGTGAGCTCCTGCCTGTGATCACATGAAGCTTACAAGAAAGCTTATGGATTTCTTTCACTCATATTTGGTTTTGTTTGGGTTTTTTTTTTTAATCTGTTGCTTGAGGAAGGTATCAGATATGGTTTAATTAAAAATAAAAAGTAATAAAGGAAGGGCAGGACAGGTGAAGGCAAATTTGATCTTTTTAAGGTTGTATACAGTTTGTAGAGCTGAACTTTCAAGTACTTTGTCTTCCTGTTCAAGCTTCCATTCATGCAAATATGTCTGACCTTCACCCAAGGCCTTGCAAACCAGACCAATGTGACCTGTGCTTGCAGGTAACAAGGTTACTTTTGTGTTACCTGTGACTGTGATTTGATATGCACCAAAAGCAGCAGTAAGAGCTATAGCACTTCTAAGGGAAAATAATTTGTAATTGGAGGGAGGAGAGAAAAAAGTGTGATGGATACACTGTCATGGTCTAAATTGGCTTAATTGTTAATAATGTGCCTGAGCCTGCCATTATGGAGCACCAAAAGAGTAGGAGAGTCACATAAGTATTGTATTTGTCCTCTTAAAGTTGAATCTGTTTAGTACATAGACTAATTAGGAGTCCAACATAGTTGGGAATGAGAATGTACTTCATGTTTGCAAAACAGAAGTATAGCAAAAATGGGGAAAAGGTATTCCCATTAGAAGTCTGCTTACAAAAGGACCTGTGCTAACAGAGATGCAGTGCCATATCTGCAGATTATACAGTTGCATTTACTATTCTATACATCATAGAATAGGGTAGTTCTCCTACCCTTGAGGATTTCAATTGCAAAATTACACACCCACAACCCCCCACCATTATGGCTTATCTCCCCATCCCCGGTGAAGAACTCCCAAACCACACATGAGCGAGCTGCTTTGCTGCTGTGACTTTTGGGTATTTAGGCTATGAATTAAATTGCACATCCCTTTAGATTACCTGTACCTCAGCTGTCAAGTGTGCTTCAAATGCCAACAAGCACTAGCAGGGTCCTTCCAGACAGGAATCTCTACATGCTGTAGTACTGCCTACTGTAATTTGAAATAAGTGTGGTATTCCTTTAAAGCTGAGTTTTTTGAAAAGAAAATGGTTAGACTCCTTGAAAACTTTAATCTCTATTGCTGGGGGCAGAATCCAAGATTTGTCTCTCTAAGTCTGTGCAAGACTGTAATCCTGTCTGAAGTGAGCTTTCTTCACCCATATCTTCTCAGTTCAGAAAATAAGTTTCCCTGTGACATTTAAGAGAGGAACAGAGTACAGTCCAGCGTTAACCACATATAAACAAACAGGAAAACTATTGGTGAGTATGTGCTCTACTTTTCTACATGTAGCAATTAATAGCTACCAATTTTTAAATAGCCAGGGTGCTAATTTGGTGGCTTGGAATACATAAAGTTAGAGGGCTAAATACACTGTTAATGTATATGTCTAAAAAAGTAATGAAAAAGAGCAAATTAAGTCAGGTTCTCTCCTTTTCTTAATGTTTTTCTTCAGAACACATCCTATCCCAACACATGCCAGGTGAGAGAGTCCTTTCAGGTTTTCCTCAGTCCTCCCAAATATGGGGGATTTTTTTTGTCCACATGAAGGGTATTTTAGCTTTTGAACCATTAGATGGTTCAAAATGACACCATTTCACATCTGAGGTAGGCCATCCTTAGACTGGTCCAAGTTTTAGCTCCTTCCACAAGTGGTAGTGGTAAATATAGCTGTATGAATTTCTCTGTAATTTTTAAAAATTTCTGTAGATTCCCTCAATACTACGCAGAGAGGTAAAGTAATATATCTTTGCTGTATTTAATACTTCAACTGTATTTTTTTAAGTCCATGTCAAGTGTTTTGACCTCAGAGCTTTGCTGACCGTGGTCTGCTCATTTAAAGAATAAACACAGCAGTGTTGTTTTTCCATAGTCTCCTGTGTGTGTGGTGCATTAGCTTGTTATCCATTATTGGTTATCCATTGTGGGCCAGCCTGGCTTCAGTGTACCTGGGGTGTCTGAAGCTTGGGATGTTCCAGTGGCAGCAGCAATTTCAGTTGTGTTTAGTGCCAAGTCACTCTTTTTTAATCCTTTTTCCAGATGACTTAGGTGAACAACAGCTTCAACAATATTCCCACAAAAGACACATCACCATTAGCTAAAGGGAGAGCTATCATACTCTGGGGCTGCTAGAGACAGTAATTTTTGGGGAAAAAAGCTCAAGAAAACAGTGCCATCTGCTTTAAAAAAAAAAATAAATAAAAGCTGGTGAGATTTAATGTTCACATCAAAAAAATTGTCCATTCTATTATCTAGAGCGCTGTAATTACTTAACACTCTTGTGATGAAAGAAAGTGGAGTTATTCCCATATTATATGTGAGAAAACAGTAAGGGCTTGTCTGCACAGGGCTGTTACGCAGTTGTGTTTTCAGCCAGTGCACTGCTGTATTTAAACAGCTGTAATTATGCTGGTAGAATTCCCTGAGTGAGACTCTCCTCTGAGTAGAAACATGCCCTTTTCCAGTTCGAGGTGTACTGCTTTGGAAGCAATTTGAACTGACCTAAAAAAGGAAAAACAACCTCAAGTTTATGGCTAAATACATACTAAGGCCAAATACAGAGCAGAGTTACACTCAGTAACTATGGCATTTTAAACAGTTCTCTCATGCTGTATACCTTTCCTGGCTAAATAAGCCTTGAATAGGTTAGTAATGGCTTGTGTCACTGTTTGTTCTGCTTGTTAATACTGTTAATATTGTGTTACTGTTCCCTTGCATCTGGTCTCTTCTCCCTGTATCATTTAGCATACATTGTAGATTTTTGCTTGTACTAGAGGGTTTCTTTTGCAAAAGAGTTCGTATATACAACAGTAGTGCAACAGCAGGGATAAACGGGCACTAGAAGTTCTTAGGGGAAAAACTAACAAAACAAAACAAAAAACCCTAACCAACCAAGCAAAAAACCCCATCCAACTCTTTTCTATGGAATATGTAGCAAAAGATGATGGCTCTTCTTCAGGAAGATTTCTGGTCTAATGCCTTCTCTTATCCTATTGCATGACTACTAAGGACCTCTTCAACAGTATCCAGATGTAAAGACGTAGACAGCCACACACAAAAACAGAAAAAAAAAGAGCATTTCCCTTGTGAAAGAAAAATCTTTGTAAGAGTTGAAAGAAAAACTTCAACTCTTCTGCCTTCACTGTGAGGAGAAGAGGCCACTTTGCTCATTTTCCTATGAGTAAGGGGCTTGTACCATTAATTGTATCATTAATTAATGATGTGGTAAAGATGAACCAATAGGCAGATGAACAAAGCAGGACCATAAGCATTTATGAAGAGTGGGAAATCTCAATGAAATGCAAGAAATAATGATGAGAGACAAAGGTTACTCCACTGAATAGTACTTGGTTTACCACTCTTACTAATTATGAGGTGTTTCTAGGTACAGGAACCTGTCTAAATAACCATGTCACTTGACCATATTAATGATGAAAAGAAGAAATTAAAAAGATTAGCAAAACCAGTTTAAAGACTGGAAATGAATGTTTGTCCAGCGGGAACTACATTGCAGCTGAATTTTCAATAAGATCCAGAAGTTACATAATGACCTCCCAAGGGAAACGCTAAAGACTCCATGACTTAGGAAGTATATGCCTAGTGGTAGGTTGCATTTTTATCAGCATTTCTGTGATCTTTCAACTAGTTGAAAGTGCAATTTTTGAATTTTAGTTTTTGAAACTCCTTACTGGTTAGTGGTAGTTTGAAGGATTTGTTTAAAGAGTAGAACAATGAATGATGACTGAGGCCTTGCTTTTGTAAATCAAACTATGTGTCCTTCCTTATTTTGTTGAGGCTAGAGGTGAAAACCATTTTTGGCATGTTTAACATTGTTTTAAGGAGAAAATTGTCTTAGGACATCTTTAGTTGACCAATATGATTGTAGTTAGTTTTCTCATTTTAGCATTCAAATACTTTGAAGAGAGGATGGATGTTCAATTTTGACTGTTTAACACATCTTAAATTAGATTTAGTCACAATGTAATGAGCAGTTGTGCATGTCATTGATTTCATATAATCATGGAGTCATTTAGGCTGGAAAAGACCTTTAAGAATTGAGTCCAACCATTAACCCAGCACTACGAAGCCCACCACTGAACTATGTACCTAAGTGCCACATCTACACGTCCTTTAAATGTCTTTAGGGATGGTGACCCCACCACTTCCTGGGGTAACCTGTTTCAATGCTTGGCAACCTTTTGGTGAAGAAATTTTTCCTAATATCTAATCTTAAACCTCCTCTGGGGCACCTTGAGGCCATTTCCTCTTATCCTTTTGCTTGTTCCGTGGAAGCAGAGCCTGAATCCCACCTGTCTACAACCTCGTCTCAGGGAGTTGTAGAAAGCAAGAAGGTCTCCCAAGTCTCTTTTTCTCCAGGCTGAGCCCCACCCAGATCCCTCAGCTGCTCCTAATCAGACTTGTGCTCCAGACCCTTCCCCAGCTCTGTTGCCCTTCTCTGGACACACTCCACCACCTCAATGTCTTTCTGGTCATGAGGGGCCCAAACCTGGACAGAGGATTCCAAGTGTGGCCTCGCCAGTGCCCAGCACAGAGGGACAGTCACAGCCCTGGTCCTGCTCCCACACTATTCCTGATCCAAGCCAGGATGCCCTTGGCTTTTTTGGCCACCTGGGCACACTCTGGCTTGTGTTCAGCTGTTGACCAGCACCCCCAGGTCCTTCCACCAGACAGCTTTCCAGCTGCTCTTCCCCCACCCTATAGCGCTCCAGGGGGTTGTTCTGACTGAAGTGTGGGGCTCAGCACTTGGCATCATTAAACCTGATGCCGGAGGCTTCAGCCCATCAATTCAGCCTGTCCAGACCACTCTGCAGAGCCTTCCTACCCTCCAGGAGATCAGCACTCCCACACAACTTGGTGCATACAAACTGGCTGAGGGTGCCCTTGATCCCCTCATCCAGATCATCAATAAAGGTATATATAAAACAGGACTGGCCAACACTGAGCCCTGGGGAACCCCATTAGTGACCAGCCCCAGCTGGATGTAACTCCATTCACCACCACTCTCTGGCCCAGCCATTCAGCCAGTTTTTGCCCAGGAAAGTGCACCCATCTAAGCCGTGAGCAGCCAGTTTCTCCAGGAGAATGCTGTAGGAAATGGAGTCAAAGGTTTTACTAAAGTCCAGGTAGATAATATCCACAGCCTTTCCCCTTATCCACTAAGTGGGTCACCTTGCTATAGAGAGAGATCAGGATAGTCAAGTAGGACCTGCCTTTCATAAACCCATGTTTGTTTATTTTCATAGATCGTAATACCATGTTTCAAAAGTAAGCATGTTTATTTTTGCTCTGTGGTCCAAGCTCTGATCTGTTATAAGATATCGGACCTTTCATTATTATTACTGAAAATCACCAACATGTGTGCAAAAGCAAGAGCATAGTTCTAATCTGCTTACTACTGCTTAAAAAAAAAAAAAAAAATAAAAAAAAATAAAAAAAATCAACCGAACTGGAGAATCCTAACACCGAAACTTAAGAAACTGTCATTCTGAGGAAAGGTTTCTGGACTAAGATAATATAAACAACTACTGCTGCCCATGGGGAAACTGCCTGCATTTCAGGTAATATAAATTCATTTATTTTTGGTTATTTTTTTGTTGTTGTTCAAGGGCAAACTCCTGCATTGGTAATAGAATAAGATGTTACTGATATACTGACTTTGTTGTTGCTGTTGGGGCTTTTTGTTTGTTTGGTTTTGGGGTTTTTTTGCATCTCACTGCTCAGGGCACACACACACATAAGATGCCTAAACTCATGGTAATCCCATGCAATGATTTCAGCAGAATTTTTATTTCCTGATAATTCATTTGATATTTTTTATTTCTTCTGATATTAATCTAGCCATTAGTGCTGATGATGGCAGGAAGAACAGGAAATACTGAAAGCAACTTTTATTTTCCTAGGTCTTTTGGTTTGCTGTTGTTGCTTAAGGGTGTAATTCAGATACAGGATGCAGGGGGAGTGCAATAAGATTTCCATTCAATTAACAGTCTAAGAATTTTTCAGGTTTTCCTTTATTCCTCTTTGGGACAAATGTAGCAGACGCCACTTTTTTCCCCTGCTTGCCTTTACATCTTTTCTTCAGCTTTTCAAAATCAGTATATTTCATGAGAAAGGGGAGAGGTCAGTGAGAGAAATGGTTTTCCCAAATTACATACTACTCATATGTGGCTTTGTTTGTATGTATATTATAGTTATTGCTTTGTCTCAATGACAGGTCTGAATCTAGATTGTTTTATTCAGGCTCTTACCTCTTATTTTGAGATCATAGTCTTTAGTAAAATAACCCTAATGCTGTCATATTTATAGACCTTAAAATCAGTTTATATTCCTTTCCAGTAATCCAGATACCTAAAGCCTTTTTGCTCTGGCAAGTAGTCTGTTCTTTGCTGTCTTTTTGTTCTGGCTTTCTTGAGTATAAGCTAGCTCTTTCTATAAGAAAAATCCTTACCAAAAATAATTAAAATCATTTTACAAAAACTACACTGTGAGACCAGTAAATAAATGTTGGAGGTAGTTTAATAAAACCTACTTAGGCAAATATGACTATCAAAAAGTTTCTCATATTTAGTTCCACTGCTCATGATGATAAAATACATCGTGCTTTATAGAAGAGAATGTTTCTATTGAGCAGTGACAAATACTTTTGGAGAATGAGGTGAAGGTGAAGCATTGGCCACCATGGGTAGTGGGACAGGTCTGTAGGATGAAGGGAAGCCACACTACCAATGGAGCTTCTGGGCACTTGATTTACTTGTTTCCTTGTGACCTGTTGCAATCTTTAAAGCAGTAGCAAATAACTAGATCAAGGATTCAACAGTGCCTCTGTGTGGAAGCTGGACTACAAATACTTGGGAATATTAGATTCCTGGCGTAGTATTCAGGCCACGTTCAGGTTTGGGGTTGGTTGCTGTGTTCTCAACCATGGCTATAAATCGTTATATAGATGATTTTTAATGGTGTTCTCATACAGAGACTGTGATGGCTGGTGGCTTGACTAAATTCTGCCGGATTCTGTTTCATGGGGAAGAAGTTGTGTGTCAAGAATTATTACTCAAAGTAGGAGGGACCTCAGAATATCTCTAAACTAATTTATGGTTCACACCAGAGTCAACACTGAATTCAGACCAGTCAGGTCCAGAAACCTCTACACAGATTTCCTCTTAGAGCATGTCTTGGCAATCCCTTCTGTTGCTTGGATCTCCTCATAGGGAAAAGGTTGTTCCATACATCTGGCTGGAACCTCCTCTGTTTTGACTTATTTTCATTCTCTCTTGTCCTTGCTCTGTGCACCTTAGCAGAAGGCATGGCGGTGTCTTCCCACTAACCTCTTCACAGGTAGTGTCAGGCTGCTTGAGGTCCTCCAAACCTGCATCATGTTGAGCTGAACAAGCTGAGTTCTCGCAGCCTTTCCTCAAGTGCTGCCTCCCTGGACCATCCTGTTGGCCCTTGGCTAAGCATGTTCATGTTTATTAATTACAGGACAAAGGAGACCAACTTTAAAATGAAGGAGGGTAGGTTTAGATTATATATTAGGAAGAAATTCCTTACTGTGAAGGTGATGGGGCCCTGGAACAGGTTGCTCAGAGAGGCTGTGCATTTCCTATCTATGGAGGTGTTCAAGACAAGCTGGATGGGTTTCAGAGTAACCTGGTCTAGTGGAAGGTGTCCCTGCCCATGGCAGGGGGTTTGGAGCTGGATGATCTTTAAGGTCCCTTCCTAACCTAACCATTCTATGACTGTATGATTCTAATGTTGTTCAGATACTGTGGGGCCCAAAACTGAACACACTCTTCCAAGGTGTGGTCTAAAGAGCACAGAGTAGATGTGAATACTCACCTAGCTTAATCTCCTCTCTGCATTCACCCTGGTTCAATCCAGAGTACTGTTAGTCTTCACTGCTGCCATTGTAAACTGTGGGCTCCTCTTTTGCTGTCTCTCCAGCAGGTCCTCCAGCCCCTTTACAGCAAAGCAGCTGCCAAGTCAGTCAGTCCCCACCATGGCCCATGGCAGAGTTTAGTTTGTCTGACCTGCCAGACATTGCATTTGTCCATGTTGAATTTAATGATGTTACTGCTGGCTCATTTCTCCATCCAGTTTATGTCCCTCTCACTGTCAATCCTGCCCTTGAAATGGAGGCTGATCAAGATAATTACTAATAATAAAGAATGGTTCATCAAAGAAGGAACAAAAGATACAATAACCTTTGTATGATACCTTCTTCATTAAAATACTGCCATTTTCAGGCCCAGTGCTGCAGTTCATCAAGCAGCTGTAGAGGGTAAATTGGAGCAAATTGAATATACTTCTTTTTTCTCTACTAAGAATAAACATGTGGTTATGCTGAGGTATGTAGATATTTATCCACTGTTATTATAGCTTCTTTGTTAACATTGAACATACTCTGCTGTTGACTTCTGTCAACTACTGATCTTATTTTCAGCCATCAATTCTTAGATGTAAAGCAACCTGCTATGTAGGAGAAATTGAGTGCAGATTTCTGCATCAATCTTATTGGAATGGGCTGAAATATAAGGCTGTTTTTTAACTCCAAATGTGATATGTACTTATGTGTGTATGTGTCATCAGAGCTTTTTTTAATGTCTGCTTTCCCTGTCTGAAATAGGAAGTCACAAAATGCAATGAGAAATTGAGATATGTAGAAAGAATGAAAAAAATCTTTGAAGCTCCTAGAGAAATATCACATGTTGGTACTAAATAATAAACTGTGCTGGCAGAAATATATAGCTTAGTTGCAAATTACTGCAAAGTGTATTTTCAGGGCACTTGTCTGAAATAAGTGATCTGATAGACTTTTATAGATAATGTGAAATATTTCTGGTAGTAGTTCTCCTAAAGGAAGATCTAGGGCCAAAGGGAATCTAATACTGAAAAAACCAAAGACCCCAAAAATTTAAGAAGATGTTTTCTTTTATGCATGTGGGCAGGGTGTTTATAAAGGTTTCTAAGAAAAAAGGTGTACTTGGAGGTAAATTAAGATCTTGTTACGGGTGAAGTATTGAAAGTATGGCTCAAGTATAGTTTAAAGTAAATCAGAAAATAAGAAGTGTCAGGAAGATCAAAGTTAGTAGTTGTCCTGAGGGCCTGAGGTATATCCAAGTTACTGATACATGTTTGAGTGGGGGAAAAGTGGTTAGGAGGCTTTTGTTGTTGCTGTTATTTCCTTTGGAAGAGTTTTTTTAAATCTTTCATTATAAAGATTTTTTGCATAAAACTTCTTTCCGCCTCTCGTATGGCCTATATCCTTCCATAATTTCCACATGTCACATTTGATTCTTTTTGTGATTACTTGCTGTGAAATCACAGGACTTGAATGCTCTTCCATGGGTAATGAGTTGATGTGTGTGTTAGATTGGTGTAGGGTCCAGAGATGTATTGTAGGATTTTCTTTGTGACTTCCTGTAATGAGTCTTTTTCTTTACTGATTAAGTGTTGCAATCTCTAAGACCACAAAGACACAGTTCTGAGTGGCTTTTTGTGAGGCTAGTAGCCCTTAGTTGTTAAACAAGCAACTTCACTGCATCACACAAAAATGGAAGTTTATTCTAAGTCCTCATGGTCAGTAAGTTACAGTGTGATTCAGGAATGGTGGACAAAAAGCATCTGAAGTTTACACTAAGGCATCTTTATCCTCCTCTTCATAGGGATCTTATAAACTAAAAAAAGGAACTATTTTAGCACACCATTATGTATATTTTTAAAACTAATTCACTTCATCAAAACTATCTAACAACATACTCCTATAGCTAAATATTAATTAAGATATATTTTATGAAATTGGCAGATCCACACAGTTCTTATCTATCTTATTTTTAACTTTATTAATAGAGTTCTTGACATGTATCTTTCCACAGAAATTAGCAGGCTTCTTCTCTCACTTTACTGTTAGCCAAGGTCATCTTGCAGATTCCATCGTTATCGTTGAGGCCTCTGTCTGGGAAGCTGCTTTTTTCTCTCTCTCTGAAACCATGCATGTTCTCCAACAATTAAGTTTCACTAAAACTTTTTATTTCATTCTAGGTCCCCAATTTGCCATCTCAGTGTAGCATTATTTGGTTATTATGTCATGCCGCCTTGGTTAATTAGTTTCGAAATTGCTTATTTTAGTTTTCCCACTTACAGAAATATGACTGTAGGAATGAGTAGTTAATGTCCCAGTGTTAGGCACTGTATAAGCTATAACTGTTGTGCAGTTGGCTTTTGTTAACCAACAATAAGGAACGTGATTTTCATATGGGAAGGGAATTGTCTGGTTTCAAGAATTTCCAGAGGAACAGAAAACAGGAAACTGCTCAAAAGGATGAGAAGTTTGCTCTCATAACTTTCTTGGTCTTTGATGAGCATGTGAGATTTCTCCTGACAGGGTTCTTATTTTCCACGTTCTGTTTTCATATTTGATTACAAAATGCAGTGTCCAGACATTATTTTTAAAAAAAAAAAACAGAACATGAAATACCTTTTGCAGAATACACTAGGTTTGGTCAACTATATTTAAGCACCATATTGAGTTTAATATGGTAAAGATTTTGTCAGAATAAGTAAATAATACCAGTTTTTCTGAGACTTTACTTTTTTTTTCATAAACACATAGTGAACAACTACATTTAAAAAATCAATGGATGACAGAGGTTGGATACGTAGTCTAATTAAAATCCCTGGAGTCAGATGTCACTTAAAAGAAAGTCTACCTGAGTGCCATTTGAAACTTTGTGGTTTGATGCTTTATTGCTATTACAGTTCTAGCCATGTTAACTTCATATGAGATTAAGGACTAATTTTGAAACTGCTGTAGTCACCTCGAGTTTGCCAGATTAATTGAATAATTAGGTACAGTGTTTGTTGGTGTGGAGAATATGGCAGAATGCTGAAGACTATGGCTCTTCAAGCCTGAATGCCTTTATAAACTTGGTTAATTTTACAGTGCATAATGAGCTTTTTTTGTGTGTGATTTGTGTAGCAGAGGAAAGTGGTTTGTTTTTGTTCTGAAGAATGAAAGATGCTGAAAATTACATGTAGTTTCTGGTGCTACCGATGAAATAAAATATCAAGACAACATAGCTTATTAAGCCACTTACAATGAATGAGGAGTTTGCCTTTGAAAATTTTGAATTTGAACAGGTTTTGCAAAACAGAGTGCCAGTTAGAGGGTTGCTCATCACAGAAGAGACCAGTCATTAGTACAAATAGTTGACGTGGTCAGAGATAGTTTGGACATTTTAAGACATGCTGACCAGGTTAAATAATCTTAAAGCAAATTTAGACCAGAGCATGTACTTAAACTTTTTTGATTACCTGAATAAACTCCACTTCTAAATTACAGCCTCTTAAGCTGATCCTTTCAGAGTTACCGACAAGTTGGCAAGGATAGACTGTACTACACTGTTTAAATTTTCACAGCTGTCAAGAAAATTTGCATGAATTTGAGCAGGATTTCCTTCTGAAATCAGACTAACAAGGAAGTACCTAAAGTGGTTAAATGATGTTTCATAACAGACTTCATTGCACAGAAGGAATGTAACAAGTGAAAGGTCATATCCTCTAAGTCCTCTCATTTCTCACTTGCTGATAGTTAACAAATTGTAACCAGATATGACATGCAATTTTAAGAGAAAATGTGAGTAGATTTTTAACTTGTCTGCATGAAAGTTGGTAGCATGTTGTCTTCTTTGGGTCATTTTGAGACATTGCTTTATTTTGGGGTGACATATGCAAAGAGAAATGGATAATTAGATAAATGGAAAGATATTCACACTTGCAGTGTCTCATTCTGCTGGCCATTGATTAAACGATCCTTCTGGTTCTGTTCTCACTTGAGTTATTTAGTGTTAGTGGATCATTGCTACTGTCACAGGATAGAAATTCTCTTACAATGTTCATGTTCTGCTGATGTGCTGCTACATATATGAAGAAAACTACTTTTTCATCTTTTTGTAGTCATAATTTATCTAAGTCTTGTACATTTACTAGAGATTTACCTTTCAGTTAACCTACTTTGGGCTGAATCTTGACTGGGGTGTAAACAGCACTGATTCGCAGTGCTGTTAAATGTCTTACCAGTCCATGCTACTCAGGTCTCACAGTTTAGCTGCAAGCCTTTCTTCCTTTCAAATGTGGTTCTGATCTCATCAGGGCATGATATAAAGGGACAATAACCAAAATGTTCCTGATGGCAGGAGCAGTAGTCCTGGGGCCCTGGTTCATTGACGGTGAATGAAACCCATTCCACTCTGTCAATAGTTTTCATACCTGTGTTTGTGCTGCTGAGCTACTCTGGAGAAACCCCTGTGCAGAATTTTTTCTTTACCTATTTAGATTAGATTCTCCCTTGTAGCCTGGGTTGCTTTGATGATGGAAAGAAACAGTACCATTCTTGGCATAATAGTTCACATCTTTTCTTCTGTAGGCACAAACCTCCCTCTCCTGTAATGTTCACTGGATGGTTTAATCTGATACCATCACTGAAGAGGTAACTGAGACTTCAGCTGGATAGAAATACCTCTGCTGCTCATCTTCCCCCTTTCTTTGCTCCCACAATATTTTCTACACTCTCTCAGAGGCAGGTTGTTTAAAACCAAGCTGTCCATTCTTCCTTCACATGTTGCATTCTTGGGTGATTTGATGTATGAAATCTGTATGACAGTGTGATCCGAGGTTCAAGGATTTTAAACTCCTTAGTTTCTGATAATTACTCTGTATTGCTTTCCTCCAAGGGAAAATCCTCCTTTTAAAATTACTTTTTTTCTCATTTACTTAGTGTCTACCACTGAACTTATGTGCTGCTTAGTTACCTAAACACCAAAGATACCTTAGTAAAACCTTAGTGTACATGCCTAAAGTGCTCTCCTTGCTGATTGTTCACCGATGTCATCACCTGCTTTTTCTGCTGTACTGTGTTGGTCTTGCACTTCATCATCACCTTCATTTTCATAAAGAACTTCTCTCCATCTGTTTTCCTCCCCTTTTCCTCTTACTCTGTGCTCTTCCAGATTCCTTCTCTTTTTAACCAGTATTTTCCTAAAGTTTGTTGGCAGTGTGAAAACAACACTGAATCTGAGGGGAAGTGAGGTAAAAGAAATTGTTCTTGCCTGCTCAGGCAGCAGCCACCAAGCTGGCATACAAGCCAGACAGTGAGGAGGTGGAATGCTCTGGGCAGAAAGCAGGGGTAGGGCTGGCACTTTCCTGTCCTGAGAGGAGAGTTTCTGTTTCACTTATGGCTCCTCTGCCCCTGGAAGCTTATACTCTTCTGCCTTCAAAACACTGTGTCCTATTTGTGCTGAAGCAATTGGCTGCAGATGTTGTGACGATCTGGAAACAAACTTATGGGGAGTGGGACCTAAATGTTCCATGTTGAAATGGGATAACTTTGATAAGGGAAACGACCTTTTAGGAGTTGTAAAATTTGGATTGATAAGTGGGAAGATAATGTCTTAAGCCATAAGTAAGAGCTGAACCTGTATGACATCAGATCAGAAGTCAAAATACTCCATGGTCTTTGTTTCAGATAGTGGCTGAGAATAGATGCTTGTTCAAAAGTAAGACAGAGCTTGTTCAAAAGTCACTGTGCCCTGCCAACTCTGTTCAGCAGGGTACTTTCTGAGCTAAAGCAGGTTTGGGAATAGGCCATTCTGGTTTTTGAAGGATTTTTCTTGCATTAACTTAAATGTTAGTTCTTTGAATCCGTGTAAACTGAAAATAACAACTGTGTGGCAGGGGAGCAGTCCAAAGGCTGGTGGCACATTGTGTGAAGGTACTTTTTTCTTTGTATTGATCCTGGCATCTAATTGTTTTCAGTGTCACAACTCTATTTTTGTATTATGAAACAATAAAGAGTCATTCCTTGATTTTCTTTTCCTTAGCAGTCAGGATATCCCTAACAGTCAGCTCTGTATTACAATCTAATTACTTTCCTTATGTAGCCTTGGATTGTCCTTGCCATTCATCTTTGTTTTATTTTTTGCCCACTAATGTCTTTGCATACCTGATTTAACTATCATTTAATAGCCTCACCCTCAGAATAGCACATTGATTTTTCTGTTTTTTTTCAATCCTTTTCCCAGAAACATTTTAAATACATATTTTCATAACATTTCCTCCTTGTTTTATTTTACACTTAAAGGTAGTTTTTTTGTCTTAGCACATGATTTGTCCACATTAATTCCTCATTCTTGAAATGGGGCTGGCTGGGATGGAGGCATAGCACCTCATATTGTGCAATATTTAACCAAAACATTGCAGGTAACACACTAATCTTTTAGCTCTTGATGAATAATGCTTGAACACGGTCGAGGGTTTTTCTGTTCCTCACTGTGCCCACCTCCAGTGAATCTATTAGGGTTGGGGGAGGAGTTACAGCACTTCGTATTTTAGGTACAGATGAGGATTGCTTAGTGAGTAAAGAAGAGGAAAAAAGAAAACAAAAATAAACCAGTGATGTAAAAGCATTTGCTCACCACCTCTCATGGGGAGACCAATGCCCACCTGCTATAAGGGATTAAAAAAGGTGAGACTATACTGAATGCATATTAATCTGAGAAGCTGCTTTTACCATCAGTAATGATTTTGTGAGACACTACTGGGAATGTTGTAAATAAGAACTGCATAACAATGAAAGGAATATTAAGGGTTAATTTTGTTAAAGAGCTTTAGAAAAATCATTTACTTTCAAAACTTAAGATACAAGTTTTTTCAGGTGGGGCATTGTGATAGGAGGGCACCATGATTCTGTAAACATTCATTCATTAAAATATTCTGAAGTAAAGTTAATATGACTACTTATTGAAAAAAATGCTTATTGTGTTCAGGAGCCATGGTATGCCTAAGTGTCTAGTGAATGTGCAGACAAGTCTATTTTGCAAGGATGGAAGTACTGAAATAATTCTGGGAAAAGTTTTGACACAACATAAGAGGAAAATTTGCAGGAAAATTTCTCTGTAACAGTAATTGTAGTCATGTGACAGTGTAAAAGGGAATAGCCTTGTGACATTGGTGAGAAATTGACTCTGAAGTGGGGCTATTTGTAATGGGAAAATCTTTTTTGCAGTCAAAATTTTGAATGACAAATTAATGACTTTGATTTAAGCTTAACTTTACACTGGAATCCATTTCCTCTGTGATGCTTGTACAACAGGAGTATAACTAATCTCAAAAAGGTACAGAAGCTCTCAGGATCATAAGGGAATAAGGAGCGTAAGAATCACATTTGATACTGAAAAATTCAAGTACAAAATCTACTTAATTACTGTTTTATTATCTCACACCTGAGCAGACGATGTGATTTGCTCATATATATATATGCACATAGTGGAGATATATATATGCACATAGAGTATGTGAACCTCTTGGAGAAAAGTCAAAGGCATTTTTAAAAGATATTATTTCAAGGTCTCGGTCATGCTCTCAGGCAGAGTGAGCTTTTATGGTGGAGACTGTCCAGCTGCTGTTGCTGCCTTTCTGTGGTTGCTGTTCTCTGTGAGAGGTCTGGCTCAGCTGGACATCAATTGAACTTCCCAGCCACATCTTTTGCATTGTTGCACAGCGATGCAGCCTGAAGCCAGGAGTGATTCACACTGGTGGCGATGGCTGCGAGCTGCAGTGGCTCAGGAAGAGGTTGGTCCTCTGGAGGTAATAGGAGAAGTCGGCTGGGGGGAAGAACTGCTTCAGCTGCGCCGCCTCTAACTCTTCCTGGGAATGTGAGTCAGTGCCTTTGGCCATGCCCCCTGCCCTGCTTTCACAGTTCAGAAAGGATACAGCTGTAGTTTTTGTTACAAGAAATGGTTTTGTATTTCATGATAGATTCCTAATGGAGAGGAGACAAGGTTGTTTTCACAACATCTGAGCTAAACCCCTGCAATCGTCTGCTGTAATCCACATTACCTGATATATGCAGTGATAAATAAAAACTTTGATGAGACAGTTTTTATATGCCAAGGTTTCTGAATACCAAAATACTTCTTTTTTTGTGGTTAAGCTGTTGATACTGCCATCCACACAACGTTGCTTTTGCAACCATGCACCTATTTTAAAACTATTCCTCTCTCTGAAATGTAGAAAATGCTGTGATGTCATGGATTTATGAAGTCAGTACAACTTAGTAGTATGAGAAAAATGAGTAGCTGGAAGAATACTTGGATAACCTTTTACAAATACATCAGTGACCTATGATCAGAACATTCTGATGGAAACTTCTCCCTCAAGCCATATTGTCTGCTGGCCCATAAAACCATGTCTCTGTTTGGTTAAGAATTGCATGCTTTTGCACATTCTCTCTCTGTATTTTTATATCAAAGTTAAAAGCATGAAATAGTATTCCTACATAAAAAAAATATATGCTACCAGTGTTTTCTCCGAAGGATTGACGTGCTTGGAAAAGAACAAGTACAACAGTTGTCTCTAGTTTGTACCATTGTAAATATTACACACTTATGAGTTGACCATGTCTCTGATAAATGCTGACAATGTTCTTCAGAATGTTATGTTGGACTGTGTTTGACGTTGAACAGGGATTAGGCAGTGTGTCCAGAATCCAGAAACATGAAATACTGTGATGCTCAATAAGATAGGTGTCAGGTTGGAAGTTGCCAAAAAACATACCTATACATCAGTAACATAAGAAAAGTCTTCATAGTTTGTTAAGGACTTTATCTTTGCAGTTTTGTATCAATGTTAAACATCTAGCCCATATGTGTAACTCAAAAAGAAAACCTGGATTGTAAAAGGCAGGTGGCGGTTTTGTTCAGCATCTTGCAGAAATAATTCTTCTTTTAGAACTTGACCTGTTGTTTTGTTAGTGATAAATGAAGCAGAATTTAATATAGTAAATAACTTCTATTCATACAGAAACAGGGCCAAAAAAAAAAAGACAAGATAAAACCAGTTAGACTGTTGTTACCTGAGGAGGCAGAAGGAGAAGGTGCATAGTGTTGAAAGGTGCTGTTACAACACTGTGGGTTTTCTAACTCTGAATGTGCTTCAGCTGTTCTGCCTCCACATTCCAAGCAATTTGTAGCACTGCAACTCTTCCAAATAGTTTTCATTGTGTGCAATGACAGGGGAGATAGGTACAGTATGCAGAAGCTTTCTGTCTAATGCTTGATCTGCTAATTACTACTGCACCTGAAAGGGCAGGAAGGATAGCTAACTTTAAGATAGGTTTTTGAGGTAGACCACTTGGGTTAGTTTCTTTTGCTTTGAGTCGTAATAAATACTGAAGGAGTGAATCCTGAGCAGAGAACACGTGTAGCTTGCAGTTAGAAACAAATGTTTTTTCTGGAGTTTTTGAGTATTTGAGTGCTTGTGGATGAGTATTAGAAATTTATTAAATTAAAAAATATTTTTTTTTAAATCTTGTAGATTTGTAA
The DNA here is from genome assembly GCA_035222235.1 of Margarornis squamiger. Lineage (NCBI taxonomy): Eukaryota > Metazoa > Chordata > Aves > Passeriformes > Furnariidae > Margarornis > Margarornis squamiger. The sequence continues at coordinate 12,659,418 of JAWWTY010000088.1, forward strand.
AATATAAGTTAATTAATTGGAAAATTCTGTGTTCTAAATAAAGCAAGAGTTTAAAACAATTATAAATGTATTTTTCTGTATGTGGGATCAGGCTGTCAAACAAATTGGCTGAAATAATCATACAAGAGTTCAAGTATGTAAAAAACACAAATTTTAAGAAGAATATGAAAACTTGAAATAGTTTTGTCCTGTCAATCTAATTGATTTTATCTCTACAACAAAAAAACATACAAGTCTTTATAGATATAAAACATACCCGCAACTTAAAATTTATTATAATGTTTGCATTGAAAAGACATCTGATGAAGCAAAAAACAATTAGAATTTGAATAAATGTTTTGCTTGGAATGTTTCTTTTGGTGTTACAGCTGTGAGATACCTTGCTCTCACAAGGCTTGTGTAAGCCCATGGAATTCATGCCAGAGAACTCCCTTGGGTCACCAAGCTAAGTCAGTGCACTGGGTGCTATCTGCTGTCTGGAAAGCTGCTGGCTTGATGATTGTGACTGTTGGGGCTAATTTTGGGGTTTTGCATCCCAGGCGTGCGCTCCACGGCACTGGACAGGAGAATGAGGTAATGGGGCTACTTTGTGCAAGTTAGGGAGGGACTGCTCTGTCAGCACAGCCACTGGGTGGTAATGTGAGGCATTAGTCTCTGAATCCAGAGGAGGACATCCCCCTGTCTTCTGGGAAGTATGCTTGGGAGGTGCAGAATCTGCCTGATGGAGCATGCTTCAAATTAGCATTGTAGGTGAAGGTTTCAAAATGGATCTGGCAAAACCAGTGTTGGTGACTTACCATATCAAACTTGTCACAGAGGCAGGTAATTGCTAGGTGGGGTTATACAGCCTGTGTGTTATGCAGGAGGTCAGATTAGATCATCACTGTTTCTCTTGGTTTTAAATTCTGTGACTCTAATGCAACCAGTTGTTCCATGCAATCACTGTCCATACTTGTTTATCACCGACACACCCAAATCGTCTTACATCCATATGTGGCTCACACTGCAACAGAGCTGCCTGTTTTCCAGGGCATGAAGAGCTTTCCAATAAGTCAATGTGGTAAGGAAAATGGAACTTTAAAAATTATATACTTGCATGACCTGGAATTGAATCGGGGAAGGAAAAAAAGTATGCAATTTTGTATTAGAAATTCAGGTATTCTTGACTAACTTAAGCTAAATTGGTAGAACCAGTTTTAAACTGAGGTAGTACTTCGTTCAGGTTTGGAGACAAGAATAATAAAGACGCAGTGAAGAACTGTGTGTTATGCAGAATTTTGTTCTTATTATTACTTACTGTGTGTGCTATGTATTATATGTATTATACAACATTGCTACTATTCTATATTACTGTGTTCTTAATGCAGAATTAAGGACAAAGTAGATGGGTCAGCTTGAAGTGATGTTGGTTGTGTTAGTCTGTTTCCATCACTGGAATTTTGGAGTACAGGATTGGCCAAAAGATTGGTTCAATCAAATGTATTTGGTATTCTTGAAAATAACACATTTTTGTAGTTCAGAAATGTGTAAGCAGCCCTATGTTTGTCATGGTAAACCTTCATCCTCCCTTTATTTTCACAAGTGCTAGTTACAGGCATGAATTTACTTGCACATTCAACTTTAGGCCAAATCTGAAGGCCTGAGTGGGGAAAGTTTAACACTGTTTGCATGAAAATTACATGGAGAGAGATAAGAGGCAAAGTTTTCAGACAGTTTGTATGCACAAAATATGTAAAAGCTGATACAAAATTGCACATATATAAAAATATAGAATAGAAACTAATTGTTGAAAATTTTTTTCCAGTTTGCATAAATACAAGTTAACTTTTAGTTCTGCAGATTGAAATCTGTTGCTCATATCTGTTGGTTATTGTTACTGTACTGCTGTCTGCCATGTTTGTGAGATAGAAAGCTCTCCTCTCCCTGTGTTTATTGCTTCCCAAAAATAATTGATTTGCCAGGAACGTTGGTTTTGAAGAGGGAAGGGAAGACCTGATTTTCAGAGAGGGACAAGACTGGGATGGACGTCAGGGCACTGCTCCTATTTTAATAAGGTTTCAGTCAGGATCACTCTCTGCACTTACTGCCCTGCTTCAATTTATCTGTCTGTTAGAATATGTAGTTTTATTTGGAGCATTTCAAATGGTAGAGTTTCTGTGGATAGAGTGATTGTCATGTAATATTAATTAGTTTGCTGGTAAGCATAGATTTCCCTCCTTTCTCTACAGGGTCTGGAGTAGGATGATGAGTCTGTGGAGTGTTTTCCTTAGAAAAACAAATACTGCATTTGAGATGTATATAATTCTTCCTCAACAAAGCTTATTAAAAAAATTACTGGAAAGACTTATTTTTAATAGAAAAACTAATAAATTCCGCACTCACTTTTACCTTTGATATGTTCCAAGCATTTTTTAAATGTCTTTCTGACAGATGGTCTGCATAGCTCTTCTCTGGAAACAGCTATGCCCATTAAAAGAGGGAACATAAATAGGTCAGATGAAGCTGCTAACTGTAATAATGTAATTCAGGAGCACTGGGCATAACACAGGTTTTTGGTACAACAGCACATCTTTCTGATTGTCTGAGAATTACATTTCAACCGATTCAAAGAAAATTTCTGTATAGAGCTGTTGGTCTTACTGTATTTTTGTCTGACAGCCCTTGCTGGTTTGGTTTATATGGTTTGGCTGGATATTTGGGGTGGTTTGGCTGGATATTAATTTAGTTCCTCTGAAACAAAAAAACAGCTTTAAAAAGTAATTATTTAAAAATATTTCTTAAAATCCAGTTTGTCTTTTGAAGAATACAAAGAAGATTTAAAGACAGAAAGTAAACAAGAAGATTTGCTACAGGGACTATTTTTGAGTTTACCATTTTTACAAGGTGCCTAGGGACTTCTGTGGTATTACTATTTTACTTATTTGTTAGCTGTAAACAGATATATTTTGGGTAAGCGAGAAGGTGGTTATAGCTACTTACAGCTTTTAGGGTTATTATTACTGGTTGGCAGGATGTCTGTCTGTGTCTCACTTTAAATGTTTTCCAAACGTGAGTGCTTCGGAGGCTGGTCTGCCATAGTCCACACACTTGTGTGCTCACTGGCTTTGGCTGTTTCTTTTTACTATCAATGTGAAGTTTTGACCATTTCCCTTCAGAAATTCCTTCTGATAGTAGGGGAGTTGGTTGTTCCTGGTGGCGTAGACCAGAAGCACCTACTTCAGTTCTGATTCTTTCAAAGCACCTTTATTAAAGTGCTTTCGCAATGTCAACATGGGGTTCAGAACCTTGTTTTCTTTGAGGATGCAATTAAATGAGGATATCAGTGAGTGTTTTTCACCTTAGGAAAGCAGTTTAAGCACCCTTATTTAGCTGGTTTATTTATTTGTTTATTTATTTATTTATTTATTCATTTATAGCACAAAATGGGTGTAAAAAAGCAGAAGGAAGCTTTTGATCATCCAAGTGTCTGAAGCAAATAAATCTTGAGAAGTTGCACATCATCTAAACCACCTTTTAAAATACAGTTTGACACTGGAACCAGAAGAGCTCTTAAGGCTACAGAGGAATGCTGGTTTCAGCTCTGAGGAAGGGAATTGGAAACACAACTCAGCATGCATCACAAATGCACAGCTCAGAGTTGGTGTAGCACTTGGGGCAGGGTCTGAATCAGCTTTGTAACAGAGCAATTACAGAGAAATTAGGAAGAATAGACTAGAATGACTATGAGTGTCATTCACCTGGTGATGATGAAGTTATGAGCTCCAAAACCAGTCTGTCTAAGGAAACTTCATATCTCTCAAGACAGCTAATAGCCATTATTTATGGAAGTCTTGTCAAATAATTCCATTTTGTTCACATATGTTGCTTATGTTGAAGTAATGAACAAAATTCTATTTTTCCAGTATTCAAATTTCCTAATTGTTTCTTATAAAAGGGGCATGTGTGTCTGTATATTCCAGTGGTTAACTCCACATGTGTATTTAGGGAATTCAGTTTTCAACTGTTTCAAAATAGATCTAGATTGAAACTTGTCATTCATATTCAGACTAAAGTTGTGATGGAATTTTTCATCTAGCCACACAGTGCAATTAATGCATATTTTTTTGTGATGATTTGTGCACAAGATGGGCATTCTTATGCAAATTTTTGAGTCCTTTATAGTGGCTTCCTTCTATAAGAAAGTGCTTTGTAATGGTTTTGTACTAAACCATAGTGAAAGAGACAAAAATATTTGTCTGACCACTAGTTAGTTGTCTTACTAGACAAAGGCTTGCAGGGAGCAGTCACAAATAACATGTGCATTTTCAAATATAAAGGATCATATGTAACATGCTTAAATTGGCTGTGTTGTTAAGATCTGCAATCCAGAACTGTGTTCATAATGGATTTTAGTATGGTGACATTTGTAAGCTTACTATTAACAATGATATATGTTCATTTTATTGGTCTTCAATTGCAAAGCTTTAGGATTCTCTTGTATATGCCATATTTTTGTGGTTTCTTCTTTTTGAATTTACAGTGATGACAACTATAGATTTAGTTTAAGAACTCAAATACTTCACAGAAAAGGAGAGCATCTTCCTGTGGGCTTTTACACCTCTTATAGTATGTTCTAGATGCCCTTTGAATTGAAGAGACTTGTGTTTTAACTTGGCTTATTAATTAATGTAGTACTGTTTTGCCAGAGTGATATTTAACACTGCAACAACAGGTTAATATGCATGTTTTTATGTTGAAATAATAGTTTCCTTTTCTCCTCTCTTTCTAACCTGTGACTTCTAACCTTATGTTGAACTGTAGTGTTTTGTTCTCTGCTGTTGCATATGCATGCTTATTATATTAGGTTTGTTACATGGAAATTTACTACAAATGTGAGCACCCGAAAATAAATCTTTTGCTAGTCTGGAAATGTGATATGCAACAGGAACAGTCTCCAGCCTCCAGATAAGGCCTGCAAAGTACCATTGAGACGTAAAGTAATCTGTGGTTTGGGTCATCTTGAAAGCTCTTATTGATATGAGATGAGTCTCGATGGAGAAGTCCTGCTGTCACATGTTCATCACGCACTGATTGAGAGCTGGGGGACTGACTCAGAGAGAGGGCTGGAGCTATTCCCTATGAAGAGACTGAGGGTGTGAAAAGAGCTAACGCTTCATTAAGCTGCACTGATTAAAAATGGCAGCTCTTGTTAGACATAAGATGCTCTGCTCACTGCTAATGGGACAAGTAAGCAGTTTATTAAGGTAAGGACATTGTTCTTCAGAAGCAGATATGAAAAGCTTTGTTTATTCTATGTGTGTGTGTGGGTGTTTAAAGTGCAGTTAGCTGCTTTGTCATCTGAAAAAAAAAAAAAAAAAAAAAAAAAAAGAAATTGGCTGCCCTCTAAGATAGCCTTGTCAGAGAAACAACTGGAATGCTGAAATGCCTTTGAACTCAGGATGGGTTTGTTTTTGCTTCCCAGGCAGTCAGCATCGGTGTTTTTAACAAAAAGGAGGAGGCTGATTACCACAAGGTTTCCTGTTCATGTGGATAAGCTTTCATAAAGAAACAGGAAAACAGAAATTCTCACAAATAATCAGTATTGTGCTGCATTTTCTGACATTCTTTATAGATTGTAAATGAAGGAGAAATAGGTGTATGCAGAAAACAGAGGCTATGTGGAAGGTACTGAGAGAAAAGAACATTAAAAAAAATAGTAGATTTATGCAAAATGCCTCTCTTAGGTGCTTTTAGGTGCTTGGTGAGAAGTGTATTGGTGGATGTTGTAGCTGGTCCCTACAGGGGATGCAGGGTAGCCTGACGTTTGTAGATGAAGATGGACAGGGTAGAGCGAAAGGTTTTCCTCCTGTTTGAAGCAGCCAACTTTGGTGCTCTTTGGGGAGCCCAGCACTTAGTTTGTACTTGAAGAACTAAATAGTTGGACTGGACGTTCCTGTCTGCCAGGGCATGTAGCTCTTGCCCCTTCCTCTCCCAAGCATGTGTACACATACGTGCACACACATTCCTAAACAAGGGCTCTTCAGGGGAAGTACACAGTTACTGAAACAACAACTGGCCGCACGTAGGATTTTTCAGGAGAGGGTTTTAGTCGGGGGAAGAGCTCTGCGGGGGTGGCAGGGGTCCCTGCGGGCAAGGCTGGCATCGCCCACCCATCTCCTCTTCCCGCTGGGCACAACACCCGCAACCGGAATAACCACTCGGGGTTAAAGGAGGGTCTGCTCTAGGTGAGTTTATTGGTTTGTTTTCCACGCGAAAGCGGGATGGAGCAGCCGCGAGGCAGAGGGCAGAATCCGAAGGCATCTTTGCAGCCTGCGCTCCCCAACCTCCGACTCCTACAACTTTCTTTGGTGTTTTTTTTTTTTTTTCTGGCTCAGACGCCTTGTTACAGTCGCACGGCGTCTTTCCTGACCTGAGGCTTTTCCTCTGTGGCCGAGGGGGAGCTGGGCCAGGCCGGGGGGAAGGGCGAGGCGGGGAAGGAGGCGGGGATGGGGAAGTCGAGGAGGGAGCCCTGGGGAGGCTCCGTGTCCGTGTCCGTGTCCTGCGGGGAGCGGGATGAGAGACCCAGGTAAGGCAGCAGGAGGGCAGGGCGATGGTGACCCTGGGTGCAGTTCTTGTGCCCCAGCCATTTTCTGCGGCTAAAGCCTTTTTCCCCCTGTTTTATAACGGGGCAAGTGCCGGGGGAGACTCAGAGAGGTGCCAGGTGTGAACAGAACGTAACTCTTTAAAACCTGTTGTATCATATGAGCATTCGGCTTTGGGTAATAAGTTACGCCAACCTGCATGTTTAACCTCTGCGTGATCTTAACTGGGAGGAGCAACAACTTAAAACATGAGTCCAGGTTTGTTTTGGGGTTGTTTTTCAGTTTGTTTTTCTTTTGTTGTTTGTTTGGTGGGTTTTTTTGTTGTTTTGTTTTGGTTTGTTTTTTTGGTTTTGTTTTTTTTTTTTTTTTTTTAAATTTGCGCTGCAAATACCTTTATGTTTATATGAACATGGGAGTGAGTAATTGGCTTTCTGATTATCTCAGGACTGGGATCAGTCCTAGAAATCACAAACCCTCCACCACAGCCGTGCTCTGAGATTGCCACCCTGTCTGTCGGGGGCAGATGTAGGTGACATGGAGAGGAAGTGCTAGTGGCACTGGGTCTTCATTAATCAGCCTCGGTATAAATGTTCCAGACCTGAAAGATCTTGGGAATGGGAGCTCCAGCCAAAGGACGGTGAGATCACGTGTTGGATGAACAGGTGAGACAAATTACATTACTGAGCTGACCACTGAAACTCTAAAAATGTGAAAGAATTTGGCATACCAGGAGGAATAGATCAGTAAGGATCTAGGGAGTTACAGGGGAACTTTGTGCTCTTAAAAAATAAACCAAACAAAACCTCATGTCATAGTAAATCTGTTCTTTCTTTTGATCTCAAAGTTTCTCAGTGGATTTTGACCACCTCCATCCCCACAAATAATAAAAAAAAATTAACAAGCTTATTTTTATAAAATATTCAGAATATTTTTTCAGCAGTTATGTAGTAGAAATAAATACAGCATTTTGAACTCCTTATCTAAAAAGTCTTATTTTTAAAGTAATTATTTAACAAATTCTGCCTACAATTTTGTTAAAGTACCAATTGAGGTGAATGTGGTGTGAACAGCCTGTGGTGTGAACAACCTTCTAAAGAGGCTTTTTACCAAATTTGACTGAGTATAATGAAGAAATTATAACATTGTATTTTGATCTGCATTATAATTACATTGCCAAGTGGAAACAGCAGAGGTCTGCTGCAAGAATAGACCTGTTTTCAGTTATCAGTCCTTTTAATTCACATCAATACATTTACTGTAGTGCCAAATACAGGTTGGTTATGAATGGTGTTTTGATATGAACCTACCTGGCAGTACAGAAGAGCTAGAGACAAATAAATAATACGACATAATACTTTATTACAATAACCATGACCTTTTAACCCACATGTCTGAATATTTCTGCACATTCTTATCTAGAGTATAAACTCTTTTGGACCAGACTACCTAGGTGTTTTCTGTGTGTGGCAGGGCCTGTGCAAAATGTTCTGTCACCACAGGTAGAGGTAATAAAGTTTTCTGACAAAAAGCATGTAATTTTTTTTCAATAAACATTTCCTCTTTAACCTCAGTCATTGCATAACCGCTATTGTTATAGCCTTAACCTATTCTGCATCTTTGCATAGATTAGATTATTTTACTAGAAAACAAAGCAAACCTCACCAGTTTGCTCTTGTGCATGTTAGTACAGGTAAGCCCCAGCAGCCTGTAATGCATTTGCTTTATTTTCATCTTACACGGAACTGTACAAAGGGCTATGGTGAAGACTCATGGAACCCTCTCTAACTTAGTGCTGCTGTGACAGCCACAGAGCTTATGAACATTGGGCCAGGTATATGAAGGGAACGAATTGTACACAGTTTGCTCAAACGGGTAAGGTTCTTGCTACGGAATCCACAATAACAAAGGTAGAAATGGGCAGTCCATTTCACTCTTACCTTCCATCAGTGTGGTGAGAGTACAGAATGTGCCCATGCTACATCCAGGGTTAGTTCTGAACCTCGTTTTCCACTTTGACTTGGCCAGTGCTTCTAAAGAATGCTGCAAACACTACCTCTGTTTTTCAAGATAGGTGTTACTTGCTTTTGGAGGCTGAGACAAGGCCAAAAAGATTTACAGTATCAGATTCTCTTCTGTATTTACTTCCCCATGGCTTAACTACTTTCCTGTTGTTGAGGAAGTCAAGGAGGGAGCTGTGTTCTGTAACGTTTTCTTGGGAAATCAGAATTATGTTTTCTTTTTCAAAGACAC
>JAWWTY010000088.1:12668267-12709042 GCA_035222235.1 Margarornis squamiger
ATCAGAATTATGTTTTCTTTTTCAAAGACACCTGTGCTTTAAAAAAAAAAAAAATCTAGACTTGTTCTTAAGTTCAAAGGCTTCTTGGTAGTTACAATAAGAGAAAGTTGTACAGCAGTGGTTTCTTTCACTGCACATTTCTTTGGCATCATCTAAGTAACATTGCAGACAACTGTTGCTTTGTTTTATGTCTAGTTAAATGTTTTATGTGTAGGCCTTTTGGAGTGTCTGAACTTGTTTATTTGGGGTTTTCTTCCCACTTCCTTCTGGAAGTGTGAGGGCTTGTTTACTTTAGCTCTGTATCCATCCTGTATGAATCAGTGTAAACTAAAACTTCACACCTAGTGAAGAAGCCACCACCTGTCTTTTCGTTTCTTCCTGTTAGAGGAGCGTCTTTCCAAACTCTGAGTAGGTATGGGAGGTGTGATAGGTACAGTGCCCTTTATCACTCTGGTCTTAGAGAAGTCACACTCACCATTTAGCACTCAGTGTGTTACTAAGTCAGTTCTCCACCTTACATCTGCAGTGACAGAAGTTCAGATGCATTATTCACTTCCTTCATTTCTATCACAAGGGCAGCTGTTGCACAGATGGAGCTCAGGTGTTCTTATTTTTACCATTATGTTTTCTAATTCTCCTCAGTATTAGATTATGTGGTACAGGTTACCTCAGCCCAATTACAATAGGGAATAAAGAGGAGTTTTAATCTTCACTGTGAAGTATTTAATTAGCTACACAAATGTTATTGTCCCAATATTTTCTCCCAAATGCAGGATTTTAATCAATACTAACAACACCTCAGATACGTCGCTTTTCGGATCCGGTGCGGTAAATCCTCTATTCCCAGACACATTATTGTTGCTATTGGAGACCTCCCTTTCCGTCCCTTTGTCATTGTGTAACACTATAGCAAAGTGAACAATGAGAGCTGGCATGTGCAGTCTAAATGCTCAGCCACGTCCACAGGCCTTCCCCTTTTGGATTCTTCCTCTTCCTTTTGTGAGCTCATTGCATTTTTTACAGCTGTCACTGGGACTCTGGTCCGTGCCTGGACAGGTGGGCGTGCACATCTTGACACTCGTGCTTGCTCACATGCTCTCCCTGACTGTCTTTTCTTAACACCCCCAGCCCAGTGATTCACCCAGTCAGTGACTCGGGATAAATTTCACCTCCCTATGGTCAGGATGCTATGGGAAGCATAAGCAATAGTCTGGAGGCCAAGAGTGGGAGATCACAACCCAGATTAGCTCAGTTCTCACCAGTGTCCCCATTCTGCCTTTTAGAATTTGGGTACACTGTATTTATTGTTGCACTATTAATTTTCACATTTAATTTTAGGGAAATCTAAAATGCTCATGTGATCCCTTTTTCCCCTCCTCTCGAGGGTGGCTTCAGTAATTCAAAAGTGAACCTTTCCGTGTGGAACTCTATACCTGAATAAAACACCTGTGAACACAGTGTCAAAATATTTACCATAGAGACAGCTGACGTGTTTTGAGAGGTGGTGCAGGCTAGGATGTGAAGACAGCAGCATTTTTGCATCCTGTTTTAGGTATCCTGGAGGAATTATGAGAACAGTCAAGAAGACAAAAGTGCAAAGCAGGTCTTCAGCAATAGAGAAGAGTGCTGGAGAGGAAGAAATTAAAAGCTTCGAGGAGAATCTCGCTGTGAAGCAAGCAGTTAGCCCTTCTGTCTTGCTGAAGTGTGTTGCCAAAATGATGGTGCTAGCTTTGCCACTCCAAGGGAGATTGAGTTCAGGCAAAAAGAGAGATCACTGATGCATTCCCTATAAGTGACATGGACAGAAGGCACAAGTAAGGCAGAGCTGTGTGTGACTGACTCCAAACACAATGCAGGTAGGAATTAGCAGCATAGAACTGTGAGAATATGTGAAGGTGCAGGTACACACTGAAGAGATGGTGGTGACATGGGAGTCAGCTTGAGCTGTGACCCATTGAGTTTCCTAGTTACTCATGAAGAATGGTCATGAGGACTGAGAAAACAGGTATTTCCTTTTGGTATCTTAACTGAGAGAAGTTTAGTCAGTTTTCACTTTGATGGAAGAAATGTTTTGGATGGAGTGGAACTGATTTCAGATGAGTTCTGAGAAGCTACAGTGCATGTGACCCCAGTGTACTATACCCGTAAGTCATTTTGTGTTCTGCCCATTATAGAATATGGAGCAGGTTGATATTTGATGATTTTCCAACTTGCTTCTCTCTGAAATTAATTGTGCGTTAGCCAGACCTGCAAAGACAAATCTCTTTGTTGCTCAGTTGAATTACAGCCAGCATGAAAGCAGCAAAGTCAGAATCATTTATTTGGAAGTTAACTCCGTCATTTTAAAAGGCTATTTTTAGATGATTGTTGAAGTTTCCTCCTCTGGCACAGAGTATTTTCTAGTGTTTCACTGAGTTGTATAACATTTCACTTAAGTTTTGGAAAGTTCATTTTAACATGCTTGATTATGGCATCTTTTCAGTTCTTACATTTAGGTCAATTTAAAAAAAATAAATTATTAGACTTCATTAGTTACTCCTTTATCTTCTTTCATATTGTTGTTGTGATCACATACTAAATTGAAATGAGTCTTTTGAGTATATTTGAAAGAAGGGAGAGGATCAAGGTCCTCTAAGTGACAGGGATTCTCTGATCTGGGAATGTGCTGGGTCTCTCAGTTCTGTGTGTTGACTCCCTCTGGCAGCCAAGCCCTGACTCACTCCCTGCCCTGCAGTGACATAGGGAAGAGGATCAGGAGGAAAGGTGTTCAGAGGTCTTCCGTGGTGAGCCAGAAATAATGCCAGCCTAAAGCAAGATTAGAAGAATGACAATCAAAACTGTACTGGGCTATCCAATTAATGGATTTACGTGCTTTCCTGTGGCATTGCTCCTTTATGACAAGTATGATTCTTTTAAAGAATTCAGGCTCAATTCTTTTATTCTTACCAGAGATGTATTTGAAGACAAGCTCTTAGTTTATGCACAAGAGATAGAAATACAGTAGTAAAGGTCTGTTGGTATGAATTTAGTTGTGCTGCTAAGTTTTCTTTGTGCTAAATGTAAGTTGTATTTTTTAAGGCTTTTAAGGGAAGACTAATTCTATTCTTTGGCTTTGTCTTGGGCTTTTTTTTTTTTTTTAATGTGTGTATGTATTAAAGTATACTTTTAAGTCATAAAGACAGGAGGTTAAGAGGACTGAAAGGAAGACAGGTTTAAAGGTTTCACAGAACACTAGTGGTGCAGAGATTATTTGCTCAGCTGTTGCAGTTAGTGCAGGATTTCTCTCTATTCTGGTCCTAACACAAGTGCTCAGTGTACCTTATACATAACTTTGTTTACTACTACTGTGTAGGACTTCAGAACCTTTTCCAACTCTTCAACATGCCTTAAATAATGGAAACTCAAAAATGTCTCTTGGGAGATTTTTAAACTGAGTAACACCATGTAGTCAGAAAAAAAATCTTAACGTACTTTTCCTTCTTATTCTCCGGTATCTGCATTCTTGTGACTCAAAGTGGATTTCCACATTTGGTCAGTACCCTGGAATTCACTGGTCATACTCCTTGTCACTTACCCAGATTATTCATCTCAACGTCACCTGCCCCAAAGATGTACAAAGCTGTTGTGAAGAAAATAGCATTTGAGAGTAGGTAGATGAACTCACAAAGCAATCTGGTTTGTGTTGTGGTTCCCATTGTACTTTCCTGAACTTCCCTCAGTATCTCATTCTCCTTGGTATTCCATTTCTCAGGACTGAATGGATTATTCCAGATGGCTTCTTACCTGAGCTGCAGACTAGTCATCTTCTTGACTGCTTAACAAGACCCTTTCATAAAGATACAGTTCCTTCTCCAGCTGCTTTGCTTTACCTCTGTGCCTCGCTCAGGGCCCTGCTGCACATAAACTCATATTATCTGGCCTTCTGCCAAATTCACTGTAACTTCCAAACATCTTTGTAAGTCTTTTGTAGTGTTTCTCAGTCTTCACCGGTGTTTCCAACACCGCCCTTTTTACTCTAATTTGCAGATGTCATCAGTTAAATTTAGTTCCCTTTTATAGGTATTGAAGAAGTTAGAAAAGATGGGCCTCACCAGTTAATGCTTCTGTACAGCTTAGTACCATTTTTGTTTACTCTATTGTGACACTGTACATGTCTAAGTTAATTAAATTTGAAATTAAGGATTCCTGACACACTTGAAGCTTTTACTTAAATGGAGTGTATTCTGTAGTTACCACATCTAGAGCTTTTATGTGTGTATGTTTGACTGGGGGATTTTGATTTTCGGGGGAATTTTTTTGGCAGAACTGAAGTGAAAGCACTTCTTGCTGTAGCCTTACTGCATGTCTGTCATGATCCTTGGGAAGACCTTCTTTATTACTTCTGAGGGGTCTTTTAACCTCTCAGTAGCTGGGCATTACAGGTGAAGCTGTTTAGCTGACAAATAAAAGCCTTTGTGTTTTTAAATCCATTGTGCATTATACTCTAGATCCCTTATTTTCTGCACTCATTACGACTGTTTGGGGCCTGCCATTACCATAAGGGTGAGGGAGTCCAGTGGAGGGCTGCCAGATCCATCAGAGGCTGGAGCACTTGCTGTGGGATCTCAGTCTAAAGAAAGGATGGCTTCAGGTAGGTGTAATAGAAGCCCTCTGTGTCTGTGGGGTGGTTGTCACAGAGAGGGGACTCAAGCTCTTCCTGGTATGAACAGTGGGAGAGTGCATAAACAATATGCATCAATTGAAATGAGAGTTAACTGAATATATGTGGGGGGGGGAAATTCCCTGTGAGGACAGTCAAGAGAAGAACTAGTTATTTAGAGCTGCTGTGCAGTCTCCATCCATGAGATTGGGCTACAGACCAAGCATACAACATAAATCATTTCACAGTTCTGGACCATTCATAAGCCCTATACCACTGCTGAATCTTCAGATGTACCACTCCTGATCCTTCATGTCCCAGGGTTTGCTTCCCTGTTTAAATAACAGTAGGTACATTGGATTAGCTCTAATTTCTTAGGATTTTCTTTTAAAATCCAGGTTGCATTTCCAGACATACCTCTTATGTACTTTGACAGATATATCTTTATCAATTGATAGGTCTTTGGTAAAGAACTATTTTGGTCATCCTTGAAAATGAGGGTGAGAATTCTATTTGTCAGCTGGTCTGGTATTTCCAGGGTGTCTGATGGCAGAGCACATTACTATGATTAATTTATAAAAGAAAACAGTGTGTTCTGAAATGACTGCAGGGCATGGCTTCCATGAAATGTGAACAAGTTGAAACTAAAATAAGCTATATCTAATATTTCAATTCCCATCTGAGGTTCTGCTTTCTCAACTATAAATAATGTACAGCCCCCTTTTACATATACTTCTGGACACTAGTGCTCGGTGTAGCTTGTATATATCTTTGTTCCTTTCTAGTTTACTTCCTCCTGTGTGTTGTAGCTGCTGCCTTAGCCTTAAAATATGTTAAGGTATGGGATGATGATCTGTAAAGTCTTTTTTATTGGTTTCTTGGACAGGGATGGCTGCAGAAGCTTTCTTTGTTTCTCTGTTCAGTGAAGACAGATTAAAATATCTTGACTTTATTGCCTGATGCCTTACATGATTTCCAAAACAGTGTTACTAAATGTTAATGTCTACAGTGGGGAAAAAAATCGTTTTCCATATTCATTGCAGTACAACAATAAAAGCTTTTCTTTCATTCCCTCTGTGGTTTTGCTTCAGAGAGATAAAATCACTGGTGCATTTGTGGTTTTATGTGAATGAAATGTCTCTTCTCAATTACTATTTCAAAACAAGCTCGCTAATTCCCATTATCCTAATCCAAAAAATTAATTATTTGTCACTGAAAACCTGGCAATGTCACCGCTTTTCTGATTTTAAGAAAAAAAAATTAAAGTTGACTTAAGAGTTTTATTAGTTTCTAAGAACTACCATTTTTATATCACTAGTGCATAATTCATGCACAGTAGAATAAGATAGTAAGCAGTGTTAACATTATGGTGTGCCCATCAAAATATATTCATAAAATTCATTGGGGGTCAGGATGGTTGGATGATTGGACCACTGGTCTGGGAAATGAAACACCTGGCTTCCAGCACCAGGTCTGCCATTCCCTGTCTGATGTCTGCAAAAAGAAAGCAATCTCATTTATTCCTGTCTATGGAAAGATATATCATTACCCACTTCTGTGAAGTGTTTATATGGTACTTACTTCTCACTCCAAGATTTTTTAAGTATTATTAATTTTACTTTCTGACTGTGCCTAGAAAATCCCATGGATCCTTAGCAAGTAACATGTGGTGTTTCCAGGCTTTAATTCAGAAGAGTTGATCATAATGAGCCTCCTAACTCTGTCTTTCAATATAATACAAGAGTTTCTGGAGGTACTGCTATTATTGGTGTTATTTGAACTCCAAGAATGTGAAATTATCTGGGGTTTTTGTTGTTTTGGAGAGATAGGGGGGTTTTTGGTTTGTTGGTTTGTGGTTTTTTTAGCATAACATGTGAACTGTTTTCGTTAAATGCCACATTGCTCTTCTTTTTTAAGCTGAGAGGCTTCAGTAAAAGGTGATTGAGGAGTTTTTCTTAAATCTCTGCCTGTAATAATTTTTTTAATTGCTTGAAAGGTCATAGTGTAATTCTGTCACAACGGGCATAGCAGAGTCTTCCCATTATCTGTAGAGAGTGTGGAGGAGAAAAATGTAGTAGTTTCGAATTGGATGATCTGGACTTGTGGGATAAACAGCTGTGTCCCATGTGTAAAGATTAGAAACCTAAAATCATCTCAAATAGAAATTAAGATACAATGTATTATAAAACCTGCTGGGATTGCAGAAGGCTGGGACATTCCCATCTGCATACATTCTGCCTCTGGGCTGAGCAGACGGAGTGGTTGATTCTCCCGGTTTCCATAATTTTTGTTGGCAGTTCAAATCTGTCCATTGATAGTCACATAGCTGAGGATGTAATACAAAACGTAATTTTCCCTTGGCTGATTGTGCTGCATTTGTATCTCGTGCAGTATGTGTAGTTCTGGGATATGGAAAAAAGCTGGAACTGTAAAGTTGGTAACACTGCAAAAATGTGCGTGAGTTGTGCAGAAAGATGTTTATGTTTAAATGTAATGCTCTTGCCTAGAGCCATCTGGTTTATACTGTCCTTGAATTCTTTTCCAGATCTCTGTCTTGTTTTCTGAGTTTGTAATGTAATGGAACATTTGCTATTAATTAGAAAAGAACAACCCTGAATGTCCCTGCTTAAGAAAAGCAGCTAACTCAAATCTCAGGAAACTCAAGGGTATTAATTAAGGGTTGTCTAATTCACAGCACCCTTTACAGGACAAGTCCACTCAGTTTGCCAACTCAACATTTGCGAAAAGTTGGAGGTGACTGCAGGAGAAGTGTATGGAACCCCTGCAACTGCACACGTCCCTGGGTACACAGCCTGATAAGGAAGCTATTGGCTGCTGTTCCTGCGTCCTTGTGTGAAAAGGAAGGGAATGCAGAATTGATGATTTCAGAGTACGGCTGGTGGGTAGCACTGAGTTATACAGGTATCTCTGAGCTTCAGCTGGAAGAGGGCTGTAAAATAGGTGATAAGAACCTTCCCTCACTGCTAGAGACTTTGGACCACTGTGACTCAGAAAAAAACTTGTCTAGTTATAACACATAAGCATTCCTGCTCTCTTTTCTAACAGCAGCCCAAACTGGCATTTATTCTCATCCGAGTGTGGAAAAGAGGGAAGGATTAGAGAGATAAGGGCTCCTGTGGTATTCCACACATCACACTCTTGTAGACTTACCCTTGAATCTCATTCTTTTGCTGGACAGTGGAACTGACCTCAGCAAAAAGTCTTAACCAGGTTAATATAAATCCAGTTTTGACCCACAGCACCCTGAGGAGATTGTGTGATGTTCTGCTAGTGCAGAGGGACTGTTTCAGTCTTGTTATATGTATATAAATGGAACTTCAATGGAAGTTTTTGATTGTGCACGAACTGTGCATGATCAGAGCTCAGAGAAGCAGATTATAAATTTCTCTGGTTCTCTGCTGTTGAGCCTGGGCAAATGGGAAATCTTAGTAACAGGATTAAAGAGCAGTACAAATTACATTTACAGAAATACTCTACTGGAATTATTTGAGAAGATAAATGTGAGAATCTCATATGGTTGGTGCACACAAACTCAGGAGGCATTTCTTCCCTTCCTGCCTCTTACCTCCCTTCCTTCAAGAAATACCTATACTTAAATTTGACTGGATGTAGGTATATACTATGTTAGGAACATGAAAAATTACAATAAAATTGACATATACGAGGCAGCTAAGCCACACTGTACATGCAATTATATGTTTGTGATTAGTTTCAGTGAAGTAGGAGGGGAACAGGAGGACTGAGGTTTGCTTTATCTCCACTGTGGAAGTTTCATGGAATATGTTTTTTTATCAATTTTCTGTCTCAGTCCTTAGTAGTAGCTCTTTCAAAATGTGTCCTGAGTGACACCTTTTTGCTCTAGAATATATAGTGTGTATCAGTATTGGTTTTTTTTAGATTGGCACTGACTTTCAAATACATTGTCTAATTCTGGAATCTTAGAACAAGAACAAGACAAGAAAATAAATTACTTTCCCTCATTTTCTGGGTCAAATCCAATTTTATTTTTTCCTCTTTGTTATAGTAGACGTTTGGATTCCTGCTGATTAGATTGCTTTACAGTGATGTTAGCACAGCCAAATTGGCAGGAAGATAACCCATTGTGTGACTCAAGAAAGAGCACATTCACAGTGGCATCTGTAACTCTTTCACCCTTCCAGTTGAGACTACAAGAATGCTTTGCAGAGTACAGTGATTGAAAGTGAACTGTGTCTGAATAACCTGAGTTCACAAGGTAGGGATTCTTCCATCAGGAGAAAACTGTTAGCTTGCTTTAAATTTGTTCCTGAGCCCTAACCCCTCAGAAATGTCATCTGCATGGCTAGAAGACTCACAAATACAGTCTTAGGTTCATTTAGGAAATTTGAATAAACACGTAAGCATATGTTAGAGATTCAGTCATGTGCTGCCGAGGGTTTGCTCCGTGAGTCCCAGGTTCTGCAGTGAGATTTCCTCCAACATGGAATAGTAGGGCCTCTGCTGAGACTGAAGGAAGAGTAAACAAAATAGTGATGGGGAAAGTCTGTCGCTAAGACAGCAAGTTTTGTACCAAGCACAGAACACTGTTCTTTTCCCAAGAGTCTGGGGAGAGCAGGAGGAGGGATGTGTTCATTTGGCTGATCATGGTTCTGTCTGAGGGCTTGCTGCTTCTGCCCAGGTAGCCACTTACAGCTTTGCTGCCTGTACTTCTCTGAGTACTGTGCAGCTTGTTCCAAGCTTGGCTATTTGTAATAATAGTTTTGTGTAAAATGCAGTCTGGGTCCATCTAATGACAAAATCAGCTTCCAAGACTTGGATGAGATGCCTGAGGCATAGATGCATGTCAAAGGTAGCCATCAGTACCTTCTTGTGTAGGGTCTTGGAAGAGACGAAATACTTTGTTGCTCGAAAATGGACTGAGACAGCTGAGGAGTGCAGTTGGGAGGAGGAACGAGCACCTTCCTATTGCAGAGTAAAAATAACCTTGTGAAAACAGCTTAATTAGTGTTAGTTTTGTCTATTACTTCTTTTAAAAAGGTGAGGTATCTCTAAAGGTTTTTAAAAGTTTATTTTTTCAATATATACTCCCAAGTACTCTGGCACATTTAGCGGTTAGGTGCATTTCAGCCAAGTAAAAACATAAAGCATTCCACTATATAAAACAAACAAACAAACCCCAGGTTACTTTGTAAATTGCTGCCTTTTTTTTTTTTTTTCTCACCAATAACACGTTTTAAACTTGACCCTTGCTGTTGTAAATCTGATCCTTGCCACAAAGTCTTTTTTTTAAATGTCTGTTTATCGACTTCAGTTTCTGGAAAGAGTCTTTGAGCTTTTTTGTTCTCTGAGGCTTAGATATCTGTGGCAGCTGAGTGTGCTGCTGCATACTCAGCACTACAGCTGAAAGAGGCAAAAATGGTGACTGCAAACAGAGACAGTATTAATTGCTCCCTGCACTTAGTTAAATAGCTGCATCGATGCATAACAGCAGGAGGGAGAGGGTTAATGAGGGGCTAATTCCATCCTCAGAGGGGCCACAGGGCTGAATGGAAACAGCTGCTGCACTGCAGGCTCTAGGCTGCACAGGGAGTTGCTGTGTTCAGCAGCTTCAGTGAAGAGAGGGAACAGAAAAGAAAAGATAGAAAAGAAAGGACAAATGAAAGTGTCGTAGGTCTGGATCCCTGAAAGAGGAGAAATCATAACAGGCAGGAGGGAAGGAAGGGAGAGTTGAGTCTGGAATTGCAGACCAGAGGAGGAGGTGCAGCCACCTGCATGCCCTTGACCTCTCCCTGTGAACTTCAAGGGCTTACAATTAAGTCACCACGGTATAGTGTGGGTGTAGCTTGGGTATTAAAACGGCACAGCTGTGTAAATGCATCCTTAACTGAGCTAATGGACTCTGTTAGAGAGCGGGGGAATGTTGTTCAGGATAGGTGCTGGACACATATGTGGCAGTGATTCATCAGAACTGTGTGCATCTGATGGTGTTTGTCAAAATATAAATGAAAATAGGAGCTTGGTTCACTGATGTGAGCAACTCAAGAATCAAGTTGTCCACAGCTGTGTAGAATATGAATAACTTGGGTAACTGTCATCTCTGGTACTTGCCATGGTGTCATCACTTGAAAGTTGCCTTCTTTCACTTGTTACACCTGTTGTATGCACAGACGTGCCTTCCATTCCTACTTACATACCAGCATTCATACACAAAACCTTTCAGCAGATGCGTCTGCATTTTCAACTAAAACTTGCTCCTGTGGTTGAGGAGACTCTTAAATCTCCAAAAGTGCTTTAGCTAAAGACAGAGCCTACCTACTTCACAGAGAGGAAACTGCTAATGCCTTTCCCACTACTTTCTCCTAAAGACATGCATTTTTTCTTTGATACAGTTATCTGAGTTGGGGGTGACAGGGAGGGCAGCCAACTTTGAACTTCCCAGCACTGAGAGCTATGGAGTATACTTGGGAGATATACTTGAGAACATAAGGATTGCTTATATACATGCTAGATTTTCCCAAATGTTGATATAGTGGAGGCCAGTGATGTAATATATGCATAGATTTAGGTTGCTGACAGCAGAAAATCAACTTGGCCAGCTGTGCAGCCAAGAGCTGTCCCACAGGGTTGTAATGTGTCAAGCACCAGAACTGTAAAACCAGAGTGCTCCAAAGAAAGGCAAGAGGGAGGATCAGAAGTGAAAGGGCTTCTCCTGTTAAATAGATTAGGGCATGTCATCCTCAGATGATAAGGGAGGAAAAAGGGTGTATGTTTTGAGAGAGCATTATAAATTCACGAATGATATGGAGAAGATCAAAAGGAACAAAAGTTACCCCTGAGGTGCAGAACATTCAAAGCAATACCAGGGAAGCTTTATGAATGTGTACTCAGTTCTCATGCTTTTTCTTTAACTTCTGTGATTTGCCACTCTCAGAGGCAGGATGCTGGACTGTCAGCCTGTGGTCTGGTCTGGTACAGCACCTCTTTTTTATGCTGTTTGAGCCAGGAAAGTTGGGCTAAGATGGTAAAAATGTGATTTTTTTTTTTTTTAATGTTTTTATTTCCACTGATGTTTCTTCAGTTATATTGAAGTAGTTACTGTTTCATTATTAAAATTATATTAATAACAATATATCTGAATATTTCAAGATTTTAGAGTCCAGAGAAACAAGTTTTGAGAATTAAATTAAATGGGGAAAAAAATTAAAAATGCAGCAATGTAACTCTTCACCTGAACTATGAAATATCATAACACAGATGGTAAAGCCATGGAAAATGAAAAGAGTAAATTCCACTTTCATTCTACCAGATTTTGTGAGTAATATGCCACATGCTGTGTAAAGATTCAAACAAGAATGGTGTATGAATGAGGTACAAGTTTTATGAAGAATTAACACAGAATAACTTTTAACTTTGGAATCAGCAAATGTTTTGGCCTACATAATGTGCAGGGGTGAAAAGTAAGCCATGTGTTAAATGGATTAATGTAGTGTTGATCCTTTTCTGTCAGGACAATTAACATGAGTAAAATATTTGCCCTACTTTAAACAGATAAGGAGGTACTGTATTGTGTTCCTCTTAAGATTAATGTTTCTATATCAACAGCAGAGAGCACAAGATTTATTTGTTGAACCTTATGTAGATTTACAGCTGTGCCAGTTACTGCCTGAAAGCTCTTTATAAGCCATGTTCACAGTGAGTCCTTTTGTGTGTGAGTATGTTAGTGAAAGTGGTCATAAGAAGGATGCAGACATTGTTAAGTGGAATGTGTGACATGTACAATGCCTCTAAATTATAAATTTTGTTTTGTCATGACCCCTGATCTTCTTTTATATATGTGCATACGTGGGCATGCATTTGTATGATATAAACATAAAAAATGTAGAAGTTGCTGTAGAAGCAACTTCCTGTGCTGTTCTGACTTCCTTAGAGAATTAGTAATGTTTTTTCTGTTATTATTTGATGATTTAGAGCAAAGAAAATTACACTCAAGGAGAGAACAGCAATCTCAGGGGATGTGCACTTTCCATGGAACCGTACTCTGGACTCATAAATATCTATGCAACTCCTGTTTATTTAATAGGATTGCGTGGGTGAAATACGGAGTCTTGTTTGGCATTCAGAGTCCAAGATAAGGAGTGAACCTGCCTTGGGCTGGTAGGGGCAGGCACATACTGGTGCAAATACTATGTAAATTAATTTCAAAATGTTAGAGCACTTTCTATTTTTTTATTTGACTCAGGCTTTCAACTTTGATAATTTTAAGGTTCTGAGCATGTGTATAGAAAAGTGAAAAGTTATTGTCCAGTAGGCACATCTGAGTCTTCACTTATATTCTCTTTCAGAAAAATTGCAGGGAAAAGGTCATGTAAAATGAGTAGTCTTAACTAAAATACATAGTAGTCTAATTAGAAAATGGCTTTTTCATTTGCAGAAGTTTTTGACATTTAAAAAAATTGTTATACACTCTTTCCCCATGAATAAGGGAACGTTTTTTACAGCAGTTGAAAATGAAAGTAGAGACATCCTTGCTTGAACAAGAACTGAAGTTTATCTGTCAAAGCCCTGCATCTGAACTTAAATAAAAAGAAAAAAATTTGGTCATTGTTGGAGGAGATGTTTCGAGAAACACATTTAATCTCATGCTAGGGTTTTCCAGACACCTTTTTCTTCCGTGAGCTGTGCAGACCAAATTGTGAACTGGGCAAAAATTCTAAATATTGCATTCATTAACATGTTGAGTAGCTTCAGGTTCATAATTACTGTCTGTTTGTACCTTTGAATTAATTTTGATGCTGTCTTTACAAATTGCTGTCACCAAGTGACTCAAATATTCTAGACTGAGTTTGTCACGCTACAGACCCTGGAGTCTCTGCAAATTTTACAGCTACCTCCCTCCTTTTATATTTGGACAAGGCTGCTAAATAAATTTCTGAACAAGTACAAAGTCAGTTGAACAAAATGCCTGGTGCTACGGATGGAGATATTGTGTTGGGTTATTAGTCCAGTGCACAACAAAAGAAAATATTTCTCATGAACAGAATAATGTATCCAGGTGCTACTTAAATACTAAAATACTCATCCACAGAAGTTCCTATTCATTAAGCAGATTGAGATCTGCCAGCTGTGCAGACTTTTCTGTGTTAGGGCAGTTGATAGTAAACATTTATCAATGTTTATTTTCACCTTTTCAATTTGTGCACTGGAGGTTCCATTGCTTAATGACTTGAAAAAGAAAAATGCGTTCATACAACTGGGTTTCTTTCAAAAATTCTGGTTTATGAATGGTATCTCTCTGTGTTGTCTGCTTCCTTCTAAAGGTAGTTGCCATCAGAAAGGAATTTGAGGCATCATGCAGAAATCTTGCATAAGGTTTTCTGATAACTAAAAGCAGATATGAACATTCAAATAACTGGTATCAGCTGGAGGACAAAAGGTGGTAGAGGACACTTTTAGTTTCTCAGTTCTCCAGCTCATTTCTTTGTCCCACAGGAAAAACAAAACAAACAAAGAAAACAAACAAAACCCCGAACAGTGGTTTCGACTAATGCAAATCTATTTTTAATGTGTTTCCAGGCAGAAGAAAAGGTTTGAAGTGGAATTGTTCAATATTTTGATATTTTGAGATTTATTTCAAAACAGGTATGCCATAGAGAGCAAGAACTTACTTGGAGAGGCCTGTGGACTGTTTTTAGAAGGGAAGGAATTTGTTAGGATAGAATGTAAAAATTTTGCTTGAGATTTTTCTTTATTCAACATGCTTTCACCAAGAAAGAAACTGTAACATACTCATTCCTTTGTAACATACTCACTGTTAATGCTGATTCATCCTAGAGCCTTATCAGGGCTATATTTTCCAACAGTGATTGTTTTCCAATTTTCCAAAACTGTCCAATTTGTTGTAATTATAATTTCAGTAATAACGTCCAGTGCAGTGAAAAACCTCAATAGGAAGTAATGCAAAGCCTTCCGCAGTTTGCCATCCATTTGCAAAGCTTTCAGTAAAATTAGTCAGCTTTTTCCCTGGTATAATGGGCAGGTAACAAGAAAGAAGAGGCAATGAAAGATGCAGGACTTGTGATTGGAAATGTCAGAATGTACTGGGTGTTTCTTATGAGAGAAATACTCAAAGATATCTTACACAATGTTTTGTGGCATGGAGCTTGAGGGAGGTTGTGGAAGCTTCCTGCAGCAACTGAAGTTACAGCAGTACAGGTAACTTTCCTGCCTAGGGTTTTGTATTAAGTCTGAAGAGATTAACTGTCCTTGGAGAAATTGTGCATCCAGTTTTGAACCAGTTGGCTGGTAAAGATTAGTAGGCAAAAGAACTGATTTCTGCAAGTGTGACCCAGGACACAGTCACTTGACCTTCAATAGTGAGACAGTGACCTGGGAATGTAGAATGTAAAGTCTGAGATTTACAGCCGGGAGTGTAAAGGTTAGTGATAACTAAACCATGTAAAACTTGAGTGTTGTTTATAGTATGATATCTTTCTAAAAACATTCTAAAACCCACTACCTTATTGTAAGCTGGGAGGTCACTGGAGACCTCAACTTTTTTTCCGTGTGTTCTCCCTGGAAAACCTTTACCTGATGGGTGCAGTTAGGGATACAGGGGGTCCTGGGAGGAGTGGCAATTTGAAGAGGGGATAGCTGATGGCATGAGGTTAAAGAAGCAGGGAGAGGGATACAGAAGTCTCAGAGATGCAGCTAACCTTGGAAGGGTGAAATAATTAGGAATTGAACTGATTGTATTTTGTTAAGCAAGAGCACGCTCATCCGTGGAATGCTGCTGCCACAACTGGAAGCTCTAAATTTGATTAGCTGATTTTAAAAATCATTTTGGAGCTGTCCTTTTTGGAAGCTACTTAGTGGGCATTTTAATATAAAGCTCTTTAGGGCACAAGCTGACTAAGGAAAGCTGGGGAGATGTTCTCTTCCTGTGAACTTCAAACAATTGGACAAGCACATTCCAGAGGTTCTCATGGGATTTTTGCCTTTTATATTTTTTTTCCCCTTTTTTTACCCTGTTCCTGAGGCATCTGATCGGTTTATGGTATAAACAAAGTGCTGGATATGTGGATTACTGATTTGACCTGGCAATACAAATTTTGTTTCCCTAGATTTATGGTGACAACAGTTCGTGTTGGTCATAATGTAGACAGATATCCTAGTGTCAGTGTAAGTGCAGCTTTAGTGCTATTCCATAGTCTTATCCTTGGAAATCAGAAATTATTTTCTGTTTGAGAAGTACTGGAAAGAGCACAAGAACCACGGGATGTTTTAGTAAATTATGATTAAATTAACATAGTAAGTAGTATCTAATTTTGAGCAGTTCTTGAATGGCAGTCTCTGTTGTGAAAGTCTGGATTGTTGTCAGAAGAAATCAAAGTTGAAGGAACAAATTAAGGTGTTACAGAAAATGGTGATGCTCTTGGAAAACAAGTCAATGTGGATGAGCTTTTACCCCCTGTCTGAGATGTTGTAACCAGCACTAGACTAAGGGTCACCTTAATGCTAAATGCAGAGGATTGAGTGAGGTTCATTATTGTGATTAGATTCCAACTCCTTTCTTTCCTGAGGGAAGTGTTGTGCCTATCACCTCAGCAAACTGGAAAGGAACAGAGTAAAAGGTTTTGGCATCCAGAGATTTTCAAAGGAAAAGGACCTGCAATGAACCTCACTGTTTTTCCACTAAGTTAATTTTCTCCAGTTGTGGTGGGCAAAAGGGGACGTAGAGAAGAGTAGGTCTGTTTCCTCTTTATGATAAAGAGGTAAATTGCCTTACTTAAATTATGTTGAGAGAAATTGCAAGGAGATTAGGAAGCTGAGTTCACTGAAGCGGGATAAAATTCTTCTAAGTATGGACATAGCAAACCCTTCCAAGCTCATAATTGTGTATTAGTTTGATTTTTTATTTTTATTTAAAGAAGGGGTGTGATTTTAGAGAATGTGTCGAGACAGAATTGAACTGAAGACAGTGTTTTGTCCCGAGCTTTGTGTCCCCACAACTCCATTTTTCTACACCTCATTGCTGTTGCTTTGCTCCCTTACTGGGAGTGGGAGTAGCAACAGGTTCCTCCTCTGGAAGGTGAAAGCAAGGCTGACCATTTAATGCACAGTGTGAGTGTTGGTGTGGATATGGGGGCTGCCCTGCAGTGCCACAGTCAAGGTTGTTAAGAATCCCAAAAGAGTGAACTTTGCAACGTCCAGTTGCTTTGTGCAATCTCCAGATTCAGATATGTCTTTTGATTATTTTCAGGTGTCAGTATTAGGCTTTTCTACTCATGTCACTTAAAATTTTGTTTTCCATGACACTGTAAACATCTATTGTAATAGAAGTAGGGCCATTAATCTAGACCTCAGGCACCCTCAGGAGCAGAATTAGCACCATGCTCCATATGTCAAGTGTGAATTGCCATCTTAATTTTTCAAAGGAAAATCTTCTATAATTGCCTTTCTTTCTTTCTTTTCTTTTTTTTTTTTAATATTCTAAAATTGATCCTCCTCATTGGAATAACATTAGTTTACCTGTTTCGTATAAATTTTTATCTTTTTTTAAATAATCTTCAGTGTGTTTTCTTTATCCAACATTTTTTTGTTGTGATTAAGTTTGGAGTTTGGTTTGTTTTAAGAAATAGGTTGAAATATTCACAAGTGCCTGCAAATGTTAATTTTCAGTTTAAAAAAGCCCAAGTAACCTTGGTTGAAGTTGTTTATAAATAATGCAAACAGATTGAAAACATCTTCTGCAGATTTTTCAAATTAAAACTATGTCTTATAAACATTTGGTCTTTGTTTTTCTAAAATTTGGATGGCTCCATCCTGGCTTGTGTTGGCATTATTTGTTTAGTATTGCACAAGCATATGAAGTAACAGTCTAATGTCTAATATGACAATAATTGCTCCAGCAGCAAAGTCACAAAATATCTATTTTGTATGTCACTCTGAAAATTTGTAGGCTTTTTACTAACATGTAACAGTTGTTTTAAACATGAAGTTTCAGGTCTTATTTATAGGCACATTCAGCAATTCAGTGGTACCACTTCTTTTAGTCATTTTGACTTTGCCTTAGGTAATCACTTACAGGGCTGTTGACTGTGGTATTTCAGGGCTATGCTCTAGAGCTCGTACGACTCAAAATGTCCAGGGAATATCGAGCTGTCGTGTCGCTACTGGCATATGGTTGTTCTTTGGTGGTTTTACTTTCTGTCTTGCCAGTAAATTCACAGAAACGGAGTTTGATTACATTTATTTCATCATTTGGACCATAAAAAAAATGCACCTTTTATGGAGTGTGGCTGGGAGAAGGTGGCACGAAAACTGTGTAGGACAGAGAAGGAAAACCGTTGAGAGTAGTTACACCTTTATATAGCAATCAAAGAAAGTGTTATTTGTAAGTAGTGCTGATCTGTGCTCCTGATAAAACGTAAACTTGACAACACCTTGGCGTTTTATCTGTAGCAAATGTCTGTAACATAACTCTCATACCTTTAACTTCCCACTTAGAAAGTTTTTAAGATTTGCCTAGATTTTTCTTTATTTTGTTCTGTTTGGTTTTTTCCTGGTTGTGTGAACCAGTGCTATGATTTCTTTCACATTTTTTGTTCCATGTAATTTTTTTCCACTTGTAACTTGTTTACTTGTCTTCAGTATATGTGCCATGTCTTAGCATGGAAGGTTCTCATTCACCTCAGCAGGTGAACTCAACCCTAAGTGCCAGCCTTGTTGAACCTTTTCCTGGGCCAGCACTGATACTGTTTTCTACTGCCATTTGTGAATGTTAGCAATGCACAGCACAATCACAGCCCTGAGAATTCTGAAAGTTTTATTGTTCTGTGTCTTCAAATTGCTTTTCATTATGAACTTACATTATTTCCTTGACAGCAATTGTACGTTTTAGCCATATTTCCATCTTTCCTTTGAAAAAGGTGTCAGATAATACAGTGCATAGATACTTGCTGTTTTCTGCACTTTTACCCGTGATTCTGACTGTATTTTCCATGTTATCCCCTACACCTGCCATCTCTCATCTTACAAAGCAGCTCAGGTTTTCAAATCCACTGTAGTGTCCATTGTCATTTGGTAACAAAAAAAACAGGGAAAATTTTCAGAGGTGAAGCAGCATTCTTGATGTTTGATCAGATGCTTTTCTGTATACTGCCTGTCCTTAAAATAAGAAGTTGCAGTATACAGGAAGCATCCGTGTTATGCACTGTTTGCACTAAACCATGCAAGAACGCTAATGAAAAATAGAGGACAGGATGTCAGAGCCCAGTTCTCTCTGACCAGGTTCTTTTATATAGTCCACATGTGGAAGGTATGATGTTTAACAGCAGATTGATTTATTTATTTGAAGATAGTTGGTGTTACATGGGATTTCTGATTTAACAGCATGATACACTGAAAACATAATACAAATAAAATTACTACATATCAGAAGACAGCAGTTGCAATGCACAGTTCAGTCACAATACCAGTGTGGTTCCCAGTGTCTCTCTGATAGGATCACCATCATGACAATGGACATGCCTGGCCTTGCCAGGAGGATATTTGTGAATCTGAGCTGGCTCAAGCCCATTGCTTTCTTTGAAAGTCTTTTGTAAGTTCATTTTGTTTGTATAGTCTTTACTTCGGGTTGAGCCATGTATGCAAATAACCCCATTGGCCTGGCTGACTCAGGGAGACATTCACACTCTTAATGAACTCAGGGAGAAACATGGCACCAGCTGATCCTCTCAGGTGTTGAGAGCTGTTATGTAAAGTAAAACCCACCCTCAGCTCCTCTTGGTGTTGAGATCAAGCCATCTTTACAACTCTGATCAGACCCAGCCTGCGTTGTTCCCATGGGCCCAGCACCCTGGCCCATCTCCTCTGAGCCTTCTTCCGTGGTAGGGCTTTAGTGATCAGTCACAGAGGACACGCAGAGAGCAAATTACTGATTTTTGGTGTTTGGATGCTTTGCATTGGTATATGGTTTGGTATCACCTTACCCTGATCTTGAAGATTTTATGGCTCACTGATTATGTCAGAGGTTGCATTTCTGAACATCTATTCCCAAAACATGCAGCAGTACTGTAGCCAAGAAAGACAGGGAAAAAGAGGAAAAAGAAAATTATTACTTTAATTTCACAGACAAGGATGTGCCTAGGTCCTTTTCATAATTTCTGTGTTGAAAATAGCAATGAGTACAACTGGTTTTAGCAATGTGTCTTAATTAGTCTGGTTCCAGGCTTAGGGAATGAAAAATGTGGGTCAGATTTAGTGGTGAGGATCAGAGTTCACAATGGCAGTGAAAAATGCTGAATATAAGAGTAATTGTACTGCTTTGCAGTGCTTTAACCTTATGATTTTTTCATTACCCTCCTTAATTGCCCTTTGAATCTTTCTCTTGTTTTGTTCTTGGCCTCAGAATACTTCCAGCAGTCACCTGCTTCCTTGGCATTCAGTTCATTTTACTATCCCATCCACTTTTGTATTCTTTTCCCACAAAATTCTTAAGAAACCTGGCCCCCCACAAGTGTTGTTTTTAATTGTACCCACACAAAGTATTTCACAAAGCCCAGCACCAAAAGCAGTGTTCAAAGCACTGCAAAATGCACATTAGAAATCACATCCACACTGTTGTTGTGTAAAATGTTTGTAGAAGGAGGTGTAATGAGGAAGAGATTGCAGTCATAAAAGAGGCTCAAAGAGAGGTCAGGAAAGTGCTTTTCCTAAGCTGGTACTTATTTTTTTATAATTATGGGATGTTTCAAAACTTAGCTTTACATTGGTTTCCATTTAAACATTAGCATGCTATGTACAGTTTGTTATATTAGTGATCATGCGTAATAATTTCTATTATATGTTTAATATATAAAAACATGGCAGGATAGTATTGGATACAAAATAAGGTGTGTATGTGTTTCAGTAAACAACCTGCTGTTTTTACTGCAAAGAAATTAATGGGAATTGTAACTTCTAAGTTAGGATAGGTAATTAATTGGATCAGTATAAAGTTTGTAAACACTGTAGGCTTTGCCAATTAACTGTTTTCTTGTATGCAGTAGTTCTCTGTGCGGTCTGTTGTTTAAAGGTTCAGACCAATGTGTCGTACAAGCAGAAATGTTTGTGGTTAATCTGTGTTAATTTTGACACTGCTGAGTTTTTGATCTGTTTCATAATCTTATGTCATTAAGAGGCAGCCCACCTTGAACTATGAATGTGTGATATGAATGTTAGTCATAACAATTCTGCCTCGTCTATCGCTGTTTGCTGAGGGGAGAAAAAAGCCAGTATAATGTTTTTTATTCTATTCTCCTCTCTCGTCCTCAGTTGTCATGTTGCATAGTGATTCAATACTGCAGAGGTACAATTCTGATTGGCCTACTGGTTGGGATTTTTAATTGGAATCTTTCCAAATTTAATAGTTTGGATTATTAAATTTGGCTTCTGAATGTGAGCTTTTTTTTTCTCTCCCAGAATGACTTTTGTATTGACTGTAGCTCTTTGCTCAGATATTTCCCTGTTTGTGTTTCAGCAGCATCCAAAAAACAGTGTTCCAGCTCCCGCCTGCTGTGTGATAAACAAACACACTGGGAAGCATGGTCTGTGGGAACACTCACACCTTAAGAGAGGGTGCAGAAATAATTTGTAGCATCTTTTTTAAGGAATTGAGGAGGAGAGCTTGACTGTCAAGAATGCACAGCTACACTGGGTGTGTTAACCTTATGTGTTGCAGTGCAACAGCTGGAGGCATCACTTGCATATGACTTACTGCTGCATACATGCGTGAAACCAGAGTATCCCAAGCAGCCCTCATCTGTGTGTAACTTTCTCTTGCCTAGTCTGCCCTTTTAGTAACTTTGTTTTTTTCAGTATTATTATTTGTTGCTGTATTAGCACTTGAAAACCCAATGGTCCGATTAATGAAAGGATAATTTTGGATAGTAAAAGATGTAACAAAATGTCCTTAAAATTAATAAAGCCATTGTTTGGTTACCTGGGGAAGAGAGACCCTATAATGAACAGGGAAGTTGATGTACCTCACATATTGGATACCCTGGTTTTGCAGGAGCTGCCAGGCCAGACAGCAGGTTTCTGTAAAAGTAGCTACAATTCATGCTGTTCCTGACCCAGCTTGCAGTGTGCTAGGGGACCTGAAGAACAGCTGAGCTGACTGCAGTGCGAAGTGGACAAAGACAAACCCATAGGAAGTGTGCCTTGTTAGTTCCACTGGTCAGAGAACAAGTTGTTTTTCATTGAGATTTTTAAATTAATGGTGTCCTTTTATATTACAGGGGCATGTGTATGGGCATTATTGGTCTGGTATTTAATTAAAACCTCAGCTGTTGATCATTTAATTACAATGTATGAACGGGAGTGATACTCGACTTTGTAGCATTGTTTTATTCAGTTCAGAGAATTGTAGCAATTCTTTTCAGGCATTATTTGAAAGCCCTGATGAAGGGCTCAAGTTCTGATGGACAAACTTATGAGCTTCATTGCAGCACTTCTTCTCTGTTAAGGGAATAATGTACAACAGTAGTTTAGCAATTTACCACCTTTTCTGAAAATTGGAATTCAGTTGTGCACAGATTGGTACAATTGCTCTGGTTGGTTTTTTGCCTCTACATTGTAAAAACAGTGCATAGTTTTCTGTGATAGGAAGGAGCGCCTTCTGCTGAAGGCCAAAAATACTCCAAGGTATTCAGAGTTCTGGGTGAGATTGCAATGTACATACTTAATGGATCCTATGTAGCATATGCCTGTAGCAGGCCCGAATTACTGGTTTTTTACTTGAAAAATGAGGCTGCCTTGAGAATATTAACTGTTCTGCAACATATAATTGTGCAGGTGTATATTTGCACTGAAACAAATAACTGCATGTGCATAGGATGTTTTTTGTAACTGACATAATAAAAATGCTTTAGCCTGAACTCACAAATGAGGATGTTCAGAGCTTCTAGAATAACTAGTTACACAGCATTTAAAATTGCAGGATTCACATCCAAATACCTTTTTAAAGTTATGTTTTCTGTCCTGAAGCCAGAGGGGTTTTTTTCTGTAACAATGAGAATACTGTATGTGAACAAGCTGTTGCCAAATATCCAGTCTCTCTGCTGTCATGCAGCTGCTTTCATATGTCAGTACATGAAAACAGCTATGGTTTTGCTGGCTTCCAGTATTGTAAAGGTAAAACTGATATCAGAATAGGGCTCGTTAGCTGATTCATTGTAAATGAAACATGAAAAATAACTTTTAAGTGACCCGCACAATAAATTACCAGAGTGAGGGACTGAAACTGGCCAGAGGAATTTGAAGCAGGGTTTGAGTTTCAGTCTGAGTCTTGGCAGCAGAGCAGTGTTTGCTCTGTTGGTCCGTCTGGTGTGAAAGGTCACTTTTGTTTTCTTAGCCAGTATAACCTGAAGCTGTTTCTTTACTACTACTAAGAAAGACTTCAGTATTAGTGACTAGTTTTCCTCCTGGACTTTTCAGTTGCATTTGTCAATACTCAGTGTTGAATTCTGGCTGGTGCCTTTGGTGTAATGATGAGTGGGATATTTAAGGACAAGAAGAGAGTGTGAACAAGTTAAAAGTATAGGATTCTTGTAAGAACTGTTCTTGATTTCTAAGTTGTTTAGCTAACCTAATTTCAGTGTTGTTAGTTATCCTAGCCTGATGTATATTTCCACATACTATCAGTTAAGTGTGGTACTTACCTTTCATCTAAAGGATCTACTGCAGAAAGGAAAGTAGTTCAGCTGCTTCATGTGTGGGTTCACAGATTAGAATCATTGAAACTCACTGGCATGGGACTGAACAGAACTGCAGAGCAATCTCTCAAGGTGGAGTAAGCTTTGGTTGCAAAATAAAACCAAATCCTCTATATGGAGTTATTCCCTTCACCAAACTGATAACCTCTATATCTCTAAAGGCATCAAAACTTGATACACCTTGCTCTGTAATACAAATCTTAGTCAACATTTACTGTAAGGTTTTATAGCACAAGACTCAAACTACCTCCTAATAAACTAATGTTAGAACTAATTTACACATTTCTAGCTGAATTATTCGTCATTGTATTTATCCATATAAAGGATATGGCGAAGGAATGTGTATTCTGTCTGGAGAGAAAAATTCTGTGTTAAAAATATTTATTTGCATGTGAATTCCTTTTAGGCTTTGTTTGACTAAAGTTCCCATTAACTACTACAGAAATCCAGCAATGCTGTAGCTGCTGTATAATACTGTCTCTTTGAAACACTACTGCTACGTGGCTTGTGAATTGGTTAATTTGTTCTTTCCTTTTTGTCTTCCAGCTTCATTTAGCAGCCCTGGCTTCATTAAAGGGAGACATAGTGGAGCTTAATAAACGTCTGCAGCAAACAGAAAAGGAGCGTGACCTGTTGGAAAAGAAATTGGCAAAAGCACAGGTGAGCAACAGTAGTTCAAGATTCTGAAGGTGGTCCTTGGTTTTGTGTAGCTGTTGTTCCTCGGAGAGGAAAATGCTGTGTGGGGAGAGGTTAAAATACTCAACCGTTTCACAAGTGAAAAGGATTTTAAGACTGCAAGACACATAGTTGCCATAGATTGTAAGTTTTTTGTGTTGATGGCATTCTTCTATTAAAAAAAAAAACCTGAAAAATAATTAGATTAGTTTTGGTTTGAAGCCAATATAAACAATAAGTGCTTTGAAATATTTTAGAATATATGAATTGCAGTGTACCCACAGTGATTAGGTAACTGGTTGCAGAGCCTTCCAATCTTGGGTCAGGTTCAAACACAGCACAAATTAACACTGATCAAAAGTTATTGCCGTTTGTCAGTGCTTTGGTGTTATGTGTGAAATGATTTGTGATCTCAGTCTAGCTTCTAGTAAGCCAGTTTGTGTGTATCTGTTGTGGAAAAGACAGCCAGTGCAAAGCCAAGGGGTTAAATAAGAATAAGGTCTGATGTCTAATGTTTTCACAGCTCTTGTAGAGAGGCAAATGCAAAGAAGGAAAATTAAACTATTGTTCTTGATGTTTCTCTCCTCTGTAAACAAAACCTTTGCTTTCAGATACTGTCTTTGTGCCAAATACCTTTTATAAATACTTTAAATTTCAAAACTAATTGAAAATACATATTCATTTAGACTTGCATGGAGAGAATCAAAGCATTTTGTCCTGTAAAGTATGGCATCCTCTTTGTTCTCCAGGGAAGTTGTAGAATCTCCAGCCGTGGAAGTACTTAATCCTCCTGCACCTGGTCTTGGGTTGGGTAAGGCTGAATGACTTCCAGTGGTCCCTGTCAGCCTCAGCCATTCGGTGATATTGCAAATTTAGAGTCTTCAGTATATAGTGTATCTTGGAAAGGCCTTGTATCTGTGTTACCTAAACTCAAGCCAAATGTAAAAATGTTTAATCAGTCTTGATTTTTAGCCCTTTGCTCGGGTCCTCCCTTATTTTGGCCTTTGCCTGCATTCCCTGATGGTTTTTTTCAG
This sequence comes from Margarornis squamiger, assembly GCA_035222235.1. NCBI lineage: Eukaryota > Metazoa > Chordata > Aves > Passeriformes > Furnariidae > Margarornis > Margarornis squamiger. Next base: position 12,693,371 of record JAWWTY010000088.1, read on the forward strand.
CTACCTTTAAGGTTTATGGGCTTATAAGTGGTACTGTTATTGCAGACCATCAATGCAATATCCAGAAATAAAAAACACTTTCATGTTTTTATTCTCCTCTATATGTGAGCCAGAGCCAAGCTGGGAGTTAACATGGTTTATCAGCTGTAATCCTGAGAGCCTTTTTTAATTTCTGTGGCATTCTTGAGGTGGAACCCTCTTTCTGGCTTACAATTTGTTGTAAGGCTGCATTTAACAATCATTAAACTGTCAGATGGATTCACTGTATGCAAATGATCCACATCATTCTACATGAGTACACTGACTTTGTTATTATTTATATGTGCTAACCACAAGTTTTTGGTTTTGTTTTATTTTTATTTCCATATCTTTTTTAAAAAAATACATGTGTTGTCTCTCGGCTAGAGAAAAGTGCCTTGTAGGTGCTTCCATTCATACTGAATCCACATTGATGGTGACTGGGGTTAAGGATCCCTCCTTAATCCCAATTAGCGTGTGCTCTGTTAACACGAGATTGTTTGGTGTTCTCTTTGATGGGGTATGCATGTGCATATAGCACCCAATTTTTAGTGCTGAGGGTTGAGCTTGAGCCTTATGCTTATGGACACGAGCATAGTGATGACTATCACCTTTCACAAAATTGAAATATGTGGAAGCTAGCATGCTAGCTAGATTTCAGATTAAAAAAAAATAATAAGTTTTTAATGAGAAATTTCTACAAAGTTTTGATGTTTTATCTCTTTTTAGTTAATTTTTTTAAAAGCTCCTCAAGTGGATACAATTTTTTAGAGTGTATATTAAATAAAATACAGTTTTTCTTAAGGAATAAGCCATTAAACAAACACAACTCATATATTCAATTTGTTGGTCTTTTTTAAGTACTGGATATGACACTGGTGAAACCACTCCATCTTCTTTTTCTAACTGCATCACTTCCAAGTAGACATGTCACTTAATGTAATTTTTTGAACTTTTCCTCCCACTCCACAGAGAGTCACTCAAATTCATATTGTATCATACAATTTTTCTCCTCTACAGCCTCTGTCAAATTTGAATCAGAGGTTCAGAAGGCATAAATTAAAGAGGAGGTGTTTGAGGTTCTGCATAACCATACTCAGATGTTAGTGGGTCAGTATGAAATCTCTATTCTGCATCTGGATTATACTTACAAAGGCAGCACGTTTCATGAATTTCAGCTGGCGTGGTAAATGCTCTCTGGAACAAATAGCTCTTAAAATGCATTTTTGGTAATACCTTTCCCATCATTTCATGAGGCATGTGAGGCATTTTGAAGAAAGGATTCATGATTTGCAGAGTGGAGATGATTTGGGGAACTACAACTCAAGTAATCAATAACAAATGGTGAAGAAAGATAGTTGGATGGCCTGAGCTTAAAATTTTGTAAAGTGATGTAGTTGATTACTGGTTGTTGTAGCATGCTTGCTTCCAAATCTGCAGTCTGCAGAGACCTGCTATAGCTTTTCTCTACGTGCCTCTATTTCAGTAACAGAGCAGATGTCTTTGTCTCCTATGTTTTTGTCAGTGTTCAGTTTGGCATCGAGGTGATCTCTTGAATGAAATTTGCTATAAAGCAGTGGTCAACCACAACTAATGTCTTCTTCCAAAAATCTTTCTGTGGTTATGGGGATTGTAATGCTTTCTAATAGCTCTGTCTGGCACGGTATCCTGGCTTTGGTAGTGATAAATAGTGGATGTCTGAAGGGAGACCATAAGAAATGCACATAAAGAGTTGTCCTCCTTCATACTCCCCCACCTTTCTGCCAACATCTGTGAGCAGGAGGCTACATCGCATTTTATAGTCCTCTATGGTCATGTCCTCCATGGATTTATATAATCTTCTTTCTAAACCATCTACATTCTTGGCATTTCCTACATCCTGTGACATTGAGATCTGCAGTTTTGTGATAGAACATGGGATTTAATAACATGCTAAGCATTGCAGTAAATACAAGAATAGACAATTCTCTTACTACATCTTTCTTATAATTTTAGCCTTTTTCACAAAGTAGTCCTACTCTCTTATTCTTTGTGCTCAGTCATTGTAATTTTGTGTTTTTATTAAAGTTCTGGATGCAGGGTAATGAAGACTGTGCTGTACCATTCTGGATCCTGTATCACACAGCTGCATGTTCCATTACTTCAGTAGTAATTCTTTACCATCCTCTTGCTTATTCAGAATACAGGGAGGGAAGCAGGATTTCAGCATAAAAATTAAACCAACACTCCATAGGTATGCAAGAACATAAGCAGCACTCTGCAGACGTGTAAGAACATGTGAACTTCACATGAAGGCTTCAGTATCTCATTCAACAGAGTAACTTGAAATAGAAATGAGTGGTATTCAGATGAACACTGAAATTACTCGTTCTGCTGTGATGTCCTTATCTGACATGGATTAATTCTACGTACTTGTATTCACCTTCCATGACAAATACACACAGAATATACCACAAAACAATTCTGACTGTTCATGTTTTTGTGATCAAGAATTTAGCACCCTAGACTTATGTTTACACTTACATTTAGATTAATGGATTGCCACTTTTAAATCTGCCACTCCTCTCAAATTAAACGGTGTTAGTTGAGCAAAGATTTTTAGCTCCTGTAATCCTGTTAGACAGGTTTGTCACTGTGGCTTGTTCAGGTGATGACTTGTATTCTGGTGAACAACACCATAGCCAGTGTTTGTCTCTGCAGGGCCTGAGGCACTGGTGCATCTCTTAAGGAGCACTGCTGCTGGTGGTTCCTTTTTTGTCCTCTGACTGAACACTACAAATTTAGCATAAAGGTGAACATAATTTAATGCATTGTTAGTTTTTCTTTGATAGGAATTCACGTATCTTAATGGGTGAAAGAATCACATGTTGAGGGAATTGGATTAAAATATTTTCTTTTACCATTCTTGTCCCTCATACCCTTCTTGTTCTAGTGGTTGTTTCCCACCATCAAGAGGTCAGACAACAGCATTTTCAGTAATTCTTAATTTATATTGTACATCTTGGAAAGAAATAGGAACTGGTGGCAGATCACTGTTCTGAGACTCAAAAGAACAAAGAAGCTGAGGAGGATGAGTAGTTACAGTATCCCAGAGAAAAACTTTAGCAGTGGGTACCAAAACATGCATTTGTTTGTTTTTCCTTTTAAGCTTTGAGATGAATCTTCCATAATGAAGAGCAATCCTTTATAACCAAAAGAATTTTCCATGGCTGTGTTTTGGGATTCATCCTGAACTAGGTTTCCGTTGTTCTGATGCTTTTGCCTTTTTCAATTGAGGCTTGTCATGGGTGACCAGAACTTTGGAGATATAATTCTGTGCCCACCACCAAGGCAGAGCAGTCCTTAGTTAGCATTATGGCCTGTCTTCTACTGAGATTTCCTTTCAGCCTTTCTCAATTGCTTTTGCCCTTTTAAAAAATCAAATATGGGAAGCTGTTGCCATATTGCCAAGCTGTTAGTTGTTCACAAAGTACATCTGTCACTAAATGATGGTTATCCTGAAAAATAGTGACTGAGAAATGGCTGGAGAAAACAGAAAGCAAGTCTGGTAATGTGGTTGAGATCCATTAGCAAGAGTCTATATATCTTCAGTCAAGATAAACAAATTCTGCTTTTCAGTGCATAGCTTAGAGAGACAAAAATTGTTGTGATAGGATTTTTATTTATTGTCAGAAAATAATTATTATACACTCCATCTGAAATGATCTCTTTGGTTTAAAAGGGAAAAAACCCCACCAGTCACATAACTGATTGATCTGGTTAATGCTTAGGTAGCGTCTGTGGGCATATGTGTGTGTCAGAGGAAATTTAGATTTAGAAAGGCTGAATAAGCAACTCTTTATTGTCCCTACATCTGCTCTAAAGCTTTTGTGGAACATTTTCTCTGTGTTATTTCTGCACCCTGAAGGCCATGGTAGTTCTTAAGACAGATACAATATTAAAATATGGAAACATGAGAAATAAGTTGTGGAATGTTTCTACAAAAAGGATTCATCATAATATACACATATAACCATACCAGTTGCCAACACGAAGTCTTATAAACCCAGTAAACATTTTCAGTCTTCTAAAATGTGTCCCTTTGCTCTCCTTTTCAGTGTGATGATATGCTCTGTTTCTCTTAGTATAGCTGAAAGTGCTTTTGACTACAGCCAGAGTTTAGTTTTGTTGTAGTCTGTGGATGGGTCCTCTAATGTCTGGGCTACTCTTCAGTGTGCATGCTCATGAAACTTAAAATCTTGGAACAACTTGTATTTAAAACTTAAAATAAAAACGTTAGTGAAGGTCAGTGTAAATCTTAGTTTTCAAGCAGCCTTTTATGTAGGTGATGTTCTCAAGCTGTGAATGTAAGCAGCCAAAAAATATGAGAGCAAACTGAAAATTCTGGCAAGCCTGCTAGTTTGTATATCTTATTCATGTTTATGGTGCAAAGGGTTTAGGGAGTTACCTCTGTATGGAGTACTTATTTGGTTTGGAAAAAAAATTGTTGATGCAGCCATGTCAGAGGACCTCCAATATTACTATAAATTGTGGCTTTTAGGAATGTTACTAGAATTTTACACTGAAGGTCTACAGTTAAGGAGTGTGGGTTTTATACTATCAATTGGCTTGTCAGTTTTCTTTTTTGACAGCATAGTACATACCGCTGTGTGGTTGCAAGGAAGCTTGACTGAAGGAGGTCAGGAGCAAGAAGTTAGAAGTCTTACTCTTTTCAGCCGCTACCAAGAGTAACTTCAATCAGCACGCACTGCTGGTTTGTAGTTGCAGTAGATTGTAATTGTTGGCTGTAATTGAAATTGAGTGTTTGCTGGCCTGAAGAGTAAGCCAGAGAAGCCGGATTTAAAATTCTATGGGAAAGAAGAAGGAGGATTTCGTGTTACATACGAAAAACAAGCAGTCATGTAGCCTTTTAATTGTTCAAATAATAAACACTGTATTTTAGAATAGCAACATAATAAAAATATGCTATATTATCTTTAAAGTGAAATTAAAACCAAATACTTACATTAGAGAAGAACTCATAAACTCAAAGTGTAATTATTTTTCTTTATAATGGTGTGGTTTTTGCCATAGGAATTGTTGTAATTCAGAGCACATTGGGAAGCTCCTTGAAGATTCATGGTGCATCAGGAATCTCTTGGATGCAAAGATGATATATTTGTAGCTGTTTTGAGTTGCAAATAGTGTTTTTTATTCAAGCAGGAGGGGCAACTTCTGCCCTTTAGGAAAAAAAAATAATACAACTACACAGCATATTCTCAGTTCCTAAAATCTTGTAATTACATACCTTTGTGTACCTGTCAATATTTTGTATCTGTCCTTTTTGCTTGCTAAGGCATCGTTGGTTTGATGAGTAAGAAAACCTTAGTGTGTGCACTTTTGCCTCTTATCTCTGTGCAGTTATCCATAACACCCTTTCTGCCCTTTGCTTCTCTGCTTCAGTGTGAACAATCCCACCTGATGAGAGAGCACGAAGATGTGCAGGAGCGAACGACTCTGCGCTACGAGGAACGGATCACGGAGCTGCACAGCATCATTGCTGAACTGAACAAGAAAATCGATCGACTACAGGGAACAACAATAAGGTACAGCAGCTTCCTGGAAATTCTGGGCCGGTGCAAGACAAGTGCAAAACATGGTGTGAATTATACTCTAAATATAATCTGATGATGACTTTAAAGTAGTTAGGCTTGTTGTGACTGGTGCTGAATGGCCGCCCATAATTAAGGTGTGTGTTCTGCAGAGTATCATCCCCAGACTCTGAGGTGTTGCATTCTCTCTGGAAAAATAACACTTTGCAAAACCTAACAAATGGTGCAAAAAACTGCACTGTCCCATCTAAATACTCCTTTGGCATGATGTGCCAGGGTACCATGTAAGTGATATCAGTGTTGTATAAAGGAAGATGAAGCCACCTAACCTGAGCCTCTGCTTTTAACTTTATTTTGTGGCCTCCTGTAGATGTAAGTGAAATCATTTGTCGTGAGCAACATGAATCAAATAGATTTCAGTAAGTTTTTCATCTATTTATACTGGTGTTTTTGACAAAACACAGTGGTACAAATCACACTTTTGCCTGTCTTTGAGGCAGCAATGCTTGGGGTATTACACTGGATCATTACATGCTACTGTGTTAAAATAAACTGTAATATTAGACTGCATAGAAACATTTTTCCTCTCTTGTTTTTACCTGTTATTCTCAATGTGGAAAAGTTGGATTAAAATGTGGAAGGAGGTTCTTACAGTTTAGCTAGTAAGGATGCAATTAAACTACTAGAATCTGTGGAATTTCTAGAGAACATCAAAGTAGATTTGATGATTTTGTGGGTAATATTGATACGATGCTCTAGACATGTAGCAAATTGTCAGTTTTCCATTCCTTTTAGATGCACATTTTTGTAAGTGCTTCATTTGTTCTTCCTTTTAAGTGTTTCTGCTAGCACAAGGCAATGTTGCTACAACTACTCACTTAACCTTTCAGGAAAGTATTCATATGCAAGAAGAAGAAGGTTTAGTGTACCAAAAATTAGAGAAAGTATCATCACATATATATACCACTTCAAAAGCAGAGGTAGAATCACATTATGTTCCTATTATTTAAGAAGATAAATACTGTTGCCTATGAGATGATCATAACTGGTGATGGTCATGGTGAGATTTGTCAGGTATTTTCTGTACTTGTAGTACTTCTCTGAAAAAAAATCCCCTTGACTCTCTAGTTCATTTGTGCTTGATAATTCTGCAGACAAACTTTCCATTTGTCTTGTTTCAAGTTGCCTTTCTTTTCAACATTACACTGTCCATCCTGCCCTCCTCCCCAGTAAACCTCTATCAACTGAAAAGACTAGTTGAAAGAGCAAAATCTGAGAAGCACGAGAGTTCATTGAAATCTTTTTTTCTTGAATGACAGAAGAACTCTTATGACATTTAAGAAAAATATTACATAGAATTCATAAAGATGGTTTGTTTGGGATCCCTATGCCAAAGTAAATGCCAAGTAGTGTTCAATTACAGAATATTGGAATCAGGTGGATACTCTGAACGTTTAACCATGTTCATAAATGAGTCTGCTGTGGCATCCACAGGAAAGTGGGGCGTAAGAACCAAGCCTAATGGGAAGTGTATGTTACTTCTCATGAAAAGTGCAGTTTTTCTGCCCCTTTGCAGAGGGGTTCAGGCCTTTAAAGACATTAGAAAAATACTGCTGCAACAGGTGCCACACCACTTACATGTCCCTCCAGTTTAATTCAGTCATATAAGAGCTTGTTTTGCTCTGACATCTAGAATGCTTCATCTGGTTTTATTTGTTCTGGTATTATTAGTAGGAACAAAAATGTTTATTGTTAGTGGATTTTTTTTACTTCCTTTAATGTTGGGAATAGCTTGTTTTCTTTAGCAGGCCAACAGTTTGGTGTCTGGGGAACTGAGGAGTAATATTCCTCCTAAAAATGGCAACCAAATAGATACTGAAGGGATTTTGTAGGGTCTGTAAAGACAACTGAGAGAAGAAAAGCTGGTACTTCCTGCTGTGACTTTCTGTAAATCCTCCCTGGGACCCACATGTGTCACTCTTGAGAAGCTATTCCATCCCACAGAGCAGGGATGGTGTAATTGCTGTCCGTGCTGGAACAGGTGTGACTCACAGGGCTCCACCCTTGGCTCTGGGGACTGTTGAGTCTGGGAGCTGGAACAAAACAGTCCTGAGAGAAAATGTTCTGGGAGCACAGCCCTGTCGAGCCTTGGCACTTATGCTTGCCTCTAAACCAGAGCACAGGAGGGATTTTGCTTTTGACTTTTTCTTTGATACCTGCAAGTAAAACTGAGCAGAGGCTTTACTTACACTATCACAGAATTCGGGCTGTCCTTCTGGAAACAATTTTCTCGAGTTTACATCAATTGCATAGCAGATAAATGTTTCCCCAATGCTGACACAGTGACTGTTCACTTTTATTCATGTCCAGAGTTTAGGGTGTAAAAATGTACTAACGTGCAGCTTGATGTACTGCCACTTTATGACATTCTTCATAGTTCCTTCCAAAAGCCAAAAATATTCTAGAAACACTTAGAAGAAAGCAGGATTTCATAGAGGGTATTTGATTATCCTCTTTAAGTTTCGAGCATTATCTTTAAATTTGTAACTCTTTGTCTAAATGTGAGTAGTACCCTCAGAAAGTAGGAAAGAAAGCAATCAGGCAGCGTGTTTAAATCTGAATAAGGTATTGCAGCAGTTTGAGGGGGAGTGTTGGCTGGCTGTGTAAGACAGTTAACATTCTCCATTCAGAGAATTTTTCTGTGGGTTTCTTTTGTGTGGATGTGGGGGATTTTTTCCCTTTGCAGTGTCAGTTTAGAAGTGCAATGGCTTTTGCTTGCATGGTTTAGTAATGCCAGCCATGGACTCACAGAATTGTTTGGGTTGGAGGGAATCCTAAAGATCATCCAGTTCCAGCCCTCACTATGGGCAGGGACACCTTCCACTAGACTCGGTTGCTCAGAGCCCTGACCAGCCTGGCCTTGAACACTTCAGGGACGGAGCACCACAGCTTCTCTGAGCAGGAAGAGAGCTTAAGTCACATGTTGAAGCATGTACCTTTTCCCAGGTATATCTGATCTGCTGACCTTAGTAGCAGTAATCTCACAGTAATATTTTAGAAATTTGCAGGATTTTTTTCTAGGTTTGGGTACAGCAAGTTCCGTGCCTGTGGCCCCATGAAATTATCAGTAGCTCTTAGCATGATATTCTTCCATCATTCCCTAAGGAAAATGAGTTCACCATGGTTGTGAGAGCAAGCCAGCATTCATCTGCAATTGTCTCACCCCCCTGCTGCTTTGGGCAGCAGAAAAGGTGAAATACAACTGTAACTCGTTGGATATTTAGGCTAAAAAGTGAGTTGCTGATACTGATGCGCAAGAAGACGAGCCTCTGTGTTGCCAAGGTTCTTTGTCCTTTGACAAGGTGTATGCTACTCCCATTTTCTCTCAAAGTGTGTACAACTTAGAAGACAGCAAAACCAGTCAAATGGATCTTCCCAATTATTGAGTCATATTGGAAATACTTGGATATAAAGGATATGCCCAGTAACTCTGAAGCACAGAGAGGATTTAGAAATTTTACAGTAGTGTACTAAAATGGAATCGTGTCCACATTGAAGGTGCATATTTCTGACTTTGGGAGTTTTTAGTGTTGCCTTAGATTCATTCAAACTCTTTTTATCTTAATCATATCTTCAGCTGTCAAAATCATCTGTAACTTCAGCATACGACCGACAGCCTCTCCTAGATGTGAAATAGGGGTTCAGGAAAATAAAAAAGAGAGAGATCTAATTGCTTTTAGTTGTAAACCAGTGGCTGTTTGGGTACATCTCTGCAATTCTAAAAATAGACTATAACAATACCAGACAGAAATGTACTCTGTTCAACATTGATGCCTGCTGAGGATTATTTGAAACAATTGTCAAGAAGCTTGTAACCCATTGCTGGAAAACCACTGCTACAGACTTACAGTTTTTAATGTGAAATGTATTCAGAAAGTAGGTTGTGTTGCAGTTAATGAAGAAGAGGGAGAGAGAATAAATGGAATAATGCACAGCACTTACAGTCACATTTGCATAGTGACCTGGAGGTCTAATTCTGGCTTCTAAATATGTGCTAAGTGGAAGCTAGAACATTTTGGATTCAATTCATATGGCAGTGTGGATGTCATAATGTTGCCTTCAGTGTACAAAACCCAGCTCCACCTCCCCTCGGTGATTAATTTGCATGTTGTCTCAAGTGAACTAGTTCAGAGGAAACTCATGGGTCTGTAGACAGGGTGCAGTCAATCTCTGAGTTGTAGTGCACATACACATGTATTATTTTCTATCTGAGGGTCTTAGAGAGCTGTAAAAATACTTATTTAAGTAAAGTGTGTGTTGAAAAACTGTTGGGACCTGAAGTGTGAAGCCATGCACCATATGTAGCCATGAAGAGAAAATGCACCTTGCCAGCATTCTGGAAATACTCACTTTTGGTGTGAAAGGATGCTGGAAAGTGTTCATTTTGCTCACTGTTTGAACAAGTTTGTCCCAGTGTCTGTGCAGCACTAGTGATCCTTGGTTGCACCTGAATATGAAGAAAGCAATTAGTGCAGAAGTGCTTGAAAAACACACTTTTTTATTTTTTTCTCCAACATTGATTTCATGCCAATCTGCATATAGAATGGCTTGATCTGGTCATAATTGTATGCAACTCACCATGACATTCGAGCAAATGGAAACCATCAGGGCCCATAGCTGAATAAATACCTGCTTTCCCTAATCAGACTGTCGTTGATGGAAGCAGTGAGAAAGTTGTAATACCTCTGCCTTCTGGGTGGTGTGGCAGGAGTCCAGTGCTAGTCATTGTCACCTGCTGAGCACTTTGCATCTCCAGTGCCACTGGAGGACTCTTTTTCTGTTGTGGGGAAGAGGAAGTCAAAAGCAGTATCTTTTGTTACTGCCAGCATCAGTTTCAAAGGCAGAATTTATATTTGTGATGTATTGCTGCCCTTGAATTCCCCCTTGTTTTTACCCTCAGTCTGTTCCCAGTGGGACTGGTGGTGGAGAGACTGATTGATCTTGCTGTCACTTCACCAGAAATGGATTTCTGATCTTTCTGGTCAGGTCCTGGGAGCATTAGTTCATTTAGAAAATGACTTCTGGCTTGAGTCATCAGAAGGGTGTGAGTCCTGACGCGTGACAAACTTTTCAGCTGTGCCAAGATACTGAGGGTGCTTAAACCGAAAAAAACTAGTGCTGGCAACATGAAACTATGTTGTGTTTTAAACAGAGAATTTATGCAACAGGAGCCCAAAGAAGAGTGGTGAGAAATTATTACTCTGTGTGCCATTGGTTTAGGGTCAATAGAGCTTTTTGTCCATCTGTAAAGGTAGTTTAGGTTTTGAAAATATAGGACTAATTGTTTCAGAAATTAAAAAATAAATTATCTTCAGATGAAAAATTACAAGTGTTTGAGTGCTTGGTAATTGTTTTTGTCTAAAGCTAATTACTACTGGCTTGTTTTGTGGCTAATAATAACCTAGTTCATGGAACATTAACTCACGCTTACAGGTCTTCATTACACTGTTTTGATTCCTGCTATTCATGATTTAGTTGTCACACTGTCTGAAACAAGTATTGCATGGTAACTCAAAGACCTTTCTTTGATCTAAATCTCAGTGTTAACCAGATGACCTGCATTTTATTTAGTAGTTGTCACTAAGTGCTTCTGATAGAGTCTTCTTTGCGCTGAGGCAAATGTAGGGGGTAGAAGATCATAATAGTTCCTGTAGAAATTATATCTCAGTGTCTTGGGAAACTCTGCTTTGCAAGCAAGCTGGAATTCCCCTTTTTGAGTTTTTGCCCCAGGTTCATAAGTGGTCATCTCTGCAAATCTGAGAGCAGACTTTACTTCTGTCATTGATCCCTGCGTGTGTGGGCCATCTTCTCTTCTGTGTTGTCTGACAAATCCAGACACACCTCCAAGCTGAATCCTGCAAGAAACACTCATCACCGTGTGGCATACACACGGCAGACCTAACATTACAGATGCCCCTCCCAGATGCAGATCCCCAGATAGGTCTTTGCTATTTCTCCCTGTTTTCAAATCCAAAGAGTACCATTTTCCCACTTTCCTGATGAATCTGCGGCAAAAAAAATCACTGCATGTGATCTAGGGTGTCACAAAATGATGGCTGTTTGATTACTATCAGAGGGGCTCTACACCTGGATAAACTGGTGTTTTTCCTATGTTTGAAGTAGATACTTTAATTTAAAAACAGTCACTGTGAAAGTAAAAAAAAATATTTCTGAGTCAAATCAGCAAGAAAAAATGTTTACAAATGTTCTCAGGAAAAGCTATTATTCACTTACTTATCTTCTTTCCCAGTGCTTTGAACAATTTGTCTGGAGACAGAAGGGAAAAGCCCTAATTTTTTAAGCTCATTAGCTTTATCTAAAGGGTTCTGTGTCCTCAGTTATTTTAGGTGAACCAGCTTGACAAATAAGTTATAACCTAGGTAATTGAGGAATTGGTTTTTTTCCACTTACTCCAGCAGTTCAGTGCAATACTCACTTATCTGTTCTCTCTCTTTTGAGAAGAGAAAATTAAAACCTACCTGTCTTCAAGGTCATTTTGATACACATATACAGGTATGTGCATGTGCGTGCTTGTGTTGCACACGAGCTGATGACATCCTTGAACTGAGAAAGAGACTAAGACCAGTTATTCCTAATCCACATTGGCACCAAAACTCCTTCTGCTGATCTGTGTATGAATTACCAGTCAGGGAGTTATTGCAGAATAGTGTATGTCCTTGCACATGTCCTTGCTAGCACTCAGTTCCACCCATTATTTTCATCTACAGTGGTCTGGAGAAATAATGAACTTGGGAACAGATAAATGGAAACCAGGCTCTGGCTGCTGCAAGTGGGTGTTACGGGCACAGCACAGTTGCTTTGCAGGGAAGAGTTTACTGACTGAACAAAATTTGTGTGCATTTTATCCTGTGGCTCAGCTGACAGGTCTGAAATGAGTGCCATGGAAGATGTGTATTTCCTCAGAGGTTTTTATTTCTGCCTTTGCTGTGTTTCCCAGGGAGGAAGATGAGTACTCAGAGCTGCGGTCGGAGCTCAGCCAAAGTCAACAGGAGGTTAATGACGACTCACGCAGCATGGACCAGAATTCTGTTTCAGTGCCAGAGAATCAGTCCACCATGGTCACTGCAGATGTGGGTGAGTTATGCTTTATAGGAGTCATGATGCCTTCTCACAGCAGAAAGGTAGCATAGCCTTTGAAATGCAGAGCCAAACATTTGGTGAGGAAATAAATTAATCTAGGATGTATTAATGACAGCTAATGCTGAACTTCTACATGATTATGAGCTTACATGTGAAGTAACCTCTGTGCCTTGATCACAGAATCATTAAGGTTGGAAAAGGCCTCTAAGATCATCAAGCCTGACTGTCAGCCCAGCACCACCACCATGTTCATTAAACTGTGTCCTCAAGTGCCATCTCCACATGGTTTTGAAACACTTTCAGGGATGGTGACTCCACAGCTTCCCCAGGCAGTCTATTCCAATGCTTTACAACCCTTTCCATGAAAACTTTTTTCCTGATATCTAATCTAAACATACCCTGGTCTAGCTTGAGGTCATTTCTTCTTGGCCTATGACTTGTCACTTGGGAAAAGAGACCGACCCTCACCTCACTACAGCCTCTTCTCGGAGACTTGTAGAGAGTGATGAGGTCCCCCCTGAGCCTCCTTTTCTCCAGGCTAAACATCCCCAGCTCCCTCAGCCATTCCTCATCAGCCTTGACTGCCAGACCCTTCCCCAGCTCCATTGCCCTTCTCTGGAAACGCTCCAGGCCCTCAATGTCCTTCTAACAGTAAAGGACCCAGAGCTGGACACAGGATTTGAGGTGTGGCCTCACCAGCGCCCAGTATAGGAGAATGATCACTACCCTGGAGCTGAACCATGCTTGGTGTGCATTAACACTGCTACCTGTTTAAATTTGTGCTAACAGTGGGAAACAAGGCAATAAAATGAAATGTAGTGCAGAAGTCTAGAAGATAAAGGGAGCTGATGTGTATGTCTGAAAGCATGGATAGCCAGATAGACGTGGAGCCAACCAAGAATTGTTGGTAATAACATTCTGTGAGAAAGAAAAGGATGTGGCTGGAGAAGGGGTCTGTGTGGAGGAACAGGCAGCTCTTTTCTGGGGCAAATGTTCTTGTTTAGCTCCTTGTTTAGCTCTTGTTTAGATAAGCACAACACAGTACAGAGCAAGGGTGGGAATGAGGACAAGAAGTGGGCATGGGTTGTAGGGAGGGATCAAAACCACCCAAAACCCCCAAAGCCTCCAGCCTGTTTCCAGAAAGATCTGAAGGAACAGACTGCACATGATAACTAATTTGTACAGAAAGTGAGAAACTTATCTCCAGAGCAGGGAAAACTTATCTGTTAAACAGGTATCCCCACAAAGCCTGGTGAGCTTGCTCTTCATGTGCACTCCAGCACTGTGAACACCCCAGGTGGACCATGCTGGAGCCAGGACCGGTGGTCATATTCTCTCTTCCCCTTCACACTACCCCATTATGCAAAACCCACGGCCATGTGCTTATATAGTGGGTCAGGGACTATCATACCAATTTCCATACCAAGTGTTTAATGTCCTAGTAAAACTTTATGAGCTTTTATGGACCTTCTGACTTCCGTCATTCCTTTGAGCACAAGCATCTACAAATCTTGAGTGCTGTCTTCCCCTTTAGGGTGGGGTCTCAAGTACGACAATAGGCAAAATAAGAATGCCAGCTGTAGGGATTCTTGCATTTCTTCTATATTTCCCTTCTATGCATAGACTTTTTTTGGAGCTTGTTTCCATATTCCTGGGAAAAATAAATTGTGCACACACACACACACATGTAGATACACAAATATGTATATTTTTTTATCCTTCTGGATATAAGTGTATAAAGATAAAAAAATCATGATCTAATAACCGTGTGCATGACTTGCTTTCTGCTCTAATGGAGTGAGCATCAGTGACTTAGTAAAGCAAATAATACCTCATAACACACTAATGCATGTGGATATGCTGCTCTGTTGCTACAGGCAATAAAAAACCTAGAGCTGGAACTATGAATGCTCTCCAGTACATCTTGCAGAGTTTGTGATTGGGTTTCTGTCAGAAGTGGGTTTCTCACATTGCAAGAGGTTATTTTATGGGGAAAATGTTATCGTAGGAACAAAACCCAGCACACAGGATCTTGTGAAGGTTGTTTAAATGTGCAAACTGTGTGATACAGAAAATGCTATGAAAACAAGTATATTCAAGTAAACAAAACAGAGATTTTGGAACTAAGCATCCTCCTTGCTCAATGCTTCTTCTAAGTGAGTGTTGTTATCATTATAAAGGGTTTTTTTAGTATAATAACTGATGGGTGGCTGCTAAACAGGAACTAGCAAATATGACTTCCAAGAATACAGTTGTATATGTTGCCCATTCACATTTTTCATACAATACTGTGACATCATTCTAAACTCTTTGGTAAGCAATAGATTTGTGTTTCAAAAAGTCATAGAATTGTAGAATATGCAGAGTTGGGGACCCCTCAAGATCATCGACTCCAGCTCCTAGCCCTGCACAGGACCATCCCCAAGAATCACACCCTGTGCCTGAGAGTATTTACCAAAAGCTTCTTGAGCGCTGTCAGGCTTGGTGCTGTGACCACTGCCCCAGGGAGCCTGTTCCAGTGCCCAACCACCCTCTGGGTGAAAAACCTTTTCCTGATATCCAGCCTAAACTTCACTTGACTCAGATTCGTACTGTTTATGTTTACTAGGCTGCTGAGTTAGATTTGTGGCAGTGAGTTTACACATTTTACATTCTGGTCATCTCATCCCTTCAGCAGCTTTCAGTCTTCTCTTGCACAGAGAGATTTCATGGCAGTCTGCAATAATCAGGTGACTTATATCTGTTAAAATTCAAGCCCAGCTCAATGCCACACTGTTTTAGCCCCTGTAAGAACCACAGATATGAGGCTATCATGGAATTGTGACCATCGTGAAGTGCTTGCAGCAGTAATGTAAAAATAATGCCCTCCAGCAAAAATACCTGCCTGTTTT
Source organism: Margarornis squamiger (assembly GCA_035222235.1). Lineage (NCBI taxonomy): Eukaryota > Metazoa > Chordata > Aves > Passeriformes > Furnariidae > Margarornis > Margarornis squamiger. The sequence continues at coordinate 12,709,032 of JAWWTY010000088.1, forward strand.
TACTAGGATAT
>JAWWTY010000088.1:12709372-12736992 GCA_035222235.1 Margarornis squamiger
ATAAGAGCCATGAGTGTGCTGCCATCACATAGTGCATCACTTCTGTGCTGTATTGTGGGGAGGATTTGCAAATTCTCACCTAGAAACCCAGAAATACTAACTAGCACATCTGAGAAACAGCACAAGGGTGATTTCCACCACATGTAGGAACTGCCACTTGTCTGTCACCAGAGGAGAACTCAAGAAAAACAAACATAATTTATGAAGTGAGCCAGCAAGGTACAGAGACTTACTTGTTTTCACATAAATGGAGGATGCTATGGCAGTGCCCAAGGCACTAGAAGAGGTTTGCCTAAAGTCAGGAAAGGAAATGATTTTCTGCTGCATTTTATAATTAAAATAGCATTGTTGTGTAAGCTGCTAATATTGTTGTAGTATGAAACATAACAAAGAATAAGCTGTAGTGTTATGATCCCTGAATATTCTGCACTTGCATTTGAAGAAGGAGTAGCTGTTAAAAGAAAACATAGACTCTTAGATGGTGGATAGGTGTCATTTCTGTAAACACCAGGATTTTTTAAAATCAGGCAGTATCTAAGTACAACCACAAAATTCTTCTGAAAAATGTCAAGTCATAACATCATTGAATGTACCAGACAGAAAAAAACCCATTGAATTTACAGAGAGAAACTTATGAGGATAATCTAATCAGGATAATAGGCCTTGGACAGTCAAAAGAACAACATAAAGAAATGTCTTAGGGTATGAGCTTGTGATGTCTTAAAATGTTTTTCAGGAAAAAAAAGGGTTTTTTTGAAGAAAGAATGAATACTTTTGATAAGCAAGGGGACTGTTATTTGTTAGATGGGAGGTAGCTCATTATTTCAGTTGATGTGGTTATGGTATTTGAGCCTATCAGCTTGGGAGGAAAAAGCAGCAGAGTGCAAGGACATTCCTTGAACAATATCAGTCTTGGCTGTTCTGCAAGAGGCACTTCTTGGGTTTGTTTTTTCACTGAGTCACTAACTATTGCGTTATTTGTTTTGTTTTGTCTTGCTTTCTTTTAGATAACTGTAGTGACTTGAATTCAGAACTGCAAAGAGTGCTGACAGGTCTGGAAAATGTTGTCTGTGGGAGGAAGAAAAGCAGCTGCAGTTTATCAGTCGCAGAAGTGGACAGACATATTGAACAGCTCACTACTGCCAGTGAACACTGTGATTTAGCCATCAAGGTAATGGTAGCATTAGGCTGTAAATGCAGTGTTGCCTGACACACCTGATCACTTCTCTAGTAATAACACTTCACTTCCAAAGGTGTCAAAGTACTTCACGTGAATCAGCTCGAGTTCACAGTGGTGGTTAAGTACTAATACACCTGTTTTACACTGCATTCTCCAAGGCCGGGGCAGAGCTACTAATGTACTTTTGATCTCAAATCAGAAATGTATTGGTCTTGTGCTCATTTCAGACATATGAGAAATGAGAACACTCAGCACTTAATTTCCTTTCTTAAGCAACTTTCCTTATCCAGCAAACAGGTTGTCACTTGCTCGAGGTCCTGCAGCCTATCATTGACTGATTGACTGAAAACACAATGCATATGCCCAAATTGTGACTTGGCTGTTTTAAAGTAAAAAGCTAATAACATGAGGCATGTGTGGTGTATTAGTTCAAATGAGACAAGTCAGACATAAAAACAAGTAATTTATCTGATACCTATGTGTCTTGCTTGTGTTGTACATGCAACAGAACAAGAAGAGGGTTGCCTGCTGGCTTGTGTAATGGAGGGATTGCAGTTCAGAACCTGAAAGCAAGGGAACCATAGAGTATCTTACTATATACAGGGAAAGACCTGAAAAGGGTTTTTTGTGTCAGATAGAAAGGTGTCAGCAACTCATTTATACAGGAAAAAGTATATAGCAGTGGGCCCTTGAAGTGGGGTGGACTGTGACCATTCTAGATGCATTTGCCTGCCCTCTGGCATACTACTGGTAAAAGTTCTCTCTGTCCCTGGTCATGCCTGAGGAATATAATGAAATTTAAAGAAATTAATGTTGAGTAGTAATGGGAAGAATGTGTGTATATTTGAGAGAGAGAGAAAAAGGGAGACAGACTGACTTCTGATCTCTTGGGACCAGTATTAAAGCAGTTTATTTGAGTGTCTTGGAGGATTAGGATCAATATTTTGAGTGTTACCAAGTGTTATTTGGAGTTTTAGGGTTAACTGTTTTCAGAAATCAGTATGTACTAAGAGAGAGACTGTGGATCCTGGAAAACAGAAAGAGGTTGGTCTGTGTGAGGTTCACAGAGGTATCTGGAGTGGGATGAGATGAAGACTTCAGCAGGATGTGAATTCAACAAGATGTCAAAATATCTGCCATAAGCTCAATTCTCAAGCTTTTTATTTTAATGCCATCTTTTATTTTGGATTCACATTAATGACAAACTTCTATAATGCTAACTAACTATAAGCAGTTTCTTCCTGGTCCAAAAGACAAGCCTTTTTATCTTCATGTGATGTCTACACGCAAAGCCATTTTTGCAGGAAAGCTTTTCCCCACTGCCTGTGCTTCAGAGGCTGGTGTCATTTGAGTTTGACAAGTGGTAGCACGTAAAGGTTATTAACCTTTCAGAAAGATGGGAATCTTCATGCTTGATTATGCACTAGGGAAGTGTGTCACCCAATATGTTTAATGTAGCAAAACCTAGATGTAGAGACCCTCTCTACCATTGCCCCCATGGCTGCAGGTCATTTCTCCTTTCCTTCTTCCTCAGACAAATGAAAAGGGAGAGATTTTTAAAATGGGGGGAATCATGAATGGAAACCTGAAGTATTATGACTGTCTTTTGCTTTGACTCTTGGCTTTTTCCTTCACTTCCAGTAGACTAATGCATTTCAATGTGTTGAGTCCTTCTGCTTTGATGGTTAAATGTCACTGAGTTCCTTTTAACACTGTCGGTGGTAAATTATTTTTTTGCTTCTTTTGTATAAATTGTATGACCCTAGCTAGCTCAATTGTTTCAGTCACACAAAAAGCTGAAGAGATCTTGAAATAAGATTTACCATAAATTCTGGTAGGAATAAATTCTGCCATTTAGTTATGCCACATGAAGAAGTATTTCTTTTACTTCTTTCAAACCTGATACTTACTGATTTCATCTGATATCACATCTGTAACACGACACCTCTTGTAAAGAAAATAAGACACAGAGTACTGATGGCAGTGTCAGAGGCAAGGCTGGAATTACCATGATATGACATCCTGCCCTGTGCTTAGAACACTGCATTGTAATTCAATCCTATACTCTGTGAAATTATACCTGAATTTATCTGCTGTGCAGCAGATAAAACTACTCTGTGATACTGCTTTGAGGAAAAATAAAAAACACATAGATATGTCCATGTGCATAAATATATCCAAGTACAGTTTTTGTGTTTTATTTACTGTGGAGGATGGTAATGTGTTGGTCGTCAAACTGGAGAACGATAGTAATAGTTTAGTCAGCAAACTATTGATTGTGGCAAAATGAAGGAGCACAGAAACAAGCAGAATGGTCCCTTGGTTTTGCTAAGACTTTAGGGCAGCCCTTAGTATGGCTCGCAGACCCTGTTGCTGTCACTCCCTGAACATTGTACTTGTGTGGACATGTGGTAGCACTGGAGCCTTGAGAAACAGCAGCAGCCTCTCTGTCTGCAGATATCTCTGTGGTGTTGAGGCACTGCTGCCACTTCCTCATGGCAGTCCTTCCTCTTTCGGTGTTGCTACGGGGTTATCACCCACACTAGAGCTCTGAGGAGCAGAAGACGCTTGGGAAAGGGAGAGGTTGGATAAACAGCAACACTAGGAGCATGGGGAATAAGAAGAAAGGAGACAGCAGCAGAACTTCACTTTAGAGGGGTGAGAAAGCAGCAAGGGAAGTTGGAGAGGAATGTGGAGGGAAGAAGGGAGAAGGGGAAGACAGCAACAAAGAGGCACTGTTTAAAATAAAACTGGCATCATCAAAAGAGAATTCTCCTGCCATTGCAGAGCTTTTCTTCACATCATAAGATTAAGCACCATGTGCTTATTCAGAACTTGAACTCATTGTCATGCTGTGTTGAAATAATTTACCTTGTCATAATTTGAGTCCTGTAGGTCCAAGTGAAGCTAATGTCAGGGAGAGCTGCAGCTTCTTTCATCTTATAGAGATGTTGAAAGGCATTGGTCTTTTAGAAAAGTAATTTCAGTTTACTACCATATATAAAAGTAGAACTATGATGTAGATACTCTGTCAATAAAGTTTTAAAATTATGACTTTAAAGGTATTTATGGAAGAGAGACATGAAATATGATTTAGAAGGATAAACTTGAGCTTGACTGTAAAAGTTTTGTTCCTGCTTCTTCTACAGAGGCATTTCAAACTAGTTGTTAAAAATGTGTTTTTCCTTTTCCTCCTAACTAAAGCGTCTTGCTGTAGCCAAGATTTATTCTTTAAGTTAATGTGTTGATAAACATAAATAATCAACTTGTCATTGTACTGGACAAATAATAAAATTTCACTGATATCCCAGAGTCAGACAGTGCTGAAACATTGGCAAGATTTTTTGTAGAGATAAAAAAAAAATGGGAATTCTGTTTCCAACTTGGTGTGCCATTTTCAGCTGTACTCTATGTAGGTTCTTTCTGTTATAAAGTCTTCCGAGATGAAACTATTGGGATTGCTGTTGTTTGCATATGATGTATGTTTTATTTGCATATATCTGCTTCAGTGTTTGTCAGTCTGAAATATTTTACTAAAATGGTCAAAGAAAATAAGCCATAATTTTGTTTGACACCACAAAGCAAAACAAAAGAAACAAATTAATGGTGGTATGGGGCTGGGTGTGTACATTTAAGTATAAAGAGCTGCTTGTTACACACTTCTGTCCTGTGTACCAATTAGTCCTGGTCAATCATCTTTGCTTCGTTCTTGGCTTTTGATGACTTTATTTCTGCAGACTGTAGAAGAGATTGAGGGTGTACTGGGACGTGACCTTTACCCAAATCTGTCTGAGGAGAGATCTCGGTGGGAGAAGGAGCTGGCTGGCCTGCGGGAAGAGAACGAAAGCCTCACGGCCATGCTGTGCAGCAAAGAGGAAGAGCTCAACAGGACCAAGGCCACCATGAATGCTGTCCGTGAGGAGCGGGACAGACTGCGCAGAAGGGTAAGGCTGCTGCAGAGGTGAAGGCTTCTTGCTCCTCCAAACCTGTGTAGTTTTGTCTCCTAAACAAGCCTCCCTTTAATCTTGCTTCCTGTACTGGCTGTGGGGCTTTTTGTTTTTAAAGCTGGGCTGTACGAATGACAAAACTAGGACAAAACTGAACATAATTGAGAAAGAGTGTGTGATAAACAGCCAATGTGTACAACAATGTCAGAAATCATGTGTTAACAGAGAACCTGATACTCATCTTCAAGGAAGCATATGGAACTTGCCTATAGAGAAAGCAGATGTTCATTTAGTGAATTTTCCTGTGAGGCTTTTTTTTTTTTCTTCCTGTAAACAACAAATATTTCTTTGGTTTTGATGGGAATTCAATTTGTGATTAGGAAAAAGAAAAAGAGCAGGACTCCTGTCAGTGGGTAATAATTCTCATACTGAACAATGAGTAGTCCCAGCCATGTCCTGCTTCCCTGTCTTCATTTTATGATGCTGAAGGTCAGAGAAAGGCCTTGTGCTTTGTGTAGAGTCCAAAGCGCAAAAGAAAAAAAAAAAAGGAAATTTGTTCTCAAAAAAAGATGTTGGGTACAAGAGAATGTGAGCTCAATCTCTTACTTTTAAAATTTGTTAACTTTGTATCTGTTAAATCCACAGAGTTTCGGCTAGATATGGAGTACTTTTGTTTTTAAAACAGGCAGTTTCAAGTTTATGTTCAGTCTGAATGACTGTTCAGACCACTGTATCTTGGTAAAATAATTGCAAGTATTTCTCTTTACCTACTGGCTGCAGATTGACCATTTTTGCTACTCTAAAACAACATTGTTCTACAGTGACTAGCATTTTACCTTGAACCTGCATTGTGTGAAATTTCCAGCCTTCATATATCAGTCCAAGGATTGCCTTTTCAAAACTCTCTAGTCTCTCCTAACAGTAAAAAAGGTATGTGTGATGAGTCAAAAGTAGTAATCCTGTACCATATAAAAGAAGACCACTTCAACTTTTCTTTTGTAAGATTTTGTTTTATTATACACCATAAGTTGTTTTCAGTCCTGAAGTTTTTTGACTGATTTTATAGTGACACTTATTTTTAAACAGAGGCAGTACTACCCCTTGAGCTACAGAAGTAGCATTTATGTACTGGGTAAATTATGGAAATGACAACACAAGCAGGCAGAGAATAAAAGTGTGTCCCTGCGAAATTTGTTTCTACAAATGCAAATATTTGACACTACAGATAATACAGATCAGTACTGGGATATCAAATAAATAAAAAATAGATGGCCTTAAACATAGAGAGATCCAAATTCTGAGAACTATGGAATGCAAGTTAAGGTGCTTGAAAGATTGGTAACAAGAATTTATGCTGACAGCCAGGAGCTACTCAATTCATGAACAGAAAAGGGGAAAGAATTGGTGTTTGTATCCTCGGGAATCAGCATGGCTGAGCCATTGACACATTTCAATCCTATGATGAACCAGATCAGTTATTTCCAGTAGAGATTGGAATGACTGCCTAAAGGGTGGTGAGATCTGATCTGGAATGTTACATGTAGTTCTTATCTCTTATCAATGAAATGATACAGTTTAAATAGGCAAAAAAAAGGATGTAGGAGATGGTGAGAGAAATGGGCACTACTTGGAGAAGAGACTTAAAAGAGATTGTCCGGTTCAACTTGGTAAAACAACATCTTCATTTGATTTCTCTTAACAAGTGCTGGAGAAAGCAAGTAAAAACACGAGTAATGGCTCTCCAAACTTTTGTGCAAAACTGGATCAAGAACAGATTAATATAATCCACATGTGGCTATATTAGGCCAGAAATCGGACTGTGAGATGTCTAAGGGACAAGAGAGTTGTGGTTCTCAAAAAACAGCAACAAGTAATCCTACTGACTAACTACTTTCAAAATGTAGTTTTAAAATATTAAATTTATGTTTGTATAATGAAATGTATGACTATGCAGGGATACCTATCTAAATCAGGATCATTACTTTAGAATCGTATCCAAAGGAAAGCAAAAATAGCCCTGTTAAGACAGCTGCAGTAATTGTGGAGCTAGACTTATCATCTCTGCACAAATCTTACATTTTAACCCTGCACAGGGTAAGTCTTGAATTGCTCAGTGGTGACTGTGAGCTATCTTTGGTGTGGCAAGCCAGTTTAAATGGTCATTCTTCTTTAATTAAGGAAATTCTTCTTGGATAGATTTGATAGATGTCCTGCCCAGTAGATGAAGCAGTAATGTTGGATTGTCACAGAGCCTTAATATTTGGGCACAGCTGGCAGGGTTGTGTGTGGGTCTTTTCAGTTGTTTTCATTTAGTTTGCAGCTATAGAGGATTTACTGAAATATGGTATTTAATATCATCCTGAATGTGCAGAACCACTGATTTATTGGCCCCACCAGAGAAGTTTGATCATGGCATATGACCCTGTCTGCACACTATGTAATTGTTGCACTGGAAACCATATTTGCATTTTTAATGTAACTTTTTGTCCATAGTGGCAACAAAATAAATGTTTTCTTTGACCTATTAAATATTTTCTCTATGCCATCTGAACTCAGGAGTCACTTCAGATTATTTCCCTGGAGAATGGGAAAGGAGATCCAGCTAAAATTTAGTTATTGTTCTTCTCAAATTAAATTGGATGAAGTGAACAAGCTTGAAGTTGACCAGATCAATAGGTCTATTCCTTCAGACCAATGCCTGTAATCAAGCAGAGTGCTTTCAGTATGTTTTTCTCAGGCTTGTTGGAGATTTAATTTAATTAGGTATTTACTGCGCTCAGTTAACAGATTGAGCTGCTCTCTGGAACAGTGGCTAAGAAACAACATACATTTGGAGTTTGTTTCTCACGGGTCATTAGTAAATGAAGTAATTGCTTATTTCTGCAGGTTGTCTGCAGTGCAGCAGCTAATTTCATAATGCAGAGGTTTATTTTACCTCTGTATTATATTGCTACATTAAAAATAAAATCTATTTATATCTGGGCTAGTCAATGCCCTAGAAACTGCTTACACACAGCTGATCATAATCCTGAATTCTGTAATACAGATAAGGTCCTGGGGAACTTCTGTGCCAGTTCATGGGATTAATACTATTATTACATGAGAATAAGGTTGTAATCAGGTCAGCACTATTTACAACTGCTGTATGCAGTAACAGGCTTAAATAGCAGAAGAAAAAGTAATATTTTTGTTCTCACACAAAAGCCCTTTTATCCAGTAGTGGATTCAGCACTGATACAGCATATAAACTCCATCATGACTGCAAAGTAAAATTTGTGGGTTTTTTAATTAGTGCCCATTAAAGTTGCCAGATGAGTAGTACCTCAGCACAGTCCTAAGCAGCTGGTTGGCAGAAGCAGTGGGTGTGGGAAGCATTCAGGCTTCCCTGAGGCTGTTCTGAAGAACTAAGTCTAAAGTCAGAGCAGTTCCAGCTCTGGAAGTCTGTTAAGTCTGTTCTCTGCATAAGCCGTATGTCAGCTTGTTCAGTTAATCAAATGTTTTTAGTTGTGAAGGTTGTTCTTCATCTCCAAACTTGTCTGAATTCGCCAAATTGAGCAGAACAAAACCAGCCTTCATAAGCTATCCTCAACTAAGACCTTAATGAAAACATAATCTGCAGAGGAGTAGAAAAGTGGCATTTTGCTTGTGATCCCTCCAGCTGCCCACATTGCTCCTGCTCCAAGAAGCTTCATTTTAGCACAAGGGCTCTCCCGAAATATGTGGTTCTTGAGAGCAGTTGAAACCTACCCATACTACATCAGGAGTCAGATCCTTGGCCTTGCAGGCATTCTTGAGCCCAGACTGTTCTCAGATGACAGAAATCTGGCACAAGCTGCTGGACTGTCCTTGTTTGGTCATCATTCCTCTTGGGATCAGAAGGTACTGTTCCAGAGTGCTAGAGAACACTGGCATGTTATGGGCCTTTAGAGATTATTATCTACTTTCACAGCTTAAAGTGCTCCTGGAACTGTTCTGTCCCCTTGTCCCTTGGTGAGCTCCAGAAACCTGAAGTAGCAGCCGAAAGCAACTTTCTGTTAAAAGCTACCTCTGCCTCCTTGGGCTGCATGATATTTGCTTATGCAGCACTATCTTTGCTTAGGTGTTAATGAAGTAGAGCTTTGCTCCTGTTTCCAAACTTGTATGCAAATGCTTAGTGATTAATCTGAAATTAAATGAGAGAAAGCTGAGATATGCTTTCTGCCCTTGCCTGTGTTTGTTTCTGATGTGTACTAGCTTGGATCAGAACACTTCAGTTATGCTTAGAGCTTTTAGGGAATTCACCCTTTGCCTCCCAGGTCACATCTTGTCACATCCTCGGTTTTCGTTGCTTTGCATCCTTTATAGAGGAGCAGCACCCAGATCTTTCTGCATGGAGCACTGCATGAGGGACTGTTTTCTGAAAGTTGTGAAAAGCAGAGAAGTGCTTCTCCTGCTGTTTGTAAGAGCTGTGTGTGTAAGCAACACGCCTGTTCTCCTACAGCTTGTGTCTGCATGTCATTCCCTTTCCCCATTCTTCAAAGTAATTATTCAAACCTCAGATTGATATTCAGATCTGCCAGAGGAGTAGTGCCACTAGTGACAGTAAGTTCTTCCATGTTTCTTGAAAGCAGACATCTCTGCAGGGACACAGATTCTGTAAGTGCCTCCTTTCAGCTGAAGAGTGCAGGTCTAAGTTCATCCAGCTCCATAGAATTCCTTGAGGAGGTGGTCCTTGTAAATACGAGGAAAGACTTCTGTCACAGCATCACAGCAGACAATCTGCAGGAACTCAGAACTTGTTTGCTCTGATGCTCATGACATAAGAGTGAATGAAAATTACCTGGCTGAAAACAATCACCACTAGGCCTGAATGAAAGGTTAGGGATGCTTTTGGCTGGGAAGGGCCATCACCACTTTGAGCAGCTTGAGTTGTTACCCTGATGTTTCATTTGACATATTCCCCTTCATACATTTGCAGTATGCATGAATAAATTAGAAAGCGGGAGAGATTCACTTCCTGTGGTTTGTTGTACTTCGTCTTCCTCCTCTTTATAACAGGGGTTAAAAATGAAGCAGTGTTAAAATACTGGGGAAGAAAATGCTATTGCTTGAAGGGTTCAAAGATACTGCATGATGAAACAGGTCACAAGCAGAAGAAAAAGAATCACAGGCATGTTGTTTGAAACTGGCTTAGAAACAAAAGCAGCAAGCGTCCCTTGAATGTGGAAATCAGTGACAAAAAACAGGCAGTTTGTAGCTGTGGGGGTTTTTTTAGGATATGTTAGTCATGTAGTTGTGAGTATGTGTGTGTAAATTACAAAGACTGAAAACATGTTTCTTTGATTCATGATTACAGATAATGAGAATATACCACGGAAGTATTTTTCTATATCTCAGGATGCATTTCTGCAACCATATCTGTGATGCTTGCTAATAACTTTTGAAGTCTTTCATATATCCAGCATTACTGTAATGTGTCAGTCGCTTTTCTCTTCTATGCTTGCTGTCCTTCTATTTCATTCTTAAGGTATGCACAAGAAATTATGCTTTATTTTTCCCTATTTCCTACTCACATTCTCAGCATTCAGAGGAATAAAAAAAAACAACCTAGAAATGCAGCTAAGCAATTGGTTCAATAAATAAAATTTCCAGTACCTACATCTATATTAATAACTTGAGAACATCTGTTTGCACCTGACTTCTCTTGGTATCTGGGCTGTCCTTTGCTCTGAAGTGCCCCTGCTCCTGGTCTTTCTGAGTTTCCAGCACTTCTTTATTTCTGCAATTCCTTGGACTTGCTCCAGCCACTTAGAAAATATTTGCTCTTTCCTTTTTTTAATTATGGATTTCGCAGATGTTTCCATAGATTTCTCCTTTTTCCCTCCATTCTCTACTCCTTTTTTTTTTTCCTGATCATATAATTAGATCTGCCTGTCAGACATTTTCTGTCTCAATTTAGAGCTTTTGTAGTCTATGGCAGTTTTTATCCCTTTCTGGATGTTTCTATCTTTAAACTAGTATAACACAAGGACTCCAGAAATTTTTCTTTAAAACCTTCCTTGTTATTCCTTCCCAGCTCACAAATTCACACTTTTCCCATGTTTCAGTGGAACTACTTTGGTTTGTTTCTGTGCTTCTCTTTACCCGTAGGATTTTGCCAATTTTGCCATCCCGTTTCCTGTAAGATATTCCTTTCTGCTCTCCCATTTCCCAGTGCTTATTGTGCCTCATGTGAAGTACTGCAGTTACCTTCAATCTACTACTTAACATACCTTTCAGAATAATTTATATTAGATTGATAATGGCATTAAAGAGTGTTAGTAGTATTGAGTATGGGGCGTCAGACAATTTTTAATCATGGTTTTTAAACTAGTCTTTTTGTAACTCATGTGTTCACCAATCCAGAGAAGAGACTGGCTCTGCTGAACTCTGGGTTTTTTCATTTTGGTTTGGGTTTTTTAATCCTGTTCTTTGGTAATTTTTTATTTTTCCTGCAGAGTTGCTACAAGCGTGGAAAAGTACTGTCTGAGGAGATGCTGCTTACTGCTCTGTTTACAGTGGAGGTTTTGGTGACCAGAAATAGTTACCTGAGGTGTCTCTGGGCAGTGTAGTGGGTGGGCAGCCTAATCATGAGATTCTGCCTGGGTGAATGCGTGAATTGTGAGATTGGTGATTTTACAGGTCACACAAACTTGCCCTGTTATCCTGCTCAAAAGTGCCATCCAGTACATTGCATTGCTAAAGTTGGTGCAGTTATTTATAGCAATCAATTCAGCATGTAATTTCTGAAATGAGGGCCTGAATCAACACATCAAGAAGCATAGATAACCAGGCAGCTTCTTTATGCTGTGGTTGCTTCTATGCTACAATATTAAAGCAGTGAGTTGCATAGGTTAATAACTGTATTGTGCTCTGAGTTTTCTTTTAGAAATGCTTTCTGAAGAAAGCTTTGTGTGACTATGGCCTTAGCTGTGTTCATTTTTCTTTCTGTTACTAGTGTTGTTTTACAGATCCTTAAGAATAATTGGCTTTGTAATTGTGGCAAATAGTCTCTGCTCAGTAGTAAAACACAGACTAAAGGAAACCTATCTGCTTCAAAGTTATGTACCATACTGTCTTTACATAAGGTAGTTTTAAACTTTACAGTCAATGAAAGCTTGGCATTTAAAGAAGTTTAACACTCCATTTCCTGGTTGCACTTAAATTTAGAATGTTATTTGCTTTTGGAATGAAATCTTCCAGGACTGGCTTCTGGGTGTAGCTGAATGTTGTAGCAATTTTTAAGTCAGACTTTGAAGCAAGGATTTGATTTTATGAAGAATACACCCATAGTGGTCTGTTTGTTTGCTTTTAAACAGTGCTGTAACTTAAGCCCTTGGGGGATTTAGTTTGGAACAGCCTATGTGAAAAGAAATAGTAATAAATAGTAATTTTGATTTAGTGACGTTTTGGGGGGTTTTTTTGTTTGTTTGTTTGTTTTTTAAATATTAATGCCACAGTACAAATCCTATCTGCACTGACATTCCACATCTGCAAGCAAAAATATGCATTCATGGTTTATTTCAGCTTTGTGGTATCAACAGGCTGAAATGACTGGTTTGCATCAGTAGAGCACTTCTGTCCTTAAGGTTTGCATTAGTGCAGCTGTACCCATGTTGAAATTATGTATGTCTGTATGAACAAAGGAGTCCTCAGCTGCAAATATGTAGAAGATACTTGCTATGAATATGCACTTTATACACTGCTCAGTTAACTTCATGATATAATTGCAGCTAAGATACGTAATTCTGGGTCAAGCACCCATACCCATTTTTTAGCAACTTACTTTAAACATTGGGAGTTTGATCTGGGGTTTTGTGTGCTTCAGTTGTTTGGATTCATACTGTTGAAGGTGTAGCACTCCTCCACAACTGCACAGGGAACTTGTGAGTGCAGTTAGGCTTTCCGTGCTTTTATTGTTGCCACCTACAGCTTTTTTATTAGCAGCATGCAGTTGTTGGACTCTGTTACATAAAACACACAGGTGGGTTTTCTTTGTTTGTTTTGGTTTTGTTTTTTTGTAATTTGCAAATACTTAAAAATTCTTTGGACAGTAAGTGCTCAGGCAGCCTGACCTTTAGTTTGCATACAACAGAGGGAGAGAGAGGCAGGGATACTCTTCAGGGAAGTAAAAGCAGGCTGTAGAGGACTGTAGGAGGCATAAGATACCACTTTAATGAGTGGAGAGCGTTCCAACTTTAATCCTTTCCTTAGTGCAGTAGGTTGTAGAGGTCTATATGTGTTGTGCAGAGGACACACAACTGCTGCTTCTTCAAGCAGAGGTTGATGGAACACTGTCCATGTGAACCTACAGCTGAAGAAAGCCTAAGCTTTAATGGCACTTTAATGTTCATATTTTTTGACTAAGGGATTTCTGCTTGCTTATTGAGTTCTTTGTATAAATGTATTGTATTTAGTATAAAATCCCACCTTGTTTTAGGCAGTAGGAATCAGAGCTGCATTTCATGCTACATACAGGGGAATATCAAAAGGGCTGAACCTCTATTTTATTGGACTTGTGGTAAAATTTCATCAGTTCTGTTTTGCAGAAGAGCTGTTCCATCAAAATCAGCACGGAAATCTGCATATTGAAGGAAAACTCTATATTTAGTGGAATTTCCTCTTCAGATGTTTTCCTTCCCCTTCTCTCATTTCAGGCTCTGTGTTTGAGATCTGTGGGAAAAATGGGCTCTGTCACTTTACCTTGTGGCATAATTGCTCTGTTAAGCAGACCATTTACTCTTTGTCTGTTAAGAACTATTCCAAGGTAAACACTATAATCTTCAGCTCAGCTATAGTTTGGCTCCTGCAGACCTTTCTCTTTTTTTTAACCCTGTAGTACTGAAAATCTTTTGACATCAGTTCTGCAAGTATCTGATGTGTTATGAGGACCATGCAGTGTTTGCAGTGTATGTTTACAAAGAGCTTCTGCAGATGTGGTCGGGTACTTTCTGGGTGTTTCTTTTGTCTGTACTTTATTCACTATATGTTAGCTTTATTTAACTGTACTTTTGAAAGCATGATTAATGTTTGAATCTTTAACCTTTAAATATGACAAACTCATTCTCTGATTCATTTATGTCAAGAGTTTCTTTTCAACTGGAGTTTTCCATTAACAGCAGGATTGTTGTTGTGTTTGTCTAGGCATCACTATCTTAGGCTGGATCATTAGCTTTACCCCAGAAAGAATAATTTCCATACATACAGTACAGCTGCACTGAAGGGGTTATATAAAACGAGCTGAAACTTTGAGTAATTGCAGGATTATTACATTTTTCCACACTGCAAATAGTGTGAAAAAAACTTAAAACAATGGAATTTTAAAATAACCTCCCCTCATCTGCTCATGGCCACCACAGTACAAAAATACAACTTCTGTGCGGGAGCCAGAAGCAGTTAGTCTTGGTTAGACAGTGAGAAAACTGTCCAAACTATTTGAACCCTGTAAGTGGGTAAATCAGAACGCTGTGCTTTGCTGTAGGTTCGGGAGCTGCAGACACGTTTGCAGAGTGTGCAGGCTACGGGCCCCTCCAGCCCCAGTCGTCTCACTTCTGCCAATCGACCCATTAACCCCAGCACAGGAGAGCTGAGCACCAGCAGCAGCAGCAATGACATTCCCATCGCCAAGGTGAGCTCTTGCGTGTTTCAGTAGCCCTCCTCATTATCTGGGAGGAGCAGGATTCGTTTTGCCCTGTGCCTTAGTGGGATTAACTGGGAGGTGTCTAGAATCCCCGGAATGTTTCCTAAGCAGGTCCGTGAACTTGAGCCGTGGAAAGGTGTTAAGCATTAATGATTGTGGTTCTCTCAGTTACAGCACAGGGATCAGTTTTACAGTAGTTTACTTCAGTTTTGCAAGTGTAACTAGGGAACAGATGGGTTTTGTGAACTGTGGGTTACTGTGTAACCTGTGCAGCATTCTGGTTTACAGATTGCAGAAAGAGTGAAGTTGTCAAAGACAAGATCAGAGTCTTCGTCATCTGATAGACCTGTCTTAGGATCAGAAATCAGCAGCATAGGGGTAAGGACTAATAATTGTGTGCATGCATGATACCTTCTGAAGATGATCTGTGCTCCAATAAAAGCAGCATTGCTTTCTTAATAAATCAATATGTGAACTGAAAATACTTTAAAAGTTATTTTGAGGAAGATATTTCAACAAAGAATATTTTGCCCAGTGTTAAGATCTCATTTTCTCATAACTGGTGGCTAGAAATCATTCTCTGAGTGACTTCAAGAGGAAAATTTTGGAGTCATTTCCTCCAAAATATTCTTCAAGAAGACTCTTCAGTTGCATTTCACAACTTTCAGCAGGAAACGGTCCTGCTTTGAAATGCCAATGTAAATCAATAACGCTGCTGTTACTGTGTGTTAATATTTGTTTTACTGAAGAACTTGGCTCTGACCTTTTGCTAAGCTTTCAAGAACATAAATAACTTGCATAGTAGGCTTTTTTAATGTGTGATGAAATAGTGGCCTTCACCCTTGGTTAGTAGAATTTTAAAACAAAATGGCTTCTAAAAGTGGAATCTTGTAATTGTTCTATTCAATGTAAAATTCATAACAAAAACTGAATAATGAATGCCTTGAAATGAGTGCATGTGAGCAAATGCAGCTCTCAATGCAGAGTGTGTTTGGGAGAAATCCAGTGGTTATCTATTCCCAATGGTCTGTTAATTGCCTTGTGCAGGTGTCTAGTACTGTGGCTGAACATTTGGCACATTCCCTGCAAGACTGCTCAAACATCCAGGAAATCTTCCAGACTCTCTATTCACATGGATCTGCAATCTCTGAAAGTAAAATCCGAGAGTTTGAAGTGGAGACAGAGAGATTAAATAGGTATGGTGTAAAGTTAGATGTGGTCACATGTGTTATCTTCTACTAACTTTGTTAAAGTTCCTGCATTTTTACCCTTTTTGAACATTTCTTAGTTCAGTCCCAGCTCAACCATGGCTGCTGTGGATAAACATGGATTGTAGGTGTTGAAGACAAGATTGAATCATATGCAAAGGGTTTTTCCCATGAGTATGACAGTTTGGTTGTGTGTTATTAGACCAGCACGGCACCTTCACCTGTGACAGACTGTACTGTGAAGTGTCCTTCTCTACAGCTGACCCAATAGTCGTGGCATCTCTAGAAATAAGAACTCCCATGACTTGCTCTCGATCATT
This sequence comes from Margarornis squamiger, assembly GCA_035222235.1. NCBI lineage: Eukaryota > Metazoa > Chordata > Aves > Passeriformes > Furnariidae > Margarornis > Margarornis squamiger. The sequence goes on from JAWWTY010000088.1 coordinate 12,725,686, forward strand.
CTGGAATTTTTAGCTTGCTTTGTTTTGTCCTGAAGAAACAAGATAATAGCATTAACCACGTCAATAAATGTACTGATATGTGATGTTGTGGCATATATATCAGTAAATAGATTCCTGTCTGGAGAAGAGAGATTGGAGCTTTCTGGTTACAGTTAAAATGCTGCTGGTGTTATCTTTCAATAAGCTCTATCAAAACCAGTGCTTCATGTCTTTTTTGGCACATAAAAATCAAAACTGTGGATCAGAAACACGAGAATCTTGTGTCAGCATGTTTCTGTCCAACTTCTCTCTTCCCCACAGCCAGCTCAAATTTAGTCTGATCACTACAACGTCTCTTTTATTTATAGCTCTTGTTTTTGTACTGCTGCAAAATGTGATCTTTGTTTCCTTCTTTTTAATTTTTTTTTCTTTCTTCTCTACACTGCACAATTATGTCTTGACAGTGTGTATCTTTAGAGAAGGCATCAAAGAAGATACATAAAAGTGAAGCATCTCAGAGTCAGGGCTTTATTCTGATCACTGAATAAATGGCATACTAGCCCTTCTCATTCTTTCTTAGGAAGTCAGTGATCTCAGAGTCCTGGATGGCACTGATTTCTTCATTAGCTACTTGTCCAGATTTTGAAATTTTTTGCCTGTTTTTGGCATATGTCCACCTTTTAGGTACAATACACTGATGTGTAGTGCAGGTATCAGCAGAGATAATAAACAGTAATACTGATACTCAGAAGCTTCATTTTCATATTCAGAGTTAACCTAATTGAGAAGAGTATTACAATGAAGCTTCTGTTTTACTGTTGCCATAACATTTGGAGATTATATTGCCTCACTGAAACCTCATTCATCCTTTGGAAGTTCCCTTTCTAATCACAACCAAAACATGACTTCAGGTGGTTATTCTGGATTTTCCAAAGAAAGGAGGCATTTATGCAACTGTGTGATCCCTACATACACCCACAATTGCACTAGTGAATATGCCACATAAAACAAGAAGCAAATGTGGCAGCAGGAGGTGAGGAATTGAGTCAGAAAAATTGAGCAAAGGTTAAATGTGAAGCTATCCTATGGAGTCGTTTTTACCCTAAAAAACAAGAGTACAACTTTCTGCTTGCTGCTGTTGCACAAGGTTTTGATGATGTTTTATGGAAAGGTGAGAAGAAGAAGATGCTGTATTTAGAGAATTTTCTATCCCCTTGGCTCTTGATAAAGGGATAAAGAGTGAATAGAGTTTGCCATCTCCATTAAAAAAAAAAAATCCCAACTTGCATAGACCAAATGTTTTTTGTTGTTTTTAAAATATGGTGGTTGTAGTATTTTCAGAACAGTGACTGCAATTTAAACTTGAAGGTTGCAAAATACTTCCTTTTCTACAGCCGTATCGAACACCTGAAATCCCAGAATGACTTACTGACAATAACACTGGAGGAGTGCAAGAGCAATGCTGAGAGGATGAGCATGCTTGTTGGGAAGTACGAATCAAATGCCACAGCCCTCAGGCTTGCATTGCAGTACAGGTATGTACCTACACAGAGGGTATCTCAGCCAGGAAAAGAGGGAGCTAGGGAGAAATTTGACATGAGTTTTTGAGAGTGAAGTTTTTGGTGTGCCATAGTGATACTAGTTCTCTTTGTTTCCTCCCTGAAAAAAAGTCCCTTTGGTTAAACTACTGAACTGAAGTTACTCATGCACTGTATTTCAACTCCAGTTCATCAGCATCTATGAGAAATATGCAGGTTTATCTCTTCATTTTTGAATTAGGGGTTGTGTGTAGGCTAAGACTATCTCTGCTGAATCTGGTCTTTAGGTACAGGTTCTCTCTGTTAGGCTGGCACCTTTCACAAGACCAGTGGGCCAAACAATAGTATTGTACTCCACATAATTCAGAATGACTTTGCATTACATCAGTTGGAATTGTGGATTTATTGCTCAGTATTTGGTAATAAGTATCTAAATTTGATTCAAACTGTATGTTAAAAGATGATGTCATTTAACACCTTCAACTGCAACTAACTTGGAACAGGCAGTTCTGGTCTTAAGACAAATTGTGTGCCTTTTAAAGAATGTATTCCCTTACTATCAGCCTTGAGCAAATTACAAGGAAAGGTAAATTGCAAATAGGTTTACTATTTTTAAAAAAGACCTATTTAGAATGCAACAGGAATGAGTGACTCAACTGTGAATGCAAGCTGTTTTGTTGTAAGGAGGAAAATCTTACAGCCAGGAGAGATCAAGTATTTTTCATGTATCTTCTTTTCTTCTCACTGTACTCTGTACGAAATTGTCTTGTAGGGTATAGAATACTGTATTTTTTATAGTAAGGAGGTCTAGGAAAAGTTTCACAAAGGGATCATGTTGACCACCATTTGTGTTGGTGTTTCAAACATGCTTCTGGAACTTCCTTCACATCAGGTCATTCTCTTCCCTTTTGTTACATTACTTGAGGCCAACCTGGCACTGTCATAAGGAAGCAGCAACTGTTGAATGCTTGTGATAGAAGCTATATGTATTATGTTATTTAATATCCCTGCTGCTAGACAGGTAGTAGGGAATCATGCAGTTGTTCAGCTACCTCTATTTTGTATTGTTGCTGTTGCAGGTATTCTTCCACTCTAAATTACAGATGATACTTTGAGTGATTTTTGTTTCGTGTGGGTTTTTTTCTCTTTCAGTGAACAGTGCATAGAAGCATATGAACTGCTGTTGGCATTGGCAGAAAGTGAGCAGTCTCTCATTCTTGGGCAGTTCAGAGCTGCAGGTGTTGGTTCTGTTGGTAAGATTTCAATGAATTGCTATATTTAATTTTATTTTTTTTTTGCATGTCAACATTAGAGTTGGTTGCAGTGGTGAATCATCTCATTAATCATGACCCGTTATGTAAGAATGCTGTCTCTTGTCTTTTCGTGTTTTTAACTAATTATTTTACACACCCCAAAAAAAACAGGGAAAAGCAAAAGAGAGCAATTTAGATTAACCAGTGGGTGCTATCACAAGGGAATGCCCAGCGGGGGTGAGACTGCTGCAGGCATGCAACTGTTCAGAGTGGAATAATTAGACAATACTTGTGAGCATAGGTGGCTTAGGGCTATACAGCTGTGGTAACTGCAAGTGCAGGTTCTGTTTGAACCAGTAAGATTGACCCCCAGAAACTGTGTATAGTCTACGAAAAACTGGGATTAAGTTCAGTACTCAATACTATGGTAGCATTGAATAGTTACAAATGAAAAATATAAAAGCTATAATTTTTTACACTCACCCCCACCCAGTTTTACCTTTGCTCTGAAATTTTTAAACTCTATCTTCTGTTTTACTGTGCTGTCATAGGTATTAGCCTGTATGTTCTGGATTTCTCTTATTTTGTGGTTAGTTAATCTTGTGGTTAAGTGCTGTTTTTTAATATACTGCTTGCTAAATAATGGAACAAGCCACTATCATAGGTACAGTACAGTTCAGAAGTGTGTGGAGCTTGACATTGCTGCTGACTCCATTTTTCTGATAGAGTGAGGTGTTTAGACAGTGAAAGCTAAATCAGGATGTTCTTGTCCCATTCCTTTCATTGGTGGGAAAAGGGCATTCATAATAATTTTCAAGTAGGAAGAAGGGAAAACCTTTAGAGAGAGAATAACTCTTCGTGTTGTGTTGAGGTGTAGCAACTGCCTGGTGTGTTGATGGCAGAAGCATCTCAGGAATTAGTGAAATGTAAATGGAAAAATTCCGGAGGCAGAGTGACGGTCTGGTTGTAGAGCCACGGGACTGACACGGTCAGCCTCTTGTTTCAGATGACTGCGTGCATTCAGCCTGCAGTCGCTGTGCTGCTCTCCACACCCCTTATTTTGTATCTAAACCAGTGCTCAGTGCAGGCCTTTGTGCACTTGTTTCACCTGTGCAGTGTGTGCAGTGTGCCAAAAAGTAAAGGGGATATCTGAGATTTTCTTCTACTTTTCTTGCAAACTCTGGTCATTCCTTTCCACAATGTACTAAGGAGCTTTTCCCTGCTGGCAGAGATGAGTAAGCAGCAAGAGCAAATTTACTCTTGGTTTTTCTGTTCACGTAGGTGGCAGAAAGAAATTTTAGAAGGGAGATATACTTTGGGTTTGAGTAGGGTTTCATCTGACACGCATTTTACGAAAGAGACTGTCGTTTAGTTTTTGTGTAGGTGTCTGTCTACAGCTCTTAATTATGGTATTACCAGTTACAGCCCTGAGAAAGAAATAGTGCAAATTTCCCATTACATAACACATCTTTGAGGAAGTTGTGTATGGTTTATATACCTTTACTTCACCGTGAAATTTGATTAACACACTGAGAGAAAAAACCAGATTTTTGGTTTGAAGATCAGTCAAGTTTTTTATCAACATCTGTGAGTGGAAAATTCATGGGAGTTGCATCTCTTAGATCTGAGCATATCCAGCTGCTCTTAAGGTTCACTGTTCCTTTCTTCCTCATTAATGTTACTTCTAGTGCATGCACTTCACTTAGCAAGGTAATTGTTCTTTGACTTGAACAAGGATGAAATAAAAATGTGACATAGAGCAAAATGTTTTTTTTTTATCTCTGACATATTTGGAATGTGTTTGGTAAAGTATGAATGTATTGTAGCTTTAATCTACAAATCTATTTCTGTGTAGCCAATAATGTGTCTTTATTTGAGTAAAGCTGGAGGACTCACTATGTCACTATGTAGACATAGTGACAATGGTAGTTCCAGTCCTGCTTCTGCAGAAGGGATATCTTACCAGCTACATAGATGGTCTATAACCACTGAAAATTATAGCAAATTAATATAAACACCAGTGCTAATTTTCTTTTGGCTTAGTATACATGACTGTAAACTCTGAAAGGCTGCTTATAAGCAGTAAGACAATTCATTCTTCCAGCTGGCAAGGTAACCTTTAGGAAGGTGTTCTGGCAAACCATTAGGCTTGAGATCAAGGTGCTCTTGAGAAGAATCTCTAGAAATGACCACACTGTGGAACACCACTGGATGGATTGAAGCAAGAGTTGTCATTTAGGCTGCTTTTCCAGTGTGTTAATAATTAGAACATCTGAGCCTAATATCAATGCACAGTGCACACACCCTTACAAACAGACAAGCTACCTAAAATAATACATAATTTAAGACATATACAGGGAGCAATAAATACCTGGAGCTTGTGACAGGGACAGAGGTGCATTCCAGGCCAGTAGCCCAGCTACCACTGATGCTCACAACAGAAGTGTAGTTGCTTTTACCTCACAAATTGGTGATGTATTTTTATTGTTTTGGTACAAACTAGGAGCATGTAGAAGAAGGATCTCTATTCTTGCTTTAATTTCTATCACGTTGCTCAAAGCTCTGAAACAGATTCTTTTCTTGAAAACTAGGGGACCAGACAGGTGATGAAAACATCACACAGATGCTTAAGAGAGCTCATGACTGCAGGAAGACAGCTGAGAACGCAGCAAAAGCCTTGTTGATGAAACTAGATGGGAGCTGCGGGGGAGCCTATGCAGTCACTGGGTGCAGCGTGCAGCCCTGGGAGAGCCTCTCATCCAACAGCCACACAAGGTAACTGCAGCTCCTCCACCCTCCTAATCCCCAGGTGTTTGATTTCAGACCAGAAGTCATGTTGTATTGTATTCACTGAACTGCCTTCCTCACCTCAGCCCTCCAACTTCTGTGCTTTGATTTGAAAGTCACCATGCCTCAGTGGTTTAATTGTCTTTAGACTTTGAGCAGCTCCAGACAAGAAGGATTTTGTGTAAATTTGCTACAAGTGGGTGACTCTGGTCTTCCTTGTAAAGGGCAAAGCCATTATGTTTGTTTTACTTCAGTGGCTTTCTGGCTGTTTGATTGGAACTCAGATCATGTGATTCTTACACATATCTACTGTATACAGACAGCACGAATGTAAAGAACCAGAGATCTGAAGTATGCTTCCACGAGCATTTTGAAGTGGTCAAGAATTGTTTTTAAATATTGCAAATCTGTTGTTTTAAACTATTTCCTCTCCCTTCTCATTACCCTTTGCCCCCGTCCCAATTCTTCCTTCTCATGCTGTACGTTTCACATGTGGAGTGGAACAGACAGAGTGGGTCCTTCCTGGAAGGATTGGATATTGCACTTTTTCTGAAGACCTATAAAATAATGAAACTTAGACGAGCCATTATTGCAGAAGTGTTCCAGTTTGAATATATCTGCCAGCCAGCTTCATTTTGATTTTTTGCCTGTGGTGTAATTGTACTCTGTGCAGTGAATATGTGTGCTTGTGTATGGATACAAATTTGGCAAGTGTCCTGGGTAAATATAGATGAACATTTTTCTTTTTAAGAGTTATTTTGGTTTCTTAGATTCCCTCTAAAACTTCATTTTAATTCAGTTTTTGAGCCAGTTCTTTATTCAAATGCTGTCATTTTTTTTGACACTTCAGAAGTTTATTTTAGTACTATATCATTTCCTCTTCTTGCTGATGCCTCCTCCAAAGGATCTAATTTCCTGCCATATGACTGGCATGGAATAGCTAAAAAGTGAGCAAAAAGGTAATCTGAGGGAACAGGGTCCTAATGTGAGGTTTTCTTCAGAGAAGTTTTGTGGTGCACTTTCAGTCCAAGAAAAACTGTATCTTTATATAGAAATTATTGTGCAGCACTTGTGCTGGTGACATGCTGATTGTACCAAAAGCATCATTAACTAGCCTTGGAAATAAGTTGCACAAAGCTGTTCCAGGTGCTTGACTTGCCATGTTTTTTGCCATATCTACACCTTTATGTGAACATGTTGTATGTGACTACATGTAGTAACACCTCTACTTAGGCTGAGCTTATTTTCCATCCTATTGTTTGAAAGCATCAATTTCGGTTGTTCAACTGCCTCGGTGTTTTTCTTCCTTGTGACATGCTTGGCATGTAGTCAAACCTTAATTTTATTTTTTTTTTCTTGAAAAATTTAGATGGTTTCCTGTATTGGCAGGGGCGAATTATGGGAAAGGAGGGGTTGTTCCTGTTTTAGTGTCTGCTCTGATAGCTTTTCACTGTAAGTGTTTGGTAGGAATACAGTAGCTACAGTCCTTGCTTTCTCTAACATAATTTTTGGAGTTTTGAGGAGGAGGATGAGGGAGGGAGATGTATGTGTTTGTGTCATGCTCATTGTTAACCAAGAGCGTGTTGTGGTCAGCTAGCACTGTGTGTATGTGTGCATGTAATAATGTTGACTGAGTAGTTAAAGTTTTAGCAGAGTATGTTTAAAATGACATAGGATTTCAAATTTCATCAGTATAAATAGGTCATGGAATGTAAAAATGCAATTGTAAATGTTCGTGTGCGCAAGAGAGACATTTTAGCTTGAGTCATTATCACTGTAGGGTATTTTTTTCTGGCATGGAGCAAGATACTGTACTGAATAAGCTAAGTCTTATTATCTGGTTTGATATATGTGGAACTCACCCAAAGGGTACACACAAGTCAGGACTTTTCATACGGGCATACTGATCTGATCGTCACTTACACATTGTTGTCCCTCTCCCCTCCCACCATGCCAAATGTAATTTATCTTTGCCTAACCATGCATATCAATGAAAATAGTTTTGAAACCTCAGCTTCTCCAGAAAATACAAATCTTCTCTTTCCTTCTGTTGTGTTCAAGTGATAGGTGGTTAGAGTTTTTTTAAGATATTTCCTTCCTGCCTCAAAAGAGAGGCATCCTCTCTTCATCTTACCAGCACATGACGTTGTGCCAGCCCATTGATGGAAAAATCTGTGTTAGTTCAGAGGAAACACACTATTCCATATTTATACCACAGAATCACCAAGGCTGGAAGAGACTTCCAAGGTTATCTGGTTCAACCATCAACCACCATAATCACCTCCAAACCATATTCCCCAGTGCCACATCCAGACACCGTGGCTACATCGCCTCTGTGGGAAACTTACTCCAATGCCTGACCACTCTGTCAATGATATTTTTTTTTTGTCCCTAGTATCTAATCTGATCCTCCCCTGGTGCAGTTTAAGACCATTGCCTCTCATTCTTTCACTGGAGACATGGCAGAGGGGACTGACCCCCACCTGGCTGCAGCCTCCTGTCAGGGAGTTGTAGAGAGCAGGAAGATCCCCTGTGAGCCTCCTTTTCTCCAGGCTGAACACCCCCAGCTCCCTCAGCCCCTCCTCACAGGACTTGTGCTCCAGACCCTTCCCCTGCTCCACTGCCCTTCTCTGGACACACTCCAGCACCTCAATGCCTTTCTGGTCATGAGGGGCCCAAACCTGAACACAGGATTCCAGATGTGGCCTCACCAGTGCGCAGCACAGGGGGACGGTCACTGCCCTGGTCCTGCTCCCACACTATTTCTGATCCAAGCCAGGATTCCATTGACTTTCTTGGCTACCTGGGCACAGCTGGCTCATGTTCAGCTGCTGTCGACCAGCACCCCCAAATCCCTTTCCACTGAGCAGCTTTCCATGCTCTCTCTCCCCAGTGTGCAGTGCTCCAGGAGGTTGTTGTGACCCAAGGGCAGGCCTGGTGCTTGGTCTTACTGAACTTCATACAATTGGCCTCAGCCCATTGACTGAGCCTGAGCAGATCTCTATCAGTAAATAATCTATCTCTGGTTTAAAAAATTGAAAATTCTGTTTTTAAATTTATTTTCCCTGTCATTCTGGATCCTTCTTGTTTCTCTCCAGGCCCCTTCTCCTGTTTTTTGGAGTTACCCTGGCTGTGCTCTCTTGTCACTCAGCTCTCTGCTACTCTAGACAGGCATCCATTGTCACAGACCTCCAGCACCCTGTGATTCTTTGACATTGGTTGTTTCCATTTCCTTTACATTTTTATTACAATGCAGTCTAAGCAGCAAAACAGACTGGATTTCTAGCTGTTCCTGTAGGCAAAATATTTTTTAATTGTCTTAAAGAACTCCACCCAGGTTTTTTTATCCAAAGTATGGTTGGGCACTGGAACAGGCTCCCCAGGGCAGTGGTCACAGCACCAAGCATGACAAACCTCAAGAATCCTTTGGACTCTCAGGGGCATGGTCTGACCCTTGGGGCTGTCATGTGCAGGGCTAAGTGTTGGAATACAATGATCCTCATGGATCTCTTTTAAGTCAGGATATCCTATGATTCTGTGAATTTGGGAGTCTGTTAAACTGGGGATTAGAACAAGCTGACATCACCAGTGAGTGCTGTGTGATCCCCCATTTGGGGACCACTACACTGAAATGAAAATACTTTTCACAGTATGTGATTCAAACATACTTTGAATCTGCAGACCTGATTTTTGGCCATACCTGTTTGGCCAACACTGTTTTAATGTTGCAGGCTTTTAGTTGCTATTTTATTTCTCCCTTTTCCTTCTTTGAAACCAACTGAATCAAGAGACTGTGGGATGATGAAAACTATCCTTAGCTGAGACTTGTGACAAATGAGTAATTCTCCCTGTTGTTTGAAATCCTGTAGACTATGGAATTACGGTGGAATTGTTGACCCATCTTGAGCTTTGGAATTTCAAATGAGATTCTGAATGTCAAATCACTGAACACGTTACTGAGAATAATTGCTTGGTGAGCCACTACTGACAAGTGGTTAAAGACTGTAAAAGGGAGCAACTGAAATGAAAATAAATGAAATGCAATGAAAGAGAATCTAAATTCATTTGACTGGCAGCAGCACCACAATAATGTTGCCAGTTCAGTTTTTGAAAATAGAAATCAGTTTGCGGTGTAGTTGGAAGTAGGAATTATTTTAAGTGGACAGAAGCTACCTATAGAACATACATTGCTAACAAGGTTTGACTGATTTCACCTTTAGAAGGAAACAAAAGGGAAGGAGTCCAGTTGTAACACTGACTAAAAATGGTGTCTTTTATTGTCTGCTATGCTAGTAAGCCCAACCTTACAACTGGATTCATGGAGGGAGAAACCTGGTCTCTTACATGCAAAGGCAATTCTCTTCAGTACTATGCAGTGTCACAGAATATCTGAACTCAGTCAACTGCTGGAATGTATCTCTCATCAGAATTATCTCAGATTTCAGATAAGTCACTGACAGACAAGATTATCTTGGCTGAAGCGTGCAAATAAGTTATTTAGACATACCCAAACAGATACCTCAGTGTTATCTGTGTAACACTTCTTTGCTGGACTGAAGCTGTCTCAGAAGGAAGCAGGATAGTTTACCAAAGGTTGTAATTCTAGCCAAATAAGACTGTTGTTTGCATTTTGCCTAGTTGGAGGATTTTCAGTTTCTTAGGGAGTTGCTATCTTTTGGCATTGTGCTGTTTCAGGTCTCAGGGCTCAGCTGGAAACTGGTTGGACCATGTATATGCTGTATATCAATTGGTTTCTTTCAAGGGTTAGGTTTTGTGCAGGCATTCAAGCAAGTGTGTGGATTACAGAGTTGTCTTAGTTCTATCAACTTTTGTATTATGCACACCATTGCTGAATTGCATATTTATTTATTGGCTTGATTTTTAACAGATAAAATGATGCTTAGGTAAGGGTGTATGGGCAAATTTTTGTAGTGTACAGAAATCACTCACAGACAGGCACTGTTGAAAGCCTCATTTGTATCCATCCACTGCATTTTATACACACACATGCATGCCATCAAATAAAGACTGCACATTATGCTATACCAACCCACATATTTTCCACAAATTGTATATGAAAATTATTTTGACATCATCCAGGCATGACATCATTGTAAAAGACCTGAGAGATGAAGCAAGTGTGAAGAATATTTCTCTTTGCTTGTTCTGAATACAATAGCAGTGAGAATGAGCAGATTGATGTTGTATTCCCTCCAGCTGTGATGAAATTGTGATCCTTTCTCTGTCTTTACCTACACACGTGGGAAATGAGAAACTGCACATCTTTTGCAACAGTTTCCTGTGGGTTTTGTATGAGTGCATTATACCATGTATGTTTTCCTTTGTCCTCAATGCTGTCAGAAGGGAGGGCAGTATCTGAAATTCAGAATGATGTGCACACCAGCTATCATCCCTTAAGCAGAGCAGCAATGGACCAGCATTGTGGCTGTGAAGATCTGTGTGGTGGGGCTTTAGGGGGAACAAACCCTGGAAGAGCTACTGTGGGAGATCAGAAACACTGCAGTGTTGTTTCTGTCTCACATCATGCAGCCTCATTTCTGCAGCAGCCCACAGTGGGCTTTGTAACCCAGCTGCTTCTGGATGGGCGCTTGGTGGTAAAGCTGGGAGGGGAGGAGAGGGAAGGTTCTCATCCCTTGGTGTGCTGGCTGAGACAGGTTCCTCACTAAACTCCTTTCAACTTCGTAAAAAAAAAAAAAAAAAAAGGCGGGAGGGGGGTGGTGGGGGGAGAA
>JAWWTY010000088.1:12737092-12756406 GCA_035222235.1 Margarornis squamiger
CGAGAAACAAAACTGAAAAGAAGAGGAGCAGCGTGCTAGCAATTCACCAGAGGAGCCAACTCGGCTGCAGACAGGCAGGCAGGCAGGCAGCCAGGACTGAAGTAAAAGCAGCCTGAGTATCCCTGGCAACAGCCCAGACTGCCTGCCTCAGTTTGGACAGCACTCCCCTAAAATATATGTGCATAGCTGTGGATCTTTAAGGGCCAAAATCTGTGACTATCCAGTGAGTATGAGGTCAAGCTCAACATAACAATAGACTTCCAGCATTTTTGTGCTCAGGTTTCCTTCGCAGTAGGAGAGCAAACCAAAAACTGAGATGAGGTCTTTGTGCCCCGAGATTTGAAGCCTGTGTAGACTTTTAAAGCTGTCCTTCCTCCAGCGACAGCTGTTTTACATTTAATCCAGAAAAGCTGTGCATTTGCTGTCTCTGGGTGCTGAGGAAACTTGCAACATGACTTCAGTACAGAATTAACTATTTTTCGCATTGTCTATCCTCATGATTTTTATATCAATGTCTGCTTCAGTGAAATATCTTTAGACTCAGTAAAGCAAGATTTATTGTTTCAAGATTTTTCTAATGAAGAAACAATATGAAGAAAAATTTGTTTCAGCCTGAGAGGGTTTCCATCTAGTGAGGGTACTGAGTGCTTTTATCTTCACTGCAGATGGAAATGGATGAAAACCAAAGCAAAGACCAATTTACAGTTGTGGCAACTATGGTAGGCACCTCTTATCCCTCTGAAGAGGAATGAATAATGTGAAATTGACAGAGAACTGTAGTAAAGAGCTGTAATGCGATATTTCATGAGGGGGAAGGATTTTGAGAAATCTTTTTAGACCTGCCAATTCTCCATCTTCTCCAAGGCTGTGCTTGGAATTTGCGGGAATATGGGCAATTATTTGAAGCACTTTAAAATCAATGTAGCTTTAGCTGAAGTAGAACCAAAAGAGAAAAATCGAGACTATCTTGATAGGCTTCCCCTTTTTCACATTCATAATATTTTAGGACATCATCCTGGCTCTCACAGCATGTGGTGGGTGGGACGTTTTTTTCCGTAGTACAAAAATGTTGAACAGCAGTGCAATTTGATACAGAAAGTGATTTATTCCCCTGCTGATAACTGAGATCATCTAGCATTCCAGACAGGCACAGTTAATGGATGACTTATCCCTCACCCGGCAGCTGATTACGGGACCTCAGGAGACAGCAGGCGGCTTTGAGTGAGGCTATAGAAACAACATGGCATTTTATTTTCCTTTTAGTGTAATTGCAGCTATATTCAGCCCTGGAATGCTACAGCTGTATCAGTCTCGGCCCCCTGCAGCACTGGCATGCACGTAGGTGGGTGGACAGCACTGAGCCACCACTGCTCTAATTCTTAGCACCATTATTATCCCTTTCTGCAGTCTCTGTGTAAGCATCTGTGGGGCAGAGCAATGGACTGACATTTTTTGGTGCCCGTAGGTAGGAGAAGATCCACCAAGTCTTTTATTATGGCTTTTTATTAAAATTCCTGCTAACCTGTGGGCTGGTTTTAAAATCCTCCAGGCCTGAAGGAATGCCAGTATACTGAGGAGTGCACCTTAAAATGAACAGAAAGATGCTGTCTCCTGACATCTGCCAGTGGAATTTTGCTCAGGTTGATTCCTAAAAGTATCTATTAAAATATCTGAGGTGATAACTGACCATCAGCAGAGATATAAATCAGGTCTGGGCTGATTCTTTTTTCTTAGCAGATGCTTCTTCCCAAAGAAGATGAAGACTTGTTGTCTGAGCAGCAGAGAGAAGCTTGCTGTGCTAGGTTATTGCTAAGAAATCTTAAGAAATCTTTTTTAAATTAAAAAAAAAAAGTCTTTTTTTATCAGAAGACACCATTTCAGAAAAAGTAATTCGATTACACATCACTAAATATCTGGCTTTGCAGAGAAGTTGTCGCATGATTCAATTTTCTCATGCAGCTTAGGGAATTAATTTCTTTTCTGAATTTGTCACACCCCTTCTGAAGAGTGCAATGTCCAGTCCATGCTATGTGTGTCCTTTCTGTGAACTTTTAAGTAAGACTCAGATGTGTTGATAAAGTATTGGGAGAGTGTTTGATGTGAAAATTGAGATTTTGTTCCAAATCGTTTTTTTAAAATACCACTCTTTCTCTTTCCAGTACTACGAGCTCGACTGCAAGCAGTTGTGATACAGAATTTACAAAGGAGGATGAGCAGCGGCTGAAGGATTACATCCAGCAGTTGAAAAATGACAGGGCAGCAGTGAAACTGACAGTGCTGGAGCTGGAAAGCATCCACATTGATCCCCTTAGTTATGATGTTAAGCCACGTGGAGACAGCCAGAGGCTAGACCTGGAAAATGCAGTCTTGATGCAGGAACTTATGGCAATGAAGGTATTTTATTTATAACCAAGAGGATAAGTGCTTTGTTGACAATGCCCCTGTGCTCCAGAACATGCTTGGTCACACATGGGAGGCTTTGATAGTGATTACTGGGTACTAAAGGGTAACTTTGTTGAAACACATAATCTGGACTGAAAATCCAGTGGTCAAAATGTGACAGAAGGCAGTGCATTAACAGTGATGAGCTATGTGTGTTTTGAATTAGGGAAAAACTTCATCTGTGGATCTAAACTTGGAATTGTCTCCTTGACAAACCAGATGCTCTCTCTAAGAGATACGGCAGCTGAGTTGCTCAAGGATGACCAAAAACATGATACAGCACTTCCCAAGAGACAGTTCATTACTTCACTTACAAGCTTGCAAATGTGCATCATGAATATTTGTGAACTAAAGCAGAACAAATTCACCTCGTTTTAATATGGCTGTGGGAGCAAGAATGGTCTGCCAGAAGGTGTCACTCCTAGTGTTCTCTGGCAGTCGATCACAAGTCCTGAGCTGTTCTAGGCACTCTTGCAATCTGCAGATCAGATCAGAATCTGAGCAAAGAGTAGGGTGTGTAATAACTCTTTTGAGTCCCACTATTCCCTGAAATCTCTTGTACACCATTCTTATCTATATAAATTGATTGGTAAAGGCAAGCTGCACAGCTGTCCCTTGTGATTAGTGTCCTTGCCTTTCCTGACTGGCAGGAACACGAGCAATTGCATATCATAATTTCTAGTACAGTTTGGAGTGCTGGTAATCCTTTTGTTCACTCAGCAATCATCTAACTTGGTTTTGACATGTGGCATCCATTCGTAACTTTTAGTTGGGCATCTCACATTGGGTTTTCACTGCAGGAATTGCCCCTGGAAGAAAAAATCTTTCTTCTTAGTTGAGTTGTGTGCATTGCAAACAGAATACGTGCACATTTTACATAGGTGACTGAAGTCATCTTCCTTTGCTGGAATTTACAATGCAGGAAAATCTTAGATTTCTGAAAGAGACATCATGAAAATTAATGTTTGTCAAAGCTTGGAATGCATTTTTTGGTTCATGATCTTCTGCCCAGAAATTGAAAACTCCTGCCTTCGTCCTGTGCATAAAACATTACAAAAGGCACAGTTACACTCTGCGTGCTTTGGTCCCAAAAGAATGTGTTACCTTTTTAGCATCCACGGTTGTTTCTCAGGTCTACATTACACCTCTCATATGCTTAGCAAACTATAACATAGTTGAACCTAGGGTCAGGACTCATGGATGTATTGGCTTTCTGAGTATGTTTTTCGTGTCTATTTGAAACGTGTACCTCATACAGAAAAGCATATGCATCTGCCTCCTTTTGAGACAAATGAAGGATTTAAATTTCCTTACGGTATTTTATTTAACTTGAAGCAGATGGACTCATCTGTGCTTCAGAAGACTTCGTTGTGTAGCAGCTTTTAATTTGTTCCCTCCCTTGCACGTTCTTAGGAAGGATGATACAGCTGGACTGAGCTACTCAGTGATTTTCTGTACTGCTGGGTCTTAAAATCTGCTGCTGTCTTACCAAAACTTGGATCTATATTGGAATCTCTTCTGCATCTTTTGTCACATTCCACTTATGACTTCCAGTAGAAATTGATCTCCACATCAGTCTGAAAATGCCTTTACACTAGGAGTCCTTCATTATTGATTAAAAAGATTATTTGAGGGTTGTTTCTCTCTTGCCCTGTTTATTATTTTTTTACTGATTCAGAGTGTAAGACGCAGTGGTCTGCCGGTACTTCTGTAAAATCCAATTCTTTGCTTCAAGCAATAATTAACCATGTTTCCAAATATATTCTCGTCTGTGGTTTGTCATCATTCAGTGGTCTTGCTTTGAGGTCAGTTGTTGTCATGCCCCAGTTAGCAAGGAGATTACTTCTGATGGCTGTAAATAATTCTTGGTTTACAGCATTTCTGCATTTCAAAGGCCTTAATCTAGATAAGAAGTCTCGGCTTTCTACATTGGTAATTTTTCCTCTTTTGTGTACAGGTGGTGATAGTATTGCTCATAATGTGCTTTGAGACTGCAGTCTCATTGTGGAAAGTGTTAAGAATCCTGTTGTTCACCTTTGTTACAACACTTCATGCCCTCATAGATTTATACGGTAAAATACAGTTAACTAGAGCATGACATTTATCTGCTCTGATGTTTGTTTTACCTCTGAAGGCTGGCGTATCCCACCTTGGGTACTGTGATCCTCCTGGAGACATGACTTTTCATGAGTTTTTGAGCTTCTTGCCACATTAGAGACTTTGTATTTATTCTTTTGACATGACTACATCCAATACAAATTTTGTTTTTGAGAATTCCATGGTGTTTCTGATTATATCGAGTTAAAAGTTGAATTTTCATTCAAGTTTTCATCAAAATTCAGAATTCCAGTATGACTGCAAGTACTAAATATTCTTCAATATTCAATTAATTAGTCATGAAATAACTGTTGTGTTTGATGCTTGAAACCTCTGAATTTGCATGGATTGTCTCAGTGCAATCATCTGGAAGAGTGACCACTTGCTACCTCCTCCTTCAGGGTTTCATTTTGTAAGTGCTATTCATGTTAAACCGAGATGTTTCACAGCAACCTATAATTAGAAGAAAAGGGGTATAGTAAGTATACAAAGGTGACATTGTCATTTAAATTGAATTTAGATGCTATCTTTAGAAAGCATATTTTCATGGAAAAAAATGGTGCATATGTAAAGACTAACTCTCTAACTAAACCTGAACTACTCAAATTTCCCCTGTTAAGATGTGTGTGTTGCCATCCTGCCTCACAGGTTGTACTGTCTATACCACAATCCTCAACTGTAGTTTTAGTTTTTAACTTCAACCTTTCCATTCCTACCTGTTCCTTCCCTTAAAGCCTCTGTAAGACACTTGCTGACAGTTTTTTCACTTTTCCACTGTGTTTTCCCCTGCTTTGTCTTTGCTTCTTCACTTCCAAGTCACATTGTTTTGACATGAGAAAACTAAACATGTGGGAAGTGCATGATGTGTCTTCTGGTACAGGATGCAAACTGGTGAATTCATACATGATGATCTAAACTTACTGTTTAGTAAGTTCATAAACAAAGGAGTTAACCATTGATCCTCAAATGTATTTTGAGCTCGGATATGTTAGAATTAAAATAAGTTAAAATAAATTAAGTTAAAAATTTTATGAGATGAGAGAAATCAGTTCTACGGATTCATTGTTACAGTAGTTAAATTCACTTTTTTATTTTAGGAAATAGATGTCCTTTATTTCTAGGCTGAATTTGCCTAGCTTCAACTTCCAACCAGGGAAGATCTTGTCATGACAATCATCCCACTGTCAAGAGTATCTTCTTTTCATATAAGTGCCAAAATACTCTGTTCAAATTACTTCTCAGCCTTCACTAAGCAGGCTAAGCAGATTAATGGCTTTAGAAATAGAGGCTTAAGAAGCTAAATGCATACATGAGTATATCAGACCATCCAGTTCCACTCCTGTAACTAAATTTCCCTATAATTATTTATCAGTATTATTCACATATTTACTGTTGACAAAGGAAATTAATGGTAAATTTACCTAACAACTAAATTTGTGTAAACCATATTGAATGAAACTGGTAGTGCTTCTAACCTTCAGTTCACAAACAAGCAGATGAATAAATCAATGACTTTAAAGCTCATACAAACTTTTCCAAGCCTCAGGGTTTTTAAGATATGGATTTTATTCTTGCATTGTTGGTGATTCTGAATAAGCCAGTGATTACCTGTGATGGTTGTAACTCTGATACACCTGTGTGCACTGCTTACACTTAATCCAGACAGCAAATTTTTGGTAGGAATGTAGATTCTCTTCTACATAAAAAGTTACTCTAAATTTGTGTTTGTAGAATCTTTGTTAATAATGGCTATAATGCAAAGAGCATTATTTTTGAAGGAAAAGGTGAATGTACCTCTGATATTTTTGTGATTAGAATTTTTTTGTTTGTTTGTTTAAAAAAAATTAAAATAGTGACTTGTTCCTAGGTTGGACACACAACAAGAAACTTCTCTCTTTCAAAGGTGTTGACACAGTGACTGTGTCTAGAACTGAATGTTAATATAGAAAATGTCTGCATTAACTCAGTATTCACCCATGAGGTGACCTAGGGCAAGACAAGCTCAACAGTGAGAACACGATTCTAGGTTGTTTTGGTTTTGGTGTTTGTTTTTTTTTTTGCTTTGGCAGTCTTCTGTTTGTTTGATGATGTTTTTTAGCACATAATGTAAATTATGTTTTAATACTATCTCTTTAAAAGATATTGTGGATACTGGGTTTTTCTGGGTTTGGAAAGTAACTAGGCATTTAATTGTAGAAGAAACTCTTCTGAAGTGTTTTTAAACACAAAGATCCTTCTGGTTCAGGATACCCAGCAGCTGCTTTTCATGGGAGGCTGGGAGCATGTGCTGAACAAAGGGTCATTGCACTCACGTGCTGCCCTTAAACTTCTGCCCAGCCACTGTCAGACATGTTAAAACAGAGGTCTGTCCCCAGATAGCAGATATTGTTGTGTTACAACAGATGACAGCCCTGTCATAAACGTCAGAGTGGCAGAAGAATTGCACACAATAATGAGCTCTCAGAACTGAGCTTCTTTCTGTGAAGTACCTGTGTCCATCTTCTGAGGATCATATTTATGGAAAAATATAAGTGAGTGCAATTCTGTCAAACTAGGTTGTGTATAGTTGGGATTCTGGCCATCTAGTGAAGGGAAATTAAAAATGGACATCTGATGGTGCCATACCCAGTTACCCTTTTTCACTAACTCATTCTACCGCAGAGACTGGTATTATAAGGCAGGAATATGTGACCTGTGTGTGCTGTCCTAGTCCCTCAAGCCCCTTCCACTCTAATGAGATAAATTCTTATGTATCAATAGGAACCTGAAATCTGGAATTTAGGGAAGTTTTTGACAGGAAAGTGGTACACTCCTGTTTTTAAGACAATGGTCTCTGAAGGGCAAAGTAGAAGCAAAGAAATTTCATCAGCTCTGGCAACTCAGATCTCTGATAGTTTAGTTTCAGCACTGCACTAGCTGCTCTGAGCTTATTTCTGAGGCTGGTAAATGGGTGGCACAGCTCATCATACTCAGACTCAAGATACACTGGTCTTTTGACACATATCCTATGTGATTATAAAAAGCCATCTGGGTGCTGATAGTGCTCTCTGTGAAAAGAACATTTGGGTTATAGGAGTGGATGAAAATCTTGTTTAAACTCATCTTCCTTTAGATATGTAGTCTCATGAAGCAGCGTGCTTATATTGTTTCTTCAACAGGAGGAGATGGCAGAGCTCAAGGCACAGCTTTACCTGCTAGAGAAGGAGAAGAAGGCATTGGAACTGAAACTGAGCACTCGAGAGGCCCAGGAGCAGGCCTACCTGGTCCACATTGAGCACTTGAAGTCTGAAGTGGAAGAACAAAAAGAGCAGAGAATGAGGTCTCTCAGCTCAACCAGCAGTGGGAGCAAAGACAAATTGGGCAAGGTCAGCATCGACCTAAGTTTCCAAAGTCATAAACGTGATTATTTATACCCCTCCCTGTAGCAGTCTTTACCATGTTTATTATTATCCTCTTTTGTCTATATGTAGATCTTTTCTAAATAAGATAGTTTTAAGGAGTACCACAAGGCCAGTCCTGCCAAACATACAAGTTCCCATGGTTGAACGTGTGTCTTGCCTGTTTCCACTCACTGGAAACACTGGAAGAGAGGGAGTCTAAGCAAAATGCAATCCTCCCCCAGTCACAAAACTTGAAAAAATTAGCTCTGATTTCTTTGAAGCAGTTCGAGCATCCTAATGACAGTCTCTCTCTCTTGAGAATGAAGACTTTTCACCCCTTAATAAACAGATTTCTGCATTTACTGTAACAATGTCCATTAAGAAATAGATACCTAGAAAAGCTCTAGTCCTCTTATTTTAGTGCTGTGTCCCCAGAAAACCCTCAGTAATGTGTTTGAAAACAAAATCTAGAGCTCGTGTATAACTCTGTCTTTCTTATTTGTTTCTGGCAATGCATCATCTGAACTTTTTGATCCCACTGCTTCTCTGTTTCAAGTGTGTTGTCAAAAGAAATACAGGGAAGTCACCAGCAGTTTTGCACACTACAGCAGAATTCTGCAAATCAGTGAGCTGTGGTGGTTTAGGAAACACTTAGAGGGATTTGTGAAGCGTTAATCCGTTTAGTCCCTTTCTTGGTATGTTGATACCCTGCCATATTGCTGTAACATTGTGATGTTTATTTCACCTTCGTTTTAAAAGTAGCTATTAACTAAGAGGTTTTCAGAATTCTCCCTGCTAAGACGGTGAGCAGTTTCAAACCAGATGGCCTTTCCTCGTTTCTCAGGAATGCAGTGATGGCACCGCAGCACCATTAACCCTTGCTGAGCTAAGACCCTACACTGAGAGCGAACTGACTGCTGAGCTGACAAACGCACTCCGGAGGTAAGCAGCTTCCCTCCCCAGGGACACCACTTGTCCTGCAGGCAAAGTTTAGTTCTGAGCCTTCACTCTTAACCCTCCAGGGATTTTAAGAGTGATCACAGATGTGTCTGTGAGAAGGAAAATGATCAAAGGTCTTCTAATGTTCACCTCTCTTTTGCTGTTGTTCTTTGGCTGATTAAAGTCTTCATACAGTGCTCAGCTCCATTCTCCCTGGGGTTCTCTAAAATTCAGTTGAATTTTAGAAATCCAAGGAACCCTCAAAATGGCTGTATTGACTGTTTTCAGCCAACAATGTGAGACACAAAACACAGATATGGCTTTTCTTGTGTGCACACAGAAAACCTTTAGTGAAGACAGGATTTGTAGTGTGATCTTGGGTTAAGAAGGTTGGTCACAGGTTAGAACTTGGGTACGAGTTATAGGAGTGGGAATTGCAGGCATTTTGATGACTCAGATGCTCCATTTTCCTCCTGAGTATGTAAGTGGAGCCACAGTTCAATTACAAATGACATTGTGTAAAGCATTAGCTTTCCAACGGGAGAGAAAATTGATGTCTTGACAAACTGCTTTTATCAACAGCCAGGTTTTAAGCATGAGCTTTCAGTACAGTTATACATTAGCTAGATATTTGTTTGTGCAGCAGCTTTTGCTGCACCAGCCATGTGGTAAACTTCTTGGCAAATATATTCACTGTTTTGATAGTTATTTCAGTATTTGTTCCACCTTTTCTAAGAAATGGGTGTCCAATATCTAATCTGGTTCTTATATTTAGAACCTGTCCAATATGCTTCTAAGAATTTTGGCTGGCAAGGGTGTATTTTGGTTTTCTGGTGTTCATACCCTCTTTAATGGTGCAATGTCCTTTCAGGCAGCTGTAGTGTTTCATTCCTGAGGTCATTTCTTCATAGGTGCAATCTGTAGAGTGCCTATGGTCACTTAAGCCTGAAAGGCATTATGTAAATGTAAAAATGTAAGATCATTACCACTGCAGAATCAATACATTTCATACCATTTGCTTAGTAGTCTGGCAGTTGCTGAATCCTTAGTTTGCTTGATACGGGAAACAAAATTCCGTGGTTAAAATAATCAAAACTGTCGTTTGTGTGTGGGCAGATAAAACCCATCCAAAAAGTAATTTACATAAACATTGCATAGAGCCACTGGCCTCCCCCAAGCCACCTCTCTGCAGCCATGGTAGGAGCTGCTCCACCAGCATTTTCTGTCTTCACTCACGATGGGGCTTTTTCCTATACATGTCATTTGCTCCTGGATTTCAAGAAGATGTCAATGACCTTAGCTAGCAGAGGCTTGAGTACAGTCATGAAATGTGGTTTGCTGACAACACAGAGAAAACAACTTTGCTTTATCTACTAGGCCTTAACTTGATTAGCATGGATTTCCAGCCAGGGGCCTCCCAAGTACAGTTCGTCAGGCAGAAA
Source organism: Margarornis squamiger (assembly GCA_035222235.1). NCBI lineage: Eukaryota > Metazoa > Chordata > Aves > Passeriformes > Furnariidae > Margarornis > Margarornis squamiger. The sequence goes on from JAWWTY010000088.1 coordinate 12,747,393, forward strand.
TGGGGAAGAAAAATAATCGGATTAAACTGTACATAAATTGTGAAGACTCTCTGTGTAATGGAAATATGACTGTACTAAATGTGATTGCTGCTGCCAGTGGGGCTCAAGCAGAGTTCCCTCAAGCTGTGTGGACAGGGTGTTTTTCTCTCTAATCACTATGCCAACCCAAATCAGGCTGAATGGTTAGTCCTCCTTACCGTGAAGTCTTCTCTCAAGATCTGTCTAGCACCTGGAGAACACTCACTGCAACCTGTTTAGCCACAGCTGTCCTAAAAAATACCAGCAGTTCTTCACTGCTCTTCTGAGAAAATGGACCCTCAGATATCACAGTGAAATTTAGACCATCATGGATCCACAAAAGAGTTCTAAAAATAATTGAAGTGCCTTTTCCTCTGCAAGAGCTACAACAGTGCAAAATAGTCTGAAGTTGCTTTCCTATCTTTAGGAACGAAGCAAACTTAACTCCATGTGGTTAGCGTGTGCCAGTCCCTCAGCACTCTTCCTGCCTGTATGGGAAAACAAGTCCTGGCACCGTGTGTGAACCAGGACAGATCCTGCTGGGCTACCCTGAGCACCTTCCTCACCTGCCAAGGAAGTAGGACCAGAATACAGAATAAAAATAATGTTTTCCCCAGTGGCTGTGTTTGCTGGGGGACAGGAAGGACATATGAAACAAGTGCATATCCCACTCTGTGGTTTAGAGGCAGTGCTGGAATACCAGTATTCGGGAGTGTTTCAGCTGGTTACAATTTGTGCACACATCCAGCCATTGGACCTATTGGTAGTTTCTCCAGGCATTAGACACTGGTGTAGGGGACAACAGCTGCAAGGATAGGGGTGAAAATCCATTTGCTTTTGAGTCTCTCTGTTTGTCAGAGCATGTGATATCAATCAGCAGCCCTGCTTCCTGTCCCCTCCTCATCCTGTCTTTACAGAAACTAAAGCCCTGGCAGCTCCCCACTCTGCTGCTTTCCCATTCTGCCCTCTGTTGCTGCTAAATTGTCAGGTTCTTCTCAGTTAATTGAAGCAGAGTGAAACCCAAATAAAACAGCAGGGCATGTTTGGTGTGGGTTTTGTAGTTCAGAAGCATTTGTTTGTTATAGTTTGCAGATGTCCATGCAGCAGAATGGTCTCATCCACAGAGGTAGGCTCACTTCTCTCTGCAAATGTGGATTTTTTTGTAAATCTGGAATCCAGCAGCGTGTTGTGAAGCTTACCAGGTTTTCACTGGTATCACCAGGAATTCAAGGCAGGAACAGTTCTTCATCTACTGTTTCATAATGCATTTGTTCTAGTATGATTCAGGGTTTCCTAGGGTAGTGTTCAGCATTAAAATCCATCTTATCAGCTGTTCACAGAAATCGCTTTTCCGTGATAGCTATACTAACTAGTAGAAATATAAGTTATTTGCAAGTTCTGAGCTATACAAGTTACATCTAGGTTAACAAGTTTCTGGTGTTGCAGGCTAAGCTCACTAATTTAGAGACACATGCTGTCCCAGCCAATCATAAATACTTTCTGGCAGAGTCTTTAACAGTTTTATTTTCCCCTCTCTCTTTTCTTGGTGGAATGATGGAGTGTTTCAATAGGCATGAAGCCTCTTTTATTCCTGAGTTTGACACATCCATAAACAAGCTTGTTGGCAGGAAATATTTTATTCTTGTGAGGGCAAAAATGTATCCCCAGCAGCCCCACAGCCTGGCACTGACACCTTGATGATTGTGCCAGTAGACAGTTTTATGGGAGAGGGTCTGGTTGAATACCACAAAATCAGACCCATGGCACAGTCTCTTAGGGAGACCTTAAAACAGTATTTTCCTTGGTGGTTTGTGCTGCTCTGCTGTGGCAGGACAGGGAGCACTGTGTATAACTTGTGTGAGTCTGTAATTTAGTAGGCACATACCAGGTTATGCACTAATGCAGGTAAATGCAGTAGAGATGGCAGGAAGGATTAGAGAGGCATAAGAATTCCATCTTTCTTTAGCAGGGGGATGATAATTATAATATAACTAAAGTTTTCTGCCACTAAATTCTTTCATTCCATGAAAAATGGCCAAACTGGCAAGATTGAAACTTCTCCCTCTCCCCAGGCCTTGATAGAAATGCTATGATTGTTGAGGTCCTCCTGCAGTCTCTCCTTGTATTTCCAGTTGCTGGTAGGTTTTCTGTCTGTGTAGGGTTGTATTTTGTTTATGTATTTAGAGAATCGTTTATAAGCATTAAAATACTTGGCCAGGAAGGATCTGGCAGTACTAGGTAAGGGCCATGGCAGGCAAAACACTTTGTAACTAGACTGACTGTTCAGACCTGAGCTGTGTCATCACTTGGCACAAAATTATGATCCTTGATGGCTATGCAGTTGTGCAGGGTTACATTAATTGTGTCAGTCTAGACGCATTTCAGTATCTCCCTTACAAAAGAGTGACTTTCCATCTGGCGAGACAACAAAGACACTATGCATTTACCATGTCTGATGACTCTTAAACTGAGAGATAACATAGTGAGTGATGCTACTAATAGGGAAGTCACCGTGGAGAGGGGAAAAGAGTCGCAATCAGTAGAACTGGTGAACAGTTCCTTTGCCATTCATAACAAGTACATTTTGTACAGAGCTGTGGTCCTTCCTCTCTGGAAGTGGAAGCTGCAGGTATTTCTAGTAGGACACAAAAAATTCACAGTGTTGCAATGATTTTTATGTGGCTATTGAGACACGGTAATGCTTATTGCAATCTTCAGTCCTTATGCCTGTCTGAAGACCGCAGCTGTGTTTTATGACAAACTTCTCTTCAGAAAGCAACTGTTTCAATGGAGAGCTGTGCCAAAGCGTGGCAGTGACTATTTCCTGTCAGAGAGATAGATCAAGCCACCTTCCTTTCTTTTAAACTTCCATAAACTTCATATGACAGCATCTTAGCTTGGAATGTTTTCAAGGGCCAGCCTTGGTTACTTCATAGCAGGATCAAGAATTCTGTAGAAGCATAATTGAAAGTCAGCCTGTCTTGATCATCAGGAAGACTAAGTCTCAGAAATGGAAAAAGAAATGCCTAAAACACATTCTATTGTAATGATTCAGATTTAAAATTATTCTTAAGACTTACTGATTTGTAAAATCCTCTTCTTCTTTGACTACAGTGCAGGATGAACATACAGCAGATGAAAGAGAAGACAGAGAGGCAGGGTTTGTTCTGGAATTGCTGCTGCATCCTCAGTTGCTTTTTGTCAGTTACATTTGCTTATTTCTGTTCTCTAATTATTGTATCCATTAAATGAGGAGATAAGAAACTCTGAGATGTGTGAAAGCCGTGAATTGCAGTCATTGCAAATTTCAGAGATGTCTTTTTTGTGACTGTGTTGTATCCTGCTGTGGTTTCCTTTGGCAGCCTGAGGGGTTCAGGAGACATGACCTGTCTCTGAAAATCCCTCTGGAGAGTCCCACTGAGAGAAACCTTATCACAAGAAGAGAAGTGACTCATGGTGATATAAGGGACAGATTCCTCAGAAGCACTTCGAGTAGCTGGTTTTTTACACGCATCACAGACGAGCAAAATTGTTCTTTTTCTCTATTTTTGACATGGAATAAGTAGTTCTCCTTACCACTGTGTGGTTATCTTAACTGCTGAGCTGCTGTGCACTTGGTTATAATCATCACAGGGAGCTCCAAATAGCTTCAGGTCTGGAGAGTTTCCAGGCTGGGCTGGCAAAGCTGGATGGGAGTTTTGAGCGGTGAGTGTGGCAGGCATGCTGCTGTCTCCCTCCAGGGCTGTTCTCCCTTTCTGCTGCCAGTCTGTTGTTTCCGGGACCACACCTGGCCTGTCTCCCCACTGCAGGTGGTGTAACACATGCCTGTGGTACTGTCTGGTTTTTGAGATCTGCTCTAAGCATCTGACAGTCAGCAAAAAGAAAAAGCAGTACAGTATTTTACACCAGCAAAGTGTTTTTTAAAGCACTGTCAGTCTTCTCTGCAATCAGAAAAGGCTCCCTTTGCACCGGTAGCAGCCCCAGCACAGGTGATGCATGAGGAGGTGAGCCAGGAAGACATGACATTTGAAGAGGGCGATTTTAATACTTCTTGGGCATTTGAGTAGTATTGCTTTGTTGCCTCTTTAGAAAATTTATTATTTATTAGTTGTTTTCCTTAGCAGGCTAACCCAGACCAGTGAGGCAAGCATGCATTTGAATTAGCTTGGATATTCTGCATGCCAGCCTGATGTAGAATGTTTAAACTGCTGATGGAAAGAGAACCTATCTGCATTCCTTTTAAAAGTCCAGCTGTTATCTCCTGAGAGGAGAGGAGTCAAATGCCTAGAAAAAACAATCATGTGTCACCCTGTTCAACTGGAAAAGTCAGTGAGGGATCACTGTCAGAAGTCAGCCAGGCTCACAACAGGAGGATATTAGGGAAGGGAGCAGGATGGAGTGTGGGATGGAAGGTGTGTGCCCCCCCTGCAAAGCAGGGATCTTGAAGACAGCTCAGGACCACCGCAGAGGAGGTGCCTCTCCCCAAGCCCCATGTGCCTGGGGTTTGCCCTGCCTGCATGGACATCTTTGTCCAGGAAACCTCAAGCCTCTGTCCCCTTGGACTGGCTGCCCGACTGCAGCTGGTGCTGCTGCCTCAGGGTTTTTGCCTGCAGAGCTCAGGGAAAGGTGCTGAGCTGAAGCCAATGGTGCCAGTCCAATGGCTGAGCCAGATCTGAAGGGAACTGCTTGTGGCAGGCAATGCACCTTGCACAGTAAAAGGTTGTCCTTAGGGGTGGCAAGACTCCTCTGCCCTGCTGTGGGAAACTTTCTCACTTCTTGATTTGGAGAGAGCTTATTGGTCCTCTTTCCCTTCAGATTTGGCAAGAGCTGTGGTGCTCCTGACCCCAGGGCAGGGGGGTGGTAGCTAGTGCTTTCACAAGAAGGGGAATTAGCTGGGTACACTCCAAGCCAGGGGCAGAAAAATCAACTTTTTGCATGCCAGAGAAGAGCAGCTTCCTGTTTGCAGCACTGGGGAATTTTCAATGAAATGAGCAAGGGCAGGGAAATCTGGGAAGCCTCCTAGCATGTGAAACCTGAACGTGTCTGGAAATGCCCAGACAGGAGGGAAAATATAAGGTGTTCGTGACCTTGCTTACATTACTGTGTGCCAAACATGGTGTCACTGTGTGGAGTCCAAATTGACAGAAACTGCGGAGAAGTGCCCGATGTTACATAGTTTCCTCTATGGCTCTGGCAGAATTCCGCACTCTGCATTGGTAGCCTTGAAACCAGAGAACACTGGTTAGCCCCTTCCTATTCAGCCATCCTGTAAGTCTGAAACAAAAAGCCCTTGAAAACCACTTAGCAACTGCCCACTGAGTGTTTTGATTGTGAAAATACAAAACAAAAGTCTTTATTACCAGCATATTAGGCATTTCACTGAAAATACTGTTTTTAGCGGATGTTGGCATGGGCTGTAAGCCTCTGAATACACTTATTCTGAGCTGTTCCCTGGAAAGGGAGCAGTCAGGGATTTCCCCAGCTGACTTCTCAAGTGCCCCGCAGCAGAGAGCCCTTGCTCTGGAAGTGAGCCATGCCCTTAGATCACAGGCTCATTCCCTCTTCTGGGAATACATGCTCGTTTTCTTTGTGCACGCAAGGTGTCACGGCTGTGTTTTGTGCAGCTTCAGCTGCAGTAGCCACTTGGAGGAGGAGCTTTTGGGAGTAAAAGCTGTGCTGACTTGTATCCTTGTGAGGTGACAGGCTCAAGGAAATTATTTTCTCCAAAAAATACTTTCTTTTTCCCTCCTCCCATCAAAATACAAACATAAATGCTTTCTTGGGGTCCATACAGGTCTATACTGCAGCCCTGGGGCACAATAGCAGTGTGAGTTTGGTGTGCATGCTCCTGTGTGAGCTCTGGACTCTGAAAGACTGGCAGCAGAAGGCTGTGCCATTGTAGGATGTTCATATGGTTGTCACATCAAATGCAGTTCCGTGCCTGGCTTGCAGCTTCCACGTCTCATTGTGGAAAAACGCTGCATATGACTGTGACTGTTGTTTTAAAATATTCTGCCATATTAAGCTTGTAGTGGCTGATTTTTCATATCCTGCTGATTTAAAAGAGCAATCAGGAAAGTGAAGTAGTGCCAGAAATCCTGTAAAGACAGCTAACCCTCTACTGCATTAAAGGAATACAAATAGCATCTCTGAATTCATTATCACTCCAGTTGACTGCCTAACCAAGCAATCAGTTTTGAAGAGAAACAAATAAGGACAATTCTTTCTAGCCAAACTGAGGAAATCAGTGATAGAAACGGAGGGAAGTGGGAGGAGTTGGCTTTGTGAGGTGTGGGATTTTTAGGAAGGGGCAGAGAATTTGCTGGCCAGCCAGTAAGGTACAGCTCTGAGGTCTCTCATCTGCTGCTAAAACAGAAGGTGCGGCACTCTGGGGAAAACCTTACATGTTTTTGGCATGTAGTATTCAGTAACCAAGTGTATGTGCACCTCCATTTTCCAAACTAAAACAAGGTATTTGCTGTGCCTTTACTGTTGGTGCTGTGTCTGTGTGCTCAAGTGTTACTTGTTCTGTAAAATGTCTCTTGTAGTAAGGATATTTGGATAGGCATTTTTAAAATCAGGAACAGGAGGTGTAACAGTAGATCCTACGGGTTGGGGTTTTTTCTTAAGATTTTTTGGACATGTTAGGACATGCAATCAAACCACCAGTTGCTTTCCATGAGATTAAGATTGAGTCAGTACTAGCTAGTGCTATTTTCACTGACTTCAAAGCCAGAAGGAATATGTGTGTTTTACTGGTGTAAATGTAAGTTTGAGTCATCTGTAGATCCAAAGTATTACCCACTGTTACCTGTTTAGTTAAATGGTTCATATCTAGCATCTGAAAGTTGTTTAAGTAGCTTGTGGAGGCCCAGGGTGCTGGCTCTGTGTCTTTGACAAGCAGCAACTTTAAGGATGTTATAGACCGAAAGTGAAGAAATACTGCTTGATGTTTAGCTGAGTTCGGACTGAACAGGACTGGCTGAAAGGTGTGAGTGCGAAACAGACAAAAGGTGATATAATTGTTTTATCAGGTGCCAGTCACCATAGCAGCCATGCATGAGAGGCTCCTCAAAGTCTTTCCACTGTGTTTCTTTTCCACGCAGCTTTTGTTACAACAGGTGTATTTAGGACTTCAGCTGCAGTGAGCTGTGGCTCTGCAGGGCTTTTTCCCCATGTGTGCAGTGCTTTCGCAGTCATACCTTTTCTTGCACATAATGTTAAGTCAACCTCATGTGGTTTTTAGATTCTCTGCCCACCCAAATGCCGTGTGTGTTTATTCTGTTGGACTTGCTGTTCATGCCAGGTCGCTGTGCTGAGCATGGTGCTACTGAACCTTCCCAGAGCCTCTGGCTGTGGCAGCCTTTGGAGCAGGCAAGCACCAAATTTACCCTACTCTGTTCTTCATGTCGTTAGTGCCATGTCACAAACACGTTAGGTCTGATCTCTGCCAAGTCTGGTGTTTTCTTGTTTATGTTCTGTTGCAAGTAAAAAAATGGAATATTTTTTTCCCCCATTTTCTTTTCAGAACACAGACTTTGACTGTACCCTGTGCTGAGTCTTCCTGACTGCTGAGAGAGGATATAAAAAATAAAATTTGTATTTGGGGTGGATGGCAGTGAGCTTCTGACTGCTAGGGAAAAAGATTGCATTATTTGAAAGCAGGGAGTGTATTCCTTCAATGGAAGAGGCATACAGAGAATACTGATGGTTTTTCATCAACAAGGCCCTTCTTATGTCCTTTTCAATTTGGCCGGTAAACCAGCGTCTGGGTTTGTTGGGATAAACTGCTAACTTGGAATATTTCCCCGTCTGACTTTGTGAAAGCCCTTCTGTTGCTGCTGAAGCGGGCGCTGTCCTTGTGTCTGGCGATAAAAGGCTGCCCTAGCCAGGCCACCCTCGGAACTGCAGCCTAGCGAGCTGGGATTCGAGGAGCATCCCTGTGGTGTGTGCACAGCTGGGGGAGCTTTTAGGGTGTTCGCTCCCTGTGGGGTTGTGTGGGAGCTAGCAGTCCTCTTGTTACTGAGATGAAACCCAGCGTACTCACTTAGCACTGCAACAAAAACAGAAGGAAGAGGCCAATCACTGCCAAGCAGTTCTGGGCAGCAGAGCACAGACAAATGTCTCCATGTGAACACACAGGGTTCCCAAGTGTAAGACTTGATGCTGCAGAATCTGTGTCCCAGCTGAGCACAGCTACATGTTATTCTTAAAAACCTTTTTTTTTTTTTCTCTTTTCCCCCCCCAAATCTGATGTTTGGGTTTTGTTTTTTTCTCTGGATTGTCTATGCTGTGAGGATGCGTCATGGGAAAGTCTCCTGGGTCTCCACAGGGACAGTCCCATGTCTGTGTCAGAGTGGCCTGGGCAGCCAGCAGCTCTGAGCAGGATGCTTCCCAGGAAGGAGGACCTGCCACGTGCCACATGCTTACCTGTGCTAGGAAATGCTTTTTAAAGCTAGCTTAATCCCTAGGCTCCTCCACAGAATTTCTTGTTCACTTTTTCTTTCCATCCTAGAGATACTTGTAATGTAAAAATTCTGTAAGGTGCGTTGCTTCCGTTTTGGCACTCTTCATATAAGTAGCTTTTGGTTCATAGTTTGTAAGTGTTAGTAACTATATCAGCATTTTAAGCCTCACTACTCTGGCTTGTTTGAAAGAAAGTGTCTCTCATATAAGACAATGCCTGTGCTCTTTCTTCTTCTGTTTCTCTTGTGCTTGCCCTTTTCTGTCTGTAGTCCCTTCTCCTGTTCCTAACTTTTTCTGTTTCTCACTGCCACATGGACTGGACTTGCTGGCTCCTTAAAAAGCCAGTCATCTGCTGTAATACAGAGCATGTTTTTATTTCTACTCCAGTATAAATTACCTGAGGAAATTTGAGGGAGTAACTGAAATCAATGGAATTGCTCAGAGGGTGGGGAAACACTGGCAGCACAGGTTACCCAGAGAGCTGGTAGGTGCCCCATGCCTCAAAACATTCAAGGTCAGGTCAAACAGGG
>JAWWTY010000088.1:12765131-12785403 GCA_035222235.1 Margarornis squamiger
AGGAATAGCCAGACTCAAAGTCTGCCTTACTTTTAAAAGGAACTGTTACATCTATAAAAGCCACAGGCAGGTGAAGGGAAAACAGTAAGTATTGTTCTCAAATCACAGAATTAATTCAGGAAGTTTGGAGCACAGCACAGAAGCCTGGAACAGAGACTAGGCTCAACATCTTATTAGAAACTATTTATGGAAGTTTGGTCTAAAGAATTTACATTGTGTTAAAAAAAATACTTTGTGCAATAAATAAAGCCATTTCCCCTCTTCTTCCTGTAACCACTGCTGCCAGACTTCAAACCATGTAAGACACAGCTACTTCCCAAAGCTGGATGATGGATGTACATCAAGGAGTTGAAGTTAGTAGCACTTCAGCACAGAATACATGTCACTCAGTTGGGCAGGCCACTTTTCAGTCTGAGGCCAAAGTACAGAGCATTCCGTGAAGGAGACATGCTAAAAACCTCATGCTACATTGGGGAGTTTATGTAGTACTAGAAACTGCAGACTAATACTAGATTCCCAACACAACGCATCTGCAGGGTTTTTGTTAAATGTTTGTTTATTCCACAAGTTCTTTAGTTTCAAGAACACTAACTGACCATTATCAGAATAAGCCCTAACATGGAAACATTCTCAAATTGACATAATCTGTTTTCCAAGTACTTTGACACCAGCTCTTGAGTCTGACATGCAAACAGTTACTTATTTCTCTGTCTGGCTCCCATAAAGTAAAAAATCACAGAACTAAAGCCTAGATCTCCCTTGCTATTTCTTCACTGTTTTACGGAAGGTAATGTAAACAGTACTTCTAAACTTAGAAATACAATTATAAAAGGATGGCGAAATAACATAACGAAAGTAAACAACATGTTCACTGTGCAGGGCATGATGGAACCCACGGGTAGATCACATGCCACCACACTTACATAGATTTATAAAACTTTACTGAGAAAGCAGAAAGCAATGCTACTACAAGAAACGGTACCCTTATACAAAGAAGTAAGTTATTGCATATTTATCACATTTATTTGCAACTCACATTAAGGCTAGATTTACTAAAATCATGACAATGTATAAGCCCCACTTTGGGTTGCTTAATGAAGCAACCAGTGTCTCTTATAGTGAACCAACTTTTCACTAAGAAAAATGACACAGTAAACAGAGGACAGCCAGCATCTCCTATTCATAGGACATGCTTCCATTGTTCTAAAAAGTTCCTCTTGTCTGGGACAGGACTTCCCAAACAGATGACAGATGCTCCAAGTTCACTGTTTCATCAACATCCCCATTATTTCACAGAGTACTAAATGAACTATAACTAATTTATCTGAAAAGTCAACTTATTTATAAAAAGATTTCCACAGCCTGATAATTAATTACGCCTTAGGAGAGTCCTGTTAACTCCACAGGCAGTAGCAGCCTCAGGATACGAATACAAACTTCTGCCTCACCATGAGTAAAGGCACTTTTGCTGGGAAAGCAACCGAAGAAGCACTAAAGAAGTAACTAAAGATTAGTTTTCACCTGAAGCTGAGTAACACAACCTCCTTCAGCATTATCCCACCTTCTCAATTACTGTTCTGTATCATTTACTGCTTTGAACAGCCTTTGGATACTTCTTTAAAAAAAAATAAAAAAAGTGAGCCAAAGCTAGATTGAGCAATTTGGTCTTGAAAAACAAAGCCCTCAGAACCCTTGCCCTCCAGAAGGAGGAAATGCTGTAGTCCCTTTCTCCTGTTGCCTGATACAGAAGCAGAGCACTCTCACGGCCAAAATTATTACAGCATTAGAGCTCCAAATCACTGGGTGCCAGGGCAGGTGAATAAACCAGGAAAAAGTTCTAAAGCTATTTCGGAGGAAAAGCACTAGGTAACAGATCAGGTAGGGTAGGTGAAGTAGGGTGGTTGAAGGAAGACTGGGATTTTGGTTTTGGATGACGCATGAGTTGCATAAAAACTCAGTGCACGAGCACACACTATAAGGGTGTAGTTCATTCAACCTAAGAAGTTATCAATTAATCACCTCTATTCTAGAGAAAAGTCCATTTTTATATCTGGGACATGCTTGCTATCACAAGCTGCTGTGACATTTCAGTGCATTTCTCTCAACTGCAAAGCACATGCTCGAAACCCACTAACTTGAAGGTGATGTAACAGTTCATCACCTCAGCCCTCACTGTGTTTTTATTCCTCCCCTCCACATCCACCCCATCTTTGATGTTTTTCCCAAGAAAGCACTGTAGCTGAAAATGACTGAGGCTAGATAATTTAAATGCTAACTGCAAGTGCAATTCAATATTACTGGATATATACAGAGCAGATACACTACACAAGAGATCAGAGGACAACAGCACAGAATACAATACTGAACACCCTTGGAATAGTTATTGGAAGCCTGATTAAGCTGTTCAGTGTCACATAATGCCTCTATTATTCATGCACCTGCCTTCCTCCTCAGCAAGATCTATTTATATTCAGTATAAATTCTACATAAGTAACCTCTCACAGACAAAGTTTAAGCTTTTCTTCTTTTGAAAGCAGCTGCAACTAGGGTAACACAGAACATTGTAGCTTCTTCTCATGCAGCTGGGGACAGTGCACAAGAGTTGAAGTTGGACACTTTGAAGGATTAAGTTCTACCCAATTTCTGTATCATTTCCAAAGACCGAGAAAGAGTAAGTACAAGAAGTCAACATATTACAGATCTGACTCCAAGCACTGGTGATTGCCAGCCAACAGAAACTACCAGTGTAAAGGAGGGAAGACATTTTGGGCAAGCAATCAGTACAGAGAAAAGGATGACAGGCTGAGGGTACGTTTGAAATGTGCAACTCGGTTTCAAAATCACTAGCACAGAGCAGTCCTCTGAGAATTAGTCTCATTGCCACTGCATAATATTGCAATTTACTACAAAATAATGACTGACAAGTCCAATAATTTACATCAGAGCAGTTAAAAGTTTAGCAAGCTGGTATACTCCAACAGTTAAAAAAAAAAGTCAATGACGTTCTACAAAACACACAGCAACTTAAAATACAAAGTAGAAAAACCCTAAAAAAATAAAACACAAGTTAAATGAATGCCCTCTAATGCACAGCTAGGAACATGTGAACTGAACATTGGAAAGGTACTTTTGTGGACAAAGGCTATACTGCATTTAAAGTGCAACACTTGACTATGCCACTCCCATACTGCAAAGAGAACAAACCCTTCCAAACCACCAGTCAGTCCCTGCATTGCATTTAAAAACAAATGAACAAAACAAAACAAAAAAAAACTCCTGAGAAAGAGTAAGGCTGGATAAGAAACCCTCTCCATCGCAACAGGCAAGTCTGATATTTATTACTAAGAAGTTTGCTGTCAGAGGTCAAAACTCTTCATTATGGCATCATAGTCGAACTTGAAACTCAAGAAAGCTCTTGATGAAAAAGCAAATTGGTAATGCTCATTGCATGCCATAGAATGTCCCTCTACATGTTCTGCCAGTGGGTCCTCACTGGAGCAACACATCTCATATGCTGCTTCTGCTTAAAGAGAAAAAAAAATAGATTTCAAGCAGGTAGTTATCAATAAATGTGTCAATAACAATGAAAAGACATACCCCAAACGTGTATTCAATTAACATTTATAACAAAACCCGAATCTTTGGTCATACACAGAAGATAACTCAAACAACAATATTTACAAGTTATTTAGTGGCTAGAATACATCTTAAAAGTCACCGCAATCTGGGAACAGTTTCAATGGCCAGCCAGTTTTACCCACATAATACTGTTTCATGAGTCATTTTTTAATAAAGAGGAAAGAAATACAGCACTATTTTCTGAGCAGTAGGTAGAAATCTGTGTGCACTCTCCTACAGCTTATTACCAGTAAGATACAAAGCCTTGAACCAACACTCAATTACCAGCATTGTGTTGACTCAAATGCTATTTTCCTACACCTGCTTTCAGCTAGTTTTCACTCAGCCACCTGCTATAATCAGGCAGTCTCAATAATTAAGGAAAAGAATTGCAAAATCAACATGGAACAGTATACTTTTCATTTAAAAAAACAACAACAAAACCCCCAGACTTGCCTGTTTCAAAGTTATCTTGAAGTCTTCTTGGATTGAGCTTTTTTTCACATTTCTAGTTAAGAGAATGACCATACATTATTCACTTGATAAAGAAATGGCATTCTATTTTTTAGGGGTATATTAGTTTAAATATTAGTTTAAATATCAACTAAGAGACATATTTATCTTGTCACACCTCCTCATGTGTGAATTATTTTACTTTTAATTCAGCATGAATTCTGTCATGTTACTTTAGCAAGCACGCTACAAGCCTGAAAGTCTTTCAGAAGCATGCAACCTCTTAGCAGTCAACAAATATTTGTTAAAATTTTTAGGAGAAAATTTTGAGTGCTTTCTAAGTGTTTGAAGGTGGAAGGGTCTTGCATATGTGATGGTGTGGAGCCAAAGGTGTGTGCATAAGTCCACTCTTCAGTTGGCTTGTTGCAAAAAAAAAAAGCAGTGTATTTGCAAACATGCTGCTACTGCCAACTAAATCAACATGCTTTAGAGACACAAACTTAGAACTCTCCAGGGAAGAGTTGTTTTAGCCCCAGGTATGCTGCTGTAAGTACACAAACAAGGAAAAAAATACGGCCCTTTGAACTCCCCGTGAATGAAGAGTTCTCTGGCTTTCAAATTGTATCAGAATATTATCACTGGGACACAAAATACTTAAATTTCAAAAGGCTGACAATCATATCAATGCAAATGAAATAGAAATACAAAGTATTTAGAAAAGTAAAGAGACTACAAAGTAACTGTGGAGTATTAAACATTCCACTTGTTTCCATGAAGATCCTACAGATTACCCTGGCAAATCTCCGGGCAGTCAGTTCTTTGACTTTTCATTCTTTTATTCTCAGACTCAAACACAACTAACCATTTCTTGCTACAGTGAGGAATTTCCAGGATGAGAGTTTACAGTTTCTGCACGTTTATGTAAATAATAGAGAAAAGCCAATAACCACTTGCCAGAATGGCAAGAATTTAGCTTACAGTCTGTAAACAAGAAAAACTAAAGCCTGGACAAGCCAGCTGAGCTGTATAGAGAACTGGGCTCACTGCTGCACGGGAGACAGCAAAGTACAACTGAAGAGCCATAGAGAACAGGAAATCAAAACACATTCTATTAAAAAAGGGAGTACAGCTCAGTGAGCCTTCTCCCAGTCAGCAGAACTGCAGGGACAAATACAATCAGTTACTGTTAGGGAAAGTAACAAACCAAGAATATCATACTGGAATTTACAAACTGCTGTAATTCTACTGTATGATTAAAAATTATATGAGATTCTGGTGTCCAAGCCAAGCCTGCATCTCAACATTTTCACTAGAGAGAAGGGAAATAATAAGCATATGCATTACCACGTTTTAAGTGCTGCATGGCAAAACCCCATGCTTACAATAATACACCATACATGAATCAGTAAGACATGTACTACACTGAGTTATTACTACACACTACAGTAGGCTACTACAGGAACCTGGAAACCTGAAGGACTGTGTACTGAAACAACTGACAAATTTCCAGTAGCTAAAATTACTTACTTCCAAAATGCAAACTTTGCAATTTAGCATGCTTGTCTATATGCACACCAGGCAAGAAATGTCATACATCTACAAACACATAACCAATAATCTGATCAAATATACTTTTGAAAGACATGCACTCTATTTTCTTTCAGCAGGACATCGGCCTGGATGTTTGTTAAGCGTTACTGGAACCTGTTAATCAGACAGCATTGGCAAGCTGCTTACCAAGGTATGGTTTTGCTTAACTGCTTGACTGTGGATTCCATTTGTTCGCTTCTTTTGGCTGGAAGTGTCTTGATATTGCTTTCTGCCATTGTTCCTCAAGTTCTGACTCTGCTATTAAGTCCAAAGTTAGTAGAGAGAAGAGTTTAAGTGGCAGCATTGAACATCTTTGGATTGACACTTCCTAATTACTGGCTAAAACTTCCCTCAGAATAAGTTCAAAATGTGTAAACAGTTTCTTTTGTAGACAAAGTGAAGCACACTAAAATTAACCAAACATAGACTCAAGTTAGAGTCATCAGCAGTTACTCAGTCTCTTTTGCACTACTACAGAATATTACATAATAAATTCAGTTCAGTGAGTTCTCATGCACTCATATGTACTAAAAAATATTTGGGTAAAAATACCCAAAATATTTCAAAATGGTGCACGAAAGACACCAAAATGGCAAGTAGTAATTACTATCTATATCTGAAACAACACAACTAGTACCTGATACCTACCAGCTCTAATCCAAGATAAATCTGAGAATTTCAAAGAGTATTCCCCCACCCTATGTTTCTACTTTTGCATTCTGTAGTGATAAAATTCACAGGTTTTATTCTAAAGAGGAACCCTTATGAACAAAGACATCTGTTTTAAACAGTCCAGATGCATATGTTTGCCTAAGAAACTACCTACCTTTACTTTCAAAACTTCAGACGCCTCAGGATGATTATATGGCTTCTGTGGCTGTTTTGGCTTCACAGACTGCTCTCCTGAAAAGCCATCTGTGAGCACCTGCTGACTACAGCGAAGTTTGGATCTAGTACAGGAAAATAAAGAGTTTACAGCACAACTTCTAACCTACTCATAGCCGAAAACAAATATGAAGGGATTTTCTACTTTCTGAGAACAATCTGGAAGACAAGCTTAAGTAATCTAGTATGGAAACTCTAATAATGCTCAGTGCATTTACCCCTTTACTTTGCCTGCTGGTAGAAAACCTGTGTTCTCCACAGACAAAAGGCCAGGTCCACATTAGCATTTGTCCTGGTGTTCTCAGTGTTGGTGCTGACCTGACATGAATTATTGGAGCTTTCTCTTAGGGACTAGAGGTATTAAAGTTTGCTCTATCACTTTTCACTCAGCTGAATCTAAAGCCAGCAGCACTTTTTCCCCTACTGATCCCCACAGGTATTGTTTAGCTAGCTACTTCTGACAGTATTTTACAGTCCTACTTTAGGGAGTCCTATTTTTCCTCTGTGGTAGTGCCAAAAGCACTGAACTCAAAGCACTGAAAGTTATCTACTTATTTTAGCTTCTGGGGGTTTTTTATTCCCATAAGCAAGATTCAAGAAATTATCTTAATTCTGACATCTGTGTATCATAACATTATTAAGTTTCATCCTATTTACAGTCCTATGAAATAAGCCTGCAATTTTATTATTTTTTATTAACCCATTCTATTACAGGAACACAAATTCTCATGAGAAAGAGAAAGGACAGGCAGCTTTGGATGATCAATGTTTTATAGAAAGGATATAGAGGTGTTAAACTGACCTGGTTCTTACCTAGCTTTTTCCAAGTTGGGTTTAGAGGGTGTGCTCCCTGCAGATGAGAAACCATAGTCACTATCTGAGGAATCTCCATTCCTTCGGGAAATCCATTCCCTCAATGGCCTGTGAGCCAGAAGTACAACAAGATCTACTTACTAAAACAAATCTAAAGAATTAGAGTTGTCTGAAAGACCCTGGCCTAGTGTTTCCCTTATCTCAAACATACCTGATGAAGGGAATTGCCATAAAAAATTTGTTAGGTGCCAAACCCAGCTTGGACTTTGGGGTCATGTCATTCCTGTGACATGGTAATTTGTTGATGGAAAACCACTCAATATTCTAGAAAAACAACAAGTAAAATCAACACACGCACCACTGTAGCCTTACAGAATGTTATAAATGTGTATCAGCCACAATTATTTCCCTTAATTAAAAAATTACCATGGAAGACTTAAATCAACCGGTATTAAATTAACATTTTCACAAAAGGGTAATTAACAATGGGGTCATTCTTCTGACTGCCACTACAGTGTTGCAGATGGCACATCACCTACTCATTACAAGACATCACACCTAAAATATGAAAGGAATTAATCAGCAACTAAATTCTGTGTAACAGTTTCATAAACAAAGCAACCAAATCACTGCATACAGAATGCCATAAACAAAGGTAGAGGCTTTAAATAACTTTCAAAGCCATTACTATTCTTGCTATTTTTACTTAAAATGCTGTCAATACTAGAACACCAATACGAGCTCAAAAATTATCATAAGGAAGAGTATTTAGCTTGAGAGTAAGTTTCAGGTTTTGTTATAAAAGAAAAAACGGGTAAACAATAGGATTTGTGTTACAGTTTATACATTATAGTTTCAACTATAAAAACTGTATACTTTGCACAGTGGGGAACAAAATCAGGAATTCTGACTACATACAGTGTAGAAGAACCCACATGAGACTTCCTACTGCACAATCTAGCCCCAAAACTCCAGGTCCTGGTAAGATGCATGTCACGAAAGTAAGTTACAAACTGAATAAGTTTTCAATGTATTACTACAGGGAGTACAAAAAGGCATGACAAGTTGTATTTGAACAGGTGAAGACAGTGCTTCAAAACTCTGTCATCACAAGAACTCTTCATCATTCCCATGCAGATGGTTCACTGTTCTACACAGGGGGTATTTACTGTATATTTTAAAAAACCCTTCAAATTTAATCTTATTTCGTTTTTGACAAACAGGTCTCTAATGCAAGAAATTAAATCCTGTCCAGTCAACTGCAAGTACCTTTTCCTATTTAGAAAGCCAGATGCCCTGTTCAGTGGCACCATCTGCATGGAAATTGGAGAGATGTTTTAAACTGAAATGCCACACATGAAAAATATTCCAACTGCAGAGATTATAGACATCAGGAACAAAGTTTACACCAAATCCACTACCTGAGGCTTTGCCTTTTACAATACTTTTAAAAGTCCTAATGGTACACAAACCATCCAAAATAATTCTCATTTTCTGTCTCCTTCCCAACCTTCTCCTTAAAACACACTGTTCCTTAAATCTGGATTGCATTAGCCATGAAGGACAGAACACAATCCGTAGTTTGCCCTTCTGATACGTAGGCTTTTCCATATCACCAACTAATAATTAGATCTTGAGAAGAATATATAGTTATGTATGCACCTGTAAGTAGGAATAACATGAAATCATTAACACATACACCACCTACAAGAAAAAAAGGGGAGAATTATAGTTTGACAGCATGCTCTGATGTTTTTCTCATGATGAATGGAGATGTCAAACAGATGGTCACGTACCAGTCTTTGCAGTTAAGCTGCAAGAAGTTGACACAACCCTGGCATGCAGAGATGCCACTGACACCTAGTATTTGACACATTCATTGTGCTTGGCAGTTTCATTATTTTACAGACTGTTGGCTTTAAAAATCAAGCTCCACAAGGGTCCTGTAGATTCAAACAAGACAACACATACCCGAATTTCCCTTCTAGTTTTGGGGTTGAATTTTGTGTTCTTGGGAACTCCTGGAATGATGTACAGCCGTGCTAACTGATCATTAATTCGCAGCTCAATGTACTCTTCTTTGCAGATATAATCTTTTATGTCAAACCCAGTCTCTTCAAACACCTGAGAAGGACAGAGATGAAATCAGTGTGTGTATTCAGAGTTAACCTTTCACAACCTATTACCACAAGGGAAGGATTACTATTTTTCAGATATATCCATGAAAGCTCCTGAGAAAAACAAGCTTTTACACAAAGATGCATGCTCATAAACAGAAATAGTATGTAAGATCCTACATGCTTTATATTGCTGTAAGGCAGCAGACCTGTAATGAACATTAAAATAACTATTACACCTTCATGGAGCAATTAATTAATATGGATGAGGAGTCTCTAGCTACTCCTCCATGCTGCTGGATGCATAGAAATCTTATTCACAGCAAAAAATACCATTTGGGGAGTAAAGACATCCTCAGATTCCATCAAGGTTTACTTGCACCTCAATTCTCCCTGTTTCAACATTCCTTCTGCTGTAAGAACCTTTTACCCCCAACACAAAATGACCCAAAGTCATTTTTACATTCGTAACAAAATCCAGCAATAGAGTAGCAAAACTTTTACTACTAAATTCAAACTGCACACTGCACATTCACAGAAACCCCTTAAACCCACATGCTCAGCTACATTAAAGAAAAAAAAAAAGTGTCTAGTAATCTCCAGATTACCAGAACAACAATGACATTTTAAAAGAACATTTTGTTTGCATTTTTTATGGCCTTGCATTGAAGGATCATGGATTCACAGATTACTTAGGGTTTCAAGGAACTTTTAAAGACCACCTATTCCAAACCCCTGCCACAGGCACACACATCTTTCAGATCTTGTTGCCCAAAGTCTTACTTAGAAATACTTATTTTTGACAACATTCATTATAAAAAAAGAATAATTTCAAACACACCTGATAGCTTAAATCATCAGATCATGCCTCTAAGCTTCCTATGAAAATACTCATTTTCAGAAACCTCCTTGTCCTCAAAATCTCCACAAGAAATACAACTACTCAGAAAACATGTAGGATTGATACCACTGTGCAAAGTATTTCTCCCCAGGCAGTATAATATGCAGATGAAAAAGCACTCATAGAACTGGGAATTAACTCCAGGGCTGCTAAGCCCCACTGCCAATAAATATTCAGAGGAATAAGTCCCCAGTTAAATTTTTTGAAAAAACCGATTTAGAATAAAAAAACAGGGACAGGATCTTAAGCAAAACCTCTTCTCAACCCCCATCTACTGTGGAAACATATAATGCAAGATAAAACCAGATAGCTGCATATAAAATGAGAATAGCAGGAAATATTCCAAATATGTTATGCAAAATACCAATTTATATACTGGTATCAGCAAAATGTTTCTAAGTTCAATTTTTGAAAATACAGAGAAAAATAAGGTGTGGCAAATATGAAAAAAACAAGAATGATTTCATACAAAGGAAATAATTGATTGGTTAGTCTCCAAATTAGCACTTACTTCCCCTCTTATATAAATATAAAACGCAAACAATCTTCCCATCTAACTACATAAAGAAAATCACAATTTTGACGGAAAACAAACACACAAAAAACCCCACCACATAATGTTTCAATTAAGATAGACTTTTCCTCTATACTTACTCTCACTGCTAACACCAATGTTTTACCTTCCTAAATGATCTTTACAGATGATGTAAGTGAATTCATTGCAAAAGCTTCTTTTAACAAGAGTATCATCCTTTTTGTATGGTTTAGTCCTCATCAACTTCTGAAATACTGCTGAACTGTATGGGCACTGCCAAGCAAAGACCTCTTCAGGCAGATCTTACAGAGGTGCAGGTTGTGGTTTTAGATCTGTGCCAACTTCAGTGAAAGCAGTTAAAAGATTTACTTCAGTTTTCACACACACCCCAATTCCAGGCCACATATAAGCCTTGAAGAATTTGTCAGCTTATCCACAATGACAATCTAACTTAATGGAAGAAAGATCGCAGCAAGAGTGAAACAGTGCTGTTCAACAGTGACATCTAAATCAATTCTTCAAATTAAAAACACCATCAAAAGGGGTCTTTTTCCAATAGAACTGTGCCCACTTTATTGCTTCTGCTAGCATAACCTGAAGAGGAAGGCATACTCTGTGTCACTCCTTTCTGAAGCAGTCATACCCAATCTATATTTGACAGGTATATTTGAAATAAGAAAAATCCATACTTTCCCAGATTCTGATTCAGTCCAACTGGGAAGAACACTAAATGCATCATAATACTTTCCCTCACCTTAATTTTCTTTCTCAAAAACGCTGGATGTATTATGTCAAACGAACACAGTTTGTACCAGTAATATTCTTTTACAGGCCATTTTTAATATGCAGCTTCACCTCACACCTAGGTCTCCAGGAGCAATAAATACCACCTATTATTTTATTTTTCAGATTTTACTTGCCACATATTTTCATTCTTGTTCCTGCATCACTGAAAACTAGAAAAGTAAAGTTCTTCATAATTTTTATGTAAAATTCTACAACCTTCAACTCAACTCCTTATCCTTTTTACATAGTCCAGTATTCACAGGCTAAATTCTCATTCTTCTACTTTTTTACAGTAATGGTGACCCTTGAGATTTATATTCCAAATGCTATAAAGTACAGAAGCAACACAAATAATACTTAAAAGTAAATTCACTTCATTTAGCACATCAGTGCAAAACAATTTGAAACACAAAACAGTGGGTTTTTACTTTCTTTTTTTTTAAATTATTATATGACCTCAACCTTCATTATCACTCTGGAACTCCAGAAAAGCACCAGAAGGTACAGCAGCAGATGACTGCAAGAATGGAGCATTTATGTACCTGATTGCAATAACAGGATTCCTAAGTAAAACTCTTTTCATCTAACAAATATACCCTGATATCAGCAAGATTTCACTTCTTTAGCTTAAATTTAAAGGCATCAGATATAACTTACCTCTCTAGCAGCACAGTCATGAGGAGCCTCTTCTTTATTTACTTTCCCTTTTGGAAATCCCCAGCCAGACTTGGCTAAATAGCCCTGAACCAAAAGAACCTACAAAATACAAGGGAATGCAAGAGTTAAACACACAGGTGTTCTCAACAATTTCTTTTAAATGTTTTCCCTCCACCACCCCCTGGTTCTCCAAAAGCATACTTTAGCCTGAAGGAAGGAACCTATGAGGTTTGTCGTGTTCCAGAAGGAACTGAGAAATTTTTTATGGGATCCTGTAGCTCAGAATAAACTAAAAAATAAAAAATGAGAAGGAAAGCAAGCAGAAGTGTGTTTACTGTCTCACATATTATATTTCTGTACACAGCCAACAGTGTCAAGTAACTGTCAGATCTTTGCAAAAGTGACAGTGAATCTAAATTTCTCCAGAAGAAAAATGTAAACAAGGAAAAATCACTTCTGTCAGCATATGCCATCCTTCCCTCTAGTCCTTCTCAACTATTTCCATACTCACATTTTCAAGTGTCTCATCAAGAATAATTGCACCGTAGGTTGGCACTCCCATTTTGTATTCTTTCCACTCATCTAAAACCTTTTGTACATCTTCACCTTGAGGCAGTAAAAAAGGGCAGTGATTGAAGAGTATAGCAGCACGTTAAGGAAGACAAACTAAAGCATCTAGTTCCAAATCACATAAGGACATAAAAAACATACCCATTCAATATTTAAAATAAAGACGCTCCCTCCTCTAAGTGCTTTCAAGATATATTCTCTTGGAAGGGAAAAAAATATTATGAATAATTCAGTACTAAATTACAAAGGTTAGAAAGCACCAAGAAATTTCGCAATTCCAATGCATGCCAATTTAAATAAAGAAATTAATTAATTAATAGATAAATAAATAAATAATGGCACAGGGCTGCTTGTTTGAAGGAAGGTCTCCCCTAATTTAAAAACAAATAGCATCCACACAACAGTTATTTTGAATATGTATTATTCTTAAACACATTTTCTTGATTTTTAAGTGAGTGAGACAGACAAAAATAGTTTCAACTTGTGTTTGAAATAAGTGGGGATAAATTTTCCCCACAACCATTTGTTAAGACTATGGGACAGAATCTGTACTTCAGTATTTTCTATGCAAAGAAAAGTATTTTTAATGGCATCAAGTACAGAAATCTAAATTCTAATACACTTTACCAAAACTCATGCAGAGAAAACATGAATAATCTTTATTTAACTCTAAAATTTTGAAATCAAATCTCCAGGTCCTTAATGAAAGTATTAACATGACATATTACATGTTATACTACTATAAAAAATATTACAATACCAATAAAAAAGAAGAGTACTTAAAAATATGACATTGCAGCAGAACTAATATTTCTGGAAAATGTGAGCTAGAGACAGACAGATTTAATGAACACATAACATCTCTTACACTGTATTTTTTTCTGCACTGCCTACAATTCATTACTAGAAGAATTTTGTTGGTCTGAAAATACATTTATAATTAAAAATATGCTTAAATAAAAAATAACTGCACCATATCTGCCAATAGAATATGATCATATTTTTATAGTTCAGTGTTAAAATAAAAGCTGTAGTGTTTTAAAGTAAATCTAATTATCAAACTAACAGATAAGTAAGTTGTGTAGTGAAACCATAGACAATATCATACTGAATGTTAGAAGCAATATTCCAATCCCACATGAAAAACACATGGAAAAAAACTAAACTCTAAAACTAAAACTAAACTCTAAAACTAAACTAAAACTAAAACTCTAGCTGGACGAAAGCCACAAACCTTTCAATAATTTCTAAATAGTGTGCATTCCAGCAGCCCTTGCAAGCAATGAAAAAAGCAGGGGCCAACCATATGAATTCAGTAAAAATGCATCCTCTCCCCTAAGAACAGAAACTTCCAACAAATACAAACCACTGCCCATGGGGGAGCACACATCACCTTTGCCTACATTAACATGTGTGTCACTATTTACTTGAAAATCAATTAAACTAAGGAGTTCAGTTTGAAGAGCTCCAACAACTCACCCCTGAAAGTCAAAGTGCAGGTATGAGGAAAAATGCTCAAAGACCAGAAACTACCAGTTTTCCATAGTTCTCTAGCAGTCTGAGAAACATCTCTTTCAGGTGCCACAAAACTACAGAAGCAATAAACACGTAAGACCACATACCTAGCAATGCTAACTTTTACTCACTGAAACATTTTCTTTTACAAAATACAGTTAGCAAAATTCAGTTTGCACTTTACCAGTGAGACAGAAAACAATCACAGCAATAAAAAGGATATCAGCTTTAGCAAAGTCTCTTATCCCACACTGAGGTAATCCTGGTGTGTTTTGCATGTAGAAATCCAAGTAAAACCAATGAGCCAGTTCAATCTGAAAACACACTCTGATTGCATTGTCTCTCTCTTCACTTGGAATGTGCAAAATAAATCGGCTGCCAGGAAAGAAAGAAGAGTAAGACTCGCCAAACCTATTGATTTAAATGAAGCTAACAACAAAAACATACTGCAACAGTAGAACTCCTGATCCATTAGCACATACCAACAGACCACCAGATCCTCCTTATGTTCTGCAGGGACAGCAAAAGGTTTTCACAAGGTAAAACACAACTTTTAGAGTCAAGAAGAAAAATGGATTATGACGTTCTTTCAGAAATATCAACTACAATAAACTAAGTAAATTAACTGTTGTGAAAACAGGGTGGGTGAGGACAATCTACAAAAATGCCTGTATTACAAAAGTGAAAGCATTTTTACAAATCCAGTAAAAAACATCTGCAAACTCTGATAAGAGATTTTCACACACTTTTTTTTTCCAGGACAGAATATATAACATGGTTATTATATATTTTCACTTAAAACCACAGAAAAGTATTAATTTATGCAGATTTTAAAATTCAATACCATCCTACTGGTTTCCTCAGAACATGGACAATTGGTTTCTTTTTCCAGTCACGTTATGCTTTAGCACAGATATTGCCACACAAAAACAAAGTACCAGAGATGTAAGTTTAGGAAGTACTGTGTAACAGCTTATTTTACTGAAGAAGCAGCTAGACTTCTTAATCTATTTGTATCGAAAGCAAAACTTTCTTTTTAAGAAATGTGAGGTCATACACCCCACTGGACTTAAACCATTTGACAGAGATCTTTTACATTCAACTCCTGAGTACCACCAGCGACATTCCAAAAGCCCATCATAACATTGCAAGAGGTAAAAAGACATCTTGAGTTAAAATCTGACAGGTAAAAATTGTTACAGGATGTCAAAGCTTGCACTCTGGTCAAAGGCAGAGGCAAACACTTGACATTCAGGTTCACAATTAAAGGCACATTCACAGGTCCCCTCAAGCCCCAGCACTGGTCCCTGTTTCCACCCCAATACTCCTGATCAGATACCATCACACAGGTCCCTGCCTCACCATACGGTCCAGCTTGAAGTTTGCTGGTGAGTTCACATACACAAGAGGCCTGGGGAAGAGGAGACCCACAACCCATGGTCCTGTTGCAGCTGCCAGTGCTCTGCCCCACTTACCTCACTCACACAATCTCCCCAAAGAAGGTGGTCTCCAGGATGCTCACTGTCCCCACCCCAGAGACTGGAAGCCAAGACTCACACTCTCATGAGTAGCTGGCACTGAGACATCCGCCCTCACTCCAGCAGCTGACACCCCATCCCCTCTCACACACAGGTCCCATTAGTAGCTGGCACTTCATCCTTGCAGTACATGTGTACAGGGGGTAGAGGGTGAAATTATGCTGAGAGAAAATTAAGAAAATATTTACTAAGAAGATGTAGGGAGATAGGACTGACTGTGACACTTGGGCAAAGGCTCAGCTACAGACTCACCCAATTTTAAAACCACTCCCTCTTACCTCCCTCTCTGACTCCCCCTTCTCCCCCTCTCCTGTGGCACTCCTCCTGGCCCCGTGTGTGAGATCGCCCACCTTTACAGACCTATCAGATCCAAAGGTCAGCCTGATCTTTCCTGGAAGTGGTGCCTATGGTTTCTTGACAGTCCTGCAATTAGTGCAGTTGGCAGGTTTGTGTCCTGTCATTACTCTGTTTTCTTATATCTGTGTCCGTGTATTTTTTATTCTGATTTCCCCCTACTCAGATAAAGTTGCTGAAAAGAACATTCCCCATACTCCCTCATCAGCCAGTGGCCAAGTCTGGTTCTCACCACCACCTCTTTTACGATCCCTCCATCAGGTTTGTGTTCTTGTATGTTTTGTTCCCGGATTTCTCATCTCCTTATTATCCCATTTTCACACTCTAAGAGGTCCTCAAACAGACACCCTTAAAGAATGGGACAGGCCTGAAAGGGGCCTGTGTGAACCTCATGAATTTCAACAAGGTCAAATGCCAGGTCCTGCACCTGGGTCGGAGCAATCTGGAGTACAAACACAGGCTGGGCAGAGAATGGATGGAGAGCAGCCCTGGGGAGAAGGACTTGGGGGTGTTGGTGGATGAGAATCTTGGTATGAGGTGGCCATGTGTGCTCACTGACCATTCTAATGATGAAAAGCAGCATGGGCAGCAGGTTGAGGGAGGCAATTCTCCTCCTCTGCTCTGCTCTTGCGAGACCTCACCTGGAATGCTGTGTCCAATACAGGAAAGATGGGGACCTGCTGAAGCAAGTCCAGAGGAGGACCATGAAGATGATCAAAAGGACGGAGCACCTTTCCTACAAAGACAGGCTGAGAGAGTTGGGATTGCTCAGCCTGGAGAAGGCTCTAGGGAGACTTTATAGCACCCTCCAGTACCTAAAGGAGGACTACAAGAATGATGGAGAGAGACTTCTTGCAAAGGCATGCAATGACAGGACAAGGAAGAATGGGCTTAGTCTGAAAGAGAGAAGATTTATATTACATATTAGGAAAAAATTCTTTACTGTGAGGGTGGTGAGGCACTGGAACAGGCTGACCAGAGAAGTCATGGATGCCACATCCCTGGAAGTGTTCAAGGTGAGACTGGAAAGGGCCGTGAGGAACCTGGTCTAGACAGTGTACCTGCCCACAGCAGGGGGACTGGAACTAAATCATCTTTAAGGTCCCTTTCAACCCAAACCATTCTATGATTCTTCCTTACATAAACAACCTTATTCACTTCAACAACAGTATTTTCCCACTTCCCAATTTTTAATTGGCAATACCACCCTCATTGCTCATTTCTTTTGAAGGCTCCATTGTGAGTGCTGAAAAAAGGGCCTTACATATAAAGCTGCTTAGATAAAAGGTAAAAAGTCTCTTTTAAATTGTAGCACTGCAATTGGACATAAAACTAAAGATACAAAAAGTAGTAGCATCAAAGAGGAATAAGAACATGCCAGGCCTTAGGCTTAGAGGAAGAGGAAAGCCAATTAGAATGTTACTCATTAATTAAAAGGTTAGCTTCTAAGTTAGGTGGAGTGGCTGAAGTGGTAACAACAGGCACCTCGAGGCTGTACTGGGTGTAGGTGCCCAGGTGCTGGCAGTGAGGGGCGCAGGTGAAGGCAGTAGCCAGGATGGTGGTGCCTCTAGAGAAGTGTACTTAGGAAAGAACAAAAATGCCAGGCAGGCAGAGAAAGAGAGAAAAAGAGCACGAAACAGCAGTGCAAATGTGTAAGTTGGAGAAGGAGGGAGAGGAGATGCTTTGAAGCAGAGATGCCCACCCTACAGCTTGTGGAGGATCCCGTCTTGGGGCAGATGGGTACTTCCTGAAGGAGCTTCAGCCTACAGCATTTATCCCACACTGGACTGGGGGCAAAGCATAAAAAGGAAGAAGCAGCAGAGAGGACGTGTTATGGACTGTCCACAATCCCTGTTCCCCTGAGCTGCTCAGAGGGAAGGAGTGTAAAGTAGAGAATGAAAGGGTTGAACCTGACATGAAGTTTCCCCTGGGAAAAACAGGGATGTAGAGAAAGGTGTTGTTTAAATTTTTTGTCTTTTTTTCTCTCTATCCAAATCTATTTTAACTGGCAACAAGACAACTTTATTTTCCCCAACACTAGTCAGTTTTGCCCATGGTGGTAACTGTAAGCAACATTCCCATCCCATCCTGAGCCGCAAGTTTTCCATCCTATTTTCTCCTCCATCTCACTGAAGAGGGGCAGTGAACTGGCTGGGTGTGCATCTGGCTACTGAGCAAGGCTAAGCAGCGACAGTCCTGAAGTCAAAAGACGGGGCAACAGCACTTGTTCATAAGGGAAACTATGAAGGAGAACCAAAACTTAAATTAAGTCTCTGCACCTCCACTTCTTTATTCAGTAAAGAACAACTCAGTGGCAACAAGACAGCATGACAAAAAAATGACGTGGGTACCTGTGACTTGTTATTTAACAACACTCAGTAACTGAACAGGAAAATTACTTAGCTCTTTCTACCAAAATTTCCACTAATATCATATTTAGACTGAAGAATGTGGGAAATTACAGCTATTTTTATAACCCATTTCTAGCCAACCACTTGACTACCCTCTTACAATTATAAGACAAAAGACCATTTCAAAGCTGGAAGACAACAGTAGTTCAAAGAAACACAATAAGACAAAAGGGCTGACCCTATTACAATGTAAGATCCAAATACTCACGTGCCCTTTTATCACAAGTTACCCCACAGAAGTGACACTAATAGGCTGTATCAGTTTTGTAAACACTGAAACTCCCCTCCGGATTGTCTGAAAAGTCTTAAATGCCACCTCATATGTGAGCAGGGGTCTAAAAGGCAAGTTCCATCCCTGTGCAGGGAGCCCAAAGGAGACACAACGAAAACACAAACATGCTCGAGGTCAGACCTTAGAGAATTTAAAACGTACTTGCCTATAACAAAGTCCGACTCTTGCATTAGACATGTGCAAGACAACACTGAGCAGAGCAGCTCTACCTTCCTGTGGCACTCTCGCTTTTAAACATTTTCACTCATTTGAAAGTAGTAATTACAGTAACTACAGCAAGTAACCCTTTGTCTCTAGCAACCTTTCCTGCCTGTACAGAAACACTTCAGGAGGGTGGCGATGATGAAGACTGGATGATGAGGAATTATTTCAAGCCAAATATCCCACCCAGTTTGGGGCATCACAGACACATTAAGACGCCTGAGGGGCTGCACCACAGCTGGTCAGAGGAAGGGGAAAAGGTGCCTTCCCGCTTTCTAAGAAAACAGGATCCACTGCTTACGGAAATGGAAACGCGAAGCCCTTAGGACACGGAAAGGTGACTGTTCCACCCTGGAAGTACCGCCAGGCGGGAGAGGGCACTTCCACACCGCCGGGTGTCCATGCTCCGTGCGGCGCTGCCCTTCCAGCGGGGGCGGGGGGGGTCGGGAACACCGCCCCGCTTCCACCCGAATCCCGGGCGCGCGCCCCGCGCTCCATCCCGGCATTCCAAACCGCCTCCCTGCCCGCCGCGGGCGGCATTCCCGCACCGATCCCGCCGGGAAGGCGGAGCCCGGGGCACGGCGGGCAGCGGGACGAGCCCCTTCCTTCCTTCCTCCCTCCCTTCCTTCCTCCCTCCCTCCCGCTCCCCGCCGCCCTGCGCGGCTCGCCCCCCGGCCCCCGCGGCATCCCGGGCATCCCGAGCATCCCGGCCCGCCCCGGCGCCGCGCGGGGGAAGCGCCCACCCCTCCGTGCGGCAGCGGCGTTGCCGGGGCCGGCGGGCCCGCACCTGCAGAGGTCGTCCAGGACGCCCGAGGGGATGTCGGCCCGCCGCGGCTCCATCGGGAAGCGCCGCGCATCCCGCGGAACCGGCGCGGCGGGGGCGGCGCCGCAGCGGGACGGACAGCGGCGCCCGCCAATCGGAGCGCGCCGCCCGCCCCCCGGCGGCCAATGGGGAGGCGCGCTCCGGAGGGACGGAGGCGCTCAGGTGATGGCGGGCGGCCAATGGGGGCGGAGGGGCGGGGATAACGGGGGTGGG